>JABFDZ020000120.1:46592-79319 GCA_019775955.2 Pollimyrus isidori
ACAGGTTATAGCTGAGAATGAATATATGGTGTCAATGTGGATGTTCATGTGCATGTACACCAGCCTTTCAGCACGTTGGCATGAATCTTCCTGTAATTCACCAGAGGCGAAAGGGGCAGTGGAGATGCAGGAGGGGGTAGATTCTGTGGACGTGCGTGTGCCCCTCTTCATAAAGGACGAGGACGATGACAAGAAGCAGCTGCGTGTGGAGGCCCTGGATGTGCCCATTGGCATCGCTGAGATTGGCCGTCGTTTCGTCAACATCACTGTCATCAAGGAGCATGGTGAGGATTGGCTGACTTCACTGACCTTTCACCCCTAGCCTTTTAGCCTGTAATGCTCAACAGAATATGACAACTTTTTTGTATCTCATAATAAACATTTGTCTTCTATAGCTATATAAAGTCAACTCAGCCACACTAATTATTCCTCATAGAGAAGCTTCATTATCTGTTCCTTCACCGTGCAAGCTCTTTGCATGTTGTGGGTGAGTTTTATCACTGTTCTCTGTCTACATCCCCCAGCCAAGAGCGTCCTGACTTTCCTCCAACCATCCTACTCCTACAGTCGACAGGAGAAGGTTGCCAACATCCCCATTAACCGTGAAATCTATGAGGATGGACAAACCCAAGTCACCTACCGTACCCGTGACCTCACTGCCAAGGACAAGAAGGTGAGGAATGTGCACACACACTCTTAGATATACTTACCCTACTCACCCCGTTTCCCATTGTGCTGATTTTTAATTCTCTTTTATTGCATCACGTTGAATAATTTTCAAACATGATTCACGTAACACACACAATCAAACTGCTTTGGTCTGTCTCCTCATCTGTCTCCTCTTCGTCGTTGTGCCTGCAGGATTATATTTCCATGGAAGGGGACCTGACCTTTTTGCCCGGGGAAGTTCAAAAGACTGTTCCGGTGAAGCTTCTGGAATGGAGCGAGGATGACTCCCTCTTGGGTGAAAAGCAGGTCAAGCAGTTCGTCATGGATCTCACCAATCCACGCCTAGGGGCAAAGTTGGGCCGATACCCCCGCACCACAGTCACCATTATGGATAGCTCAGGTGAAACGCCAGTCAGCAAACACTTCGATCATTATCATCCAAAGAAAGACACTCATTTCGCTGATGTTCACCTCTTTTGGGGTATAGGTTTTCACGAGGACCAGCCATTTGTCTGATGATTCCCCTTTTTGTGCCACGCGCAGAGCCAAGTGTCGTGGCGTTCAAGAAGAGCACTCAGACGTTCAGCGTCGCCGACGCGGAGTACTCTGTTCCCGTGCAGCGCACCACCAACCTGGACACACCGGCCGTGGTGAACTGGCGCACTCGCAAAGCCTCGCGCTTCAATCTGCAAGGTGCCCTCAACTTCGCCCCCGGTGAATCAAAGAAGAATGTGGTGATCAAGCCCCGGGCGCACCCTGGCCCCGTCAAGGCCGAGACCTTCCAGCTGGAGCTGTATGACCCCAGCAGCAACACTATCCTGGGGGACAAGAAGACGACCCTCGTCAATGTCTCTGACTCCGGTAAGTCCTCATGATAAGACACCGGTTTTTATTAAATGAAAGAATCATATTTAGAGTATTTTAGATGAAGCAGGAACAAGGTGCACATTTCTTATGGAGCAAGACCTTTATGTTTAATTTCATAAGTACTACAGACTGTGGAAGCTTCACCTGAGAACTTACCATGAACCATGTTTGGTGCCTAATGCACAGGGGATGGACCAGAGCTTATGGAAGTATTCCAGCAGACGGCACAGTCTCCTGGGGGACGGCTAGTCCCGCCCGGTGACATTAAGGCTGCTGCCACTGGTCCCAGAAACATCCGCCTCAACTGGGCCGCCCTGCCCGGCAATCCCCTTGGGTACAAGGTGAGGCCGGTGCCGGCAGTATCCCGGAGGGAGGCACACAGCTGGTCCAAGGCTTCTAGAAGTGCTGAGTTTATAAAGCACGGCTCTCTGTGTTCTCAGGTGAAGTACTGGATTCAAGGCGACCCAGAGGCTGACGCCCAGGTCATTGACTGCAAGAAGACACAAGCGGAGCTGACTAACCTGTACCCATATTGTGACTATGAGATGCGGGTGTGTGGTTACAACAGCATGGGCAACGGGCAGTACAGCGGAGTGGTGCAGTGTCAGACGCAGGAGGACGGTAAGCTGACCGCCCCCTTTAAGGAGCTCCCTGCGGTTTGCCAGAACGCTCTGAGACGCTCTCTCCCCTTCAGTGCCCGGGGAGCCTGGCAGGCTCGCGTTTAACGTCATCAGCCCCACGGTCACTCAGCTGAGCTGGGCAGAGCCGGCCGAGACCAACGGCATTATCACGGCTTACGAGGTCACCTACACACCCATCGACGAGAACAAGAGTACGCAGCCTTCTCTACATACATTGCTCTCCGCAGAAAACTCCTCATATTGTCTCTGGACGCTATTTGTTGTATAACCCTTCATACGGGCTTACTTTACTGTGTATGCACATTATTGATGTCTTATTCTACACAGATACTCACCCTGTGTGTTTGTTTATACTCATAGGTGTGTTATACTTTACACAGATACTCACCCTGTGTGTTTATTTATACTCATAGCTATGTTATTCTCTGCACAAATACTCACTCTGTGTGTTTATTTATACTCATAGGTGTTATATTTTACACAGATACCCACCCTGTGTTTTTATTTGAAGGTGTCTGACACTCTACACAGATACTCACTCTGATTGTGTTTACGTAGGCATTGTGCACACTATACAGTTACTCCTCAAACCACTGAGAAACTGTGCCCTGTGTTTGAAGTAAATTCTCTGCGACAGTGGATTCTTGACGTGTGCTGCCCCGCAGAGCCCATCGGCCCCACCAAGCAGGTGAAAATCGACAACCCCAGGAAGCGCATGCTCCTGATTGAGAACCTCCAGCCCTCCCAGATCTACTGCTACAACGTGCGTGCGTGCAACAGCGTGGGCTGGGGCCCCCACAGGGATGCCACCATCAACCTGGCCACCCAGCCTAACAGACCCATGTCCAGTAAGGGCACCATGATGCGTGAGCAGGGGAGGGGGTGGGGGCAAGGGCCCAAGACCAGAGTGAGACAAACTGCATGAGAGATACTCTATGTATACATGTAAAATAGTTAATGTCTCACATTTTGGTTTTGTTCAGTACTGTGCAAAGGTGTATATTTCAGGGGGTAAAACATGTTTTAGTATTCAGAAAAAAAAAAAGTTTCTTGTGTTCTCTAAAATGTTCTTGCCATCGTGTTGGATTGTTAGAAGAATTCCAGCCATTCTGCTTTATTGGTATGTCACCAGTAGCTCATTTAATTGATTTAACTTATTTTAATTTAATTCAATTAATTTAAATTAATTGAATTGGGGAAATTACATTGCGAGGTATTACAAATGGGTGAATTCAACGAACACGTGGACATGCCTATTGGATGGTGATTGGAGCTACTGTGGAGACTTCAGGAGAGGTTTCGAGATGGTTAGCCTGCCGCACTTCAGCAGACAGGAAGCACCAGCACAAACGTCTCCTCCGACAGCCTGAGATGCCTGTACAGTACTGTGTAGGACGTTTCACTCCCCCTCTGCGTGACCCTCACCCTGTCCCCCTGCCTCATCTCCATAGTCCCCATCATCCCTGACATCCCCATCGTCGACGCAGAGGCAGGCGAGGGCTACGACAGCTACCTGATGTACAGCAGCGACGTGCTGCTCTCCCCGGGGGGCAGGTCCTCCGCCTCTGACGAAGGTTGGTGTGGGAATGCAGCCCGCAACCCACTGCATTGCAGATGGGTCATAACGCCGAACGCCTCTTCACGCTCGTCTGCAGGGGAATGGTCACAATCGAAAGAAGACAAGTAGCATGAGCACAAATACATAAAATGCACGAGTTATTGACTGAAAACTGAAAAATTGTAATTCAAATGAACTGCTTTTGGAAAGCGATAACTGATATAAGATGTGGGGAAAAAAATAATAATATCCCACTGCATTGTGAGTTACAAAATGGTACAAAAAAAAGATAGATCCAATTCTCAGCAGAGCAGATTTATTTCTCTTGCATCACTGATTCCTGTCTGTCCCCAGTCTACATCCACACCCCGTGTGCATTACAGCTTGATATTATTAGCGACTTTGTTGTTGCTTGGATGGGATGCTGGACACATTGAATGGATTTTTTTTATTATTCAGTATCAGTCCTCTTACTGAAGCTTCCGCCACAAATGTTGTTTCACTTTTCAACTGAAACTTCCTTGGGAAATGAATGGTCATGGTCTGCTGAGCAAGGAGTTGCTGTCAGCCTTGACACGCTGCCATATGCTACTGCAAAACTCACAGGGGAGAAACTGCTCTAGGAGGAATGTGTTTGAAACCTCCCTGCTCTGGGGTCAAATCGTATTCCGCTTCACTCGAAAGGTGCCTGTCGCAGCCTTTGCTTTGACACCCCTGCTGATTGTCTAATCGCCGCGTTCACGCCTGAACAGCGGTCCGCCGCGCGCAGGGACGCCGATTCACAGCACCTGGAATGTCTCACATCCCTTAATTTTCCTGAATACGGCTCTGAAAGCTGTTTGATTCGGATGCGGGTTGATTGGTTCTGCAATGTGTTCTGGGGTGTCTTCAGCTGCCCTTTCGGGGGCCTTTCATATGTGAGGTGCCCCCCCACCCCCCTCCGCTCCTGAGCCCAAACTGCCCGGGTCTTCCTGCTTGCCTCCTGCTCCCCTAAGCCACCCCGCCGGCCAGCGAGCCTCCCCACCAACACGCCATCGTGCTTGCTTCCCCACCCCCACCCCAACACAAGGCTTGCGTTGGAAGCATGTCCAACTGGTCGGTGAGGACCTGGACCTGCGAAAGGTGTCCTGGAGACTGCCGGCAGATATCATACCCAGACGACTCAGCTCCGACACCGAGGCCCACGATGATCCGCCGCGTCTCGCCCGTGCCCAGACCCCGCTGCAAGGTGAAGACCGACCCAGTTGACGCATGCGGGCTCCCCCCCCCTCCACCTCGGAGCACGTCACCCCACCCGCTTTCACAGCAGCCTGCCTGGTTAGCGACGTAGCGGTCAGCCCTTTCCCCTTCCTGGCCCGCCAGCCCGGAGGAGACGCCTGCCGACATCAACTGCTCGGCCCAGTTGATGATCAGGGAGTCGGCTAGACGGCTGCGCCTCTCCGCTTCTCTCCTTCTCCGCTGGAGTCCGTCTGGGAGGAGGACGCTTCTGGTTTTCCGCTATTGCACTCGAGCGCAGGGGGGTTGCGGTGCTGCGGCAGCATAGGCGCGGACAGGCAGCGGAGGCCATGGGGTGTTCGGTCCCCAGCCGTGTTTTCGGGCTCCCAGAGAACCGTTTCCTGTTGGTTTCTCCTCCTCAGATTCAACCGTGACCGGCAAGTGGGAGCAGAGCCTCTTATACCCGGGAGGCTCGGGATCCACCACGAGGAACTTGTCCACCTCGTCCTCCACCTATTCGCCTCTCCCCCCCCATGGGATGGGTGGAGCAACCATGCAGACCACCACCACTTATCTGTCTGGCCCAGGTGTGTAGGCCCGCAACAGTTCCTCCTCTTCTAACATGACTTGAGATGCAAACATGCTTCTCGGCACCCGCATCACATTCCAAGCTCCTGGACCATCACATGAAGCCCTGTGTTATTCCTGCACTGAGCAGGAAAGCCATTTCCAGATACTGTTTGTTACTAATACAGACTTCTGCCATGTTATGCTCTGTGAGACATTGTTAGTTTCCAGTGTTTGCTTTTTAAGTGATTAATATACCGTTTCTTGCCTCTGTTTTTCCAGTTGTAACAGCTGGTATATATTGAAAATATTGAAAACACACGCTGGCATTATTCTGGGGATTAGATTGATTATCTCACAAAATCTTGGGTAATATTTGAAATATAGATGGCTTCAATTATGATGATTATGTCTTTGAATGAATGTGTTGCTGGAATGATACCTGGAAGGTTCCTGAACACCTTGAACCGGAGGTCATTTTGTAGGCCGACATGTCCTTGTGTGTCCATCAAATCCTGGACATTCCAAACTTTTGGAAATGTATTGTAGAAATGGAGCTTGCCGCATAATTCCACACATTAATCATGCCAATTTCAGCTGGGACTATTTTTAGATTCCCAGGGGATTCCTGGGCATCCGGCTGATCCCGCCCCTCTCATCCTGCAGCAGCTGATCTAGCTTCCCCTCTGTCAACTAGGGCTGGCTTTCTGCCCTCAACTCTCTGCCATTCTCTCTCGCCCTCCACCCCTCAGGGAACTCCCTCTCGCGTAGGCAGCAGATGATGACCGCCGGAGGGGTTCGCACCGAGGAGGTGGTCCTTAGGAAGCGCTCGGAGAGGGGCTACTACGACAGCGACGGCGTGAGGGACTCCATCGTCATGGTGGACGTGCCTGGGGGCTTCTCCGGAAGCACAGGTACCGCCGACGTGGCTTCACTTCTGGGGGGGGCGAATGGCATCCGATCCCTTCGAGAAGGACGGTCTCAGTCACGTTCAGTAAGCCTTGCAAGTTAGTGTGGGCCAATATTAAAATGCTCCACACTGACCGCAGCCCGGAAGCCCCCATGTCCTCTGTACTCACTCATGTATGGTGAAGCTCCACAGAAAGGGCCTTAACACTCAGCATAATCAGCGGTTACACTTTACTTAAGTCCACATTTTAGTAATTCATAAATACATTTGTAACATATAATAATGCATCCATAAAACACTATAAACATGACTTTATGAATATTTATAAAAGTCATAAAGTATTATAGCCATGTTTATCATGCATTATGACTTCCTTATAACGCTCTCATCTATAATGCACAATAGATGCCTTTATAATGCAGTATAAGCATTAAGGATGCTTTGTAATGCAGTATGAAGGTATCTGAAGTGCATTATAGATGAAAGCTTTATAAAACCTTCATAATGCATAATAAACATAGCTATAATGTGTTGCACCTTTTTTATAAATATTTATAGCCATGTTTATAATGCTTTATGATTGTATTATATGTTAATGGTGCGTTTCTAAATTACTAAAAACATGGCCTTAAGTAAAGTGTAACCGAAGAAGCTTGTATATTAACTTTATTTCAGAAGGATCCACTTAAACTTGTGTCTGCTGACCAATCACTGACGAGTCAGTGCTTCCCTGACGTTCCTCTGACCCCTTAATCGCGCAGCTTGGTGGTATAATCAGGCTGTCAGCACCATGGGGGGGGGGGGTTCTCTTATTAATATGGTCAGTGTCGCCTGTCATGAGGAGGCCGTGAGTCACGATACACCGAGGAGCGACGCAATGTCACCAAGCCCAGGATCCGGAGCAGAGCCACAGCCTAAGAACCGTGGTGACTAGGAGGCCAAGAGAGCGGCACGGATACCAGGGCGGCGGGTCCACGGAGGCCAGACTGCATTATTAATGACGGAACGTGGAAAGCAAGGACAGGAGGCTCTCAGGATGCAACCAGAAAAGCAAAGCACGGTGGCAAATCCAGGCATTGGTGGGGCATGCCACAACTGCAGTGGGCTAAAAGTGCCAATAGGGGGAGCTTGAGGTAATTACCCAAAATGGGGGCAAGGGATTATCTGTCTCCATGCGTGGGCAAGGATCTGATGAGATGCTGCAGATAATGGAGCTTAGAATAAAAGAGAATTATGAAACAAGTCTTGGCCATGTGCAAACCATACCACTGTTTACACGGAGAGACTGAATTACTTTAATGTGAAGTAACTTTCTTAATGGTGCAACAACGGTATCCTTTGTTTGATTTAAACTGATGACCATCTGGGCACAAAATTCTTAACTCACTCACTACTCTGCTTGGTCTCTGTTAGACACTGTAAGACTTTATAAGGTAAATACAGCATATTTAGCTGCAGGCTTCTTTGGGAGTGAGTTTTTCTGGTACTGACTGTGCACTCAATTTTTATCAAGTGCTGGAATTCACCGGGTCTGTCCCGTTGGAACTGGGTCCCTCATAGGACCATTTGTGTGAAGCAAACCAAGCTTCAGGTCCCAGGCACAAGCAAGTCCAGCTAGTCCCAATTCCTCCCTCCCAAGTGGACCTAGTACCACAGAACCAGGACACTGGCAAAGAAAAGTCATATCATGGAACACATGCTTAAAATGTGATCTCTAACATGGTTTGGAGGGGGGGGGTCGGTGCGAGTTCCACAAATAGCTTATTTTACAGAGAACTCCATCGCCGCAACCCAGAGGAAACTCCGCCCCCAAATGTATGCTTCGTTTGGTCAGTGCCGCCCAGCTGCAGAGATGTTCCCAAGCGTGACATGTACCACGGCCGTACACAAATGTGAATGAATGGGCAAACGAACAAATAAGCGAACACACAGACAAACAAACATGCTTCCACGTGCATTTAAAGGCACAGAGGGACGAGCAAACAACAATGCATCCATGCACTGAAAATTCATTTACACTGCAAAAAATAAAAAAGATGACCCCTGTGAACCAAGGGATACGCCCATAGCATGTCACGTGACGGCCCTGGAAAGCACTCGCGCAGGAAAACGGCGAACTGACCCTGATGCGAGCAAACACACACACGCACGCACACACCCTCTCTGCCTGTAAACTCAATATCCTCTCCAGCCCCGAGGGCAATGAGTGTACAGCCATCACAGGAAGACAGAGACTACATTATCCAAATCAAAGCTCTGTATCATCAGCCATAATCAATGCTTTTCCATTACCGCAGCCTAGGCAGTGGGCAGGCCAGGGGGGTGGGTGGCTAGGGGTCATGGGGGAATTCAGGGCTTGCGGGGGTGCAGGGGCAGGGTAGGAGGCAGAGAGGCAGAATGGGGTTGAGACGACCCGGAAGGACAGGGATTAAGTGGGCAAGAGCATGGGATCCACAATCGTATACACACGCATGACCGCAGCAGACTGTACCAAGCCGATGGCCCGGTGCCATTGAGATGCCCCTGCACACACCGGTCTGCTGCCCGCCAGGATGCCCTCGAGACAGGCCGGTACACAGTAGACGGCCAGTGGTCTGGGTGCCATCGAGATTTCAGTGTATTCCTATGCGTGACATCATGCAGTCTCGCCGGCATCTCCGCATAAGGACCCACCCTGGAGCTGGGATTTGGAGCAGACCAGGTTTTTTTTACACTATGTCAGCCAAATAGGGCCCATTCAGGTCTAGATAGGTCTAGGCAGGCCTAACCAAATCCAATCATGCCCTTCCAGATCCAGTGAGGCCCCATTAGGCCCTATCATATCCAGTCAGATCTAGGCAGGTCTGACCAGATCCAATCAGGTCCAGCCAGACTCAGTTAGGTCCAGTCAGGGACAGGCAAGTCCAGCCTTCTTCAGCCCAGCCCAAACGTTCCTCACCAACTGTCCTCCATCTTCATTCCCCAGCATGCATAAACTCAGGTGAGAAGACTTAAAGACGAAACACACACGTAAGGTGAGTGCATGCAAACACAAGGCGCACGAGCCTATTAACACGCCGTCTTGGTGTAATCTGTATAGCACTGATAATAATAATCCTTACAGCACATGAGAGAGTGGGGTTGTGGCCTGACCCTTAGGACTGTTGAGTAGATATCTTATCAGAGGAAGTTCACTCGCATTCGTCTTCCTGTAGGTTTGTGGTCAACAGTTTGACATTGCCTCACCGCAGCCTGCACACAGCGCTGTGCTTAAACAGGGACTTGATATGATATTATCGGTATACAGCTGGTGTAACACTGTACTAAAGCCCACTGGCATCACCCAGCACTGAATGGCGGCACTGGGAATGTGCTTGGTTTCAAAATCATGTTGACATTAACATTTAACACAACGCGGACAGCAAAGCTACAAGCTCTCCGCATATGAACACATACTTCTGCAATATGGTTCTGATACACTCTTTATATGTAGGCTGATTGTAGCCCTAATTTTATCTTAGTTGCCTGCAAATCCTAGTCATACACTGAAATAAACTAAACGTACCCCCCCCCCCAAACTGGGTCAACTGGGCCCCCCCACTAGGTTTGCCGCTATCAATCTGAAGAAATATGGCTCCCATGGCAGAATTGGCAAGGCTATTATACACCATAAGCCAATAAATGATCATTTTTCCTATCTTGGAACCCCTATGGAATCCCAATAAAGGGCTGGTTCCCCCTGACGCTCCCGTATAGGTGCATCATGTTTTGAACAGCCCCCACCTCCCCCCCATCCGAGTAATTTTCTTGACCTCTTTTAAACAATAAATGGTGCTAAAATGTTGACTAGTTAACAAAAGGTTTCTAATGAGGCTTCACCATGGAGCACCATATAACACTTTTTGGAAATGCATTGTTCTCTGCTCTCCGGATGGACAAGTTCCATGATGTAACCGTCGTCTTCCAGTCTTGCAGAGTTGGTTATCGATGCGGAAGGAGATAGGGCCAGTGGTGAAGCAGAGAAATGGGCTTATCACCACACCAGGACGCCCCAGAGATCCATACCGACCAGAGTTTGTGCTTTGGGACACTGGCAGGCACATGACTTTCCATGTTTGGTGTTTTGTGATGCTATGATACAGCATTTGCAACTCTTTTGACAGAATGCCGTGTGAAGCAACGAATGCTTGGAGTAAGTGGCCGATCTCCAGTTGAGGGTGAGCCCCGTAAAATTTTTACATTTCCAAAGTATTCAAATAAACCCTTTGAGAGGCTCTCGCTGGTTTCCATTTCATGGTAGGAACGCAGAACTCCCGATGCGAGAATTAAGCCGTTTCACAATGGCTCATAATAACTCCGCAACACTGCCTTTCAGAAATATAATGACCTCATTCATGCCAAATCAGGCTAATCTGTTATTATGACCTAATGTTCGTGCAAAGTTGTGGCATTCTGGCACCCCCTAGAGTCGCAGACTTGGCACTACTTCGAAAAAAACAACTCCCTCAATATCAGTCACCAGTAATGGGAGAAATGTGGCTGCAAAACCAACAATATATAGGTGGAATGTACACAGTCAATCACAACACAGTTCATCCTAACAGAAGCAGTAAAATAACCAACAGGAAGGAAGCTACACCATTCAATGATTGACGATATGCAATGATCCCGCCCCCATCCCTATCAGATACCATTACATCGTGCCAGTGTCCAATCAGATACATGCTGAGATAAGCAGTTACATCAGCATTACAGTAGCTTCAGGCAAGACAGTGACTGCAGGGTTCTGCATTCCAACAAATCATGGTGGTGAAGCAATTTTAATGCCTTCCCACAATGCTCAGCAGTGTAAAGAGTCAAAACACCTTTCCAAGTGGCAACCTGTAATAGAGAAGGACCATAGAGCTGCTTAAGGAGACTGTTGAGTCACACCCACCTGCTTGAGGGCTGCGTCTACAGGAACCAGCCAATCCAAAATCAGGAGAGCTCTCAACACACTAATGGGAGATCTTAGGAGATTCTTCATCCTGTTCATTATAAACACACCAGTGGCAAAAATTGTGGAAACTCTTCCAATTTTTAGAGGTTTCAGAACTTTATTGGTCTGTTGCTGCAGTTACCTATTTAATTGTCCAAAGTACAATATTTGTAACATTTTTTGTTTATAGAGATTACAGCCAATACTCGGATAGTAATTTTTAAAGTGCAACGCTAAGGTTTTTCCATAATTTTGCCACTAGTGTATCTCAGAAAAAAATCTAAATATACCTTATGAATATTTAAATAAAGTTTACCTGCACGCTTTTGCATTCGAATAGTTTTTCTGGTGTTAAGAAGAAAAAAACAACTGAGAATGAGTGCATGTGTATGGGGTCATTTTAATGAGATTAACACAAGCGCTGACTCCAACAAAGCAGTACGGCAAGAGACTCAACCTCCTTACAACCACAGGGTTTTGTTCTTCTCTGATTATTGTTTTTTGCTGTGAATTAACAGTTTTTTTGTGGGTTGTTCATAATTTACTGGCCCAGCCGCCCCACTGTTCCCAATGGATTATGGTCCACTGTTTCACTCTGTTGTCACAAAGACACTCAGAAGGCTTGCAGTGATATCGTTTAGTCCCTGACAGCATTGATATGTAGCAATTAATTGTTCAACGAACTGTTAGTAATTGGTCCTTAGCCTTGCTTGCCGTTATGGATCCTCGTCTCAAAAGTAACACTTTGTCTTCACAAGTGAAACGAAAAGCAATGAATCGTACCCCAGGGGTTATAAAGTAAGTCACACGCAGAACAAATACAATAAGCCACTGAATGCTATAGCAAAATACATGCAGAACTGGCCCCAGAATTGGGCTCAGATTAAATTAGAATTTTATCTTTATTTTCCCAGTTTCCATTATAGTTGGTTATGCTTATACATTGAAATTCTTAAATTATAGGTCCTCAACCAACAGATTTGAGAGAGATACCAGTTTTATATACCTTCTAAATAGCTGACACATAAGCACCAAGTAACATTAACTTTATAATCAATGACTTCAGCAAGGTAATTATGAGCTGGGCCTGAGTGGTAGCCTGTAAACCCACCAGAAGCAGAGCTGGATGCCTTTGCTTTGGAATATTCAGGAGCCATCTTCTCCATGTATGCTCACGGAGGACACTCCAATGGTCAGTTCAAACCGGAATTTTCCCTTTAATGATCCCACAACTGTACTGGCCACCCCCAACCAAAGTTTAACATAAACGTTGTAAAACACATAGCAATACATAGACATTTGTGGGGAAGCGGATTGTGATGCAACAAAATGTTTTAACAATACTTAAGGTTATTTAATGTAATACGCAACAACAATCTAAGCGACAATCTCACGTGCTGGAGAAAAAGTTTTTTTTTTGACTGCTTAACCACCAAAATCAAAATTATTCCACAGGTAGAGAAGCTTCACACTCAAGGAGCAGAACATCAAACCAGATTTGCACAACTATAATCACGTCGGTAGCCTCGCATTTTTTTTTGGTCAAAACACTACACACACTTGTACACATTACACAGAGAAATACAACACGCTCACGAGATTGTCAAAGCACTGGATTTCAAATCGCCATAGCTATGAACTAACTGGTTAAACGCAACCAGCAGGTGTGCAGACACATAGGGGCTTAATTGTAGACACACCAATCAGGTTAAAGCTCTAGAAAAAAAGGCGACAGGTGAGTTAAACTGAAATGAAAGGCATGAGAGGGAGAGTGAGGATGAGAGCAGGAGCGCGTGGAGGAAGAGGGGGAGGTGGGGGAGGAGGAAGACCCGGAAGAGGGAGAGGACATGCTGAAAGAAGAGGACCGAATTCATCAAATGAAATTTGCACTTCACCAGTCCACCACATGAAAAGCCATGAACTATCGCTGAGAAAGTTCAGCCAAATCTCAGCAGATACACAGTGGCCTCAGTAAATCTGACGTTTTGTCAAGAAAACACCTGGAAAAATGGGGGGGGGGGGACATGCCTACTGTCTACAGTAAACCAGTTGCTTGCTGCATCTACTACAAAAGCACTTTGGTACCCATTCCTGTGATATTTTACAGTTTACGGCTGCCATCACATAGAATGGGGTCCTCCGTCGCCATGCCAACTAGGGTCCTCACAATACCACCCTCATTCTCAGATTATTACACTGATAGCACAATATCATCACAGGGGCAAATCAAACGCATCAGATGTGATACATTGCCGTCTAGGACAATGAATCTTTCCACCAATCTCCTCTGGTCCAAAACTGGTTTCTTCAACATCCACAATTCACGATCTAACACCTTCCACAATACCCCCCTTCCTAAACCCCACTGTAGAGTTTTTCCTCAGCATGGCGACGGAAGGTTTACAATATCCAGCCCTATGACCAGATACCCCTCATTTAAGCCACGGAAGAGTACTGTGATCAAATTTGATTCAGCATCTGTACAAGGATGGATTCCACATTCAGTGTTTTTCCAGCGTTTTCTTGCCAATGACAACATAACCTGCAATGTCGACAAATCTTATGGCCAGATGCAGATAGGTGAAGAGGTGATACAAAGTTTTTGTAAAGTGTATTGGGTACAGTGATTTATACCTTCATATCTCCAAATGTTTGATGAGCTTACAGTAGTATGTACAGTAGTAGCATAAAAACTGGGATGTTTGTTCTGAATACGTTTTGTTCTGATGTTCAGTATTGACTATCCTGAGTATATAGAGATACACAGTAAATAAATATTTCCATCAGCCTGCAATATCGGTCTCATGTAGCGTTTGGTGAATTTATTTCTGTACTTTGTGTATTAGGAAAGCAGACATGATAAAACTGTTATTGGTTGATTGAGCACAGTCATGTGTACCTCATTCAAACAGTATTACATCATATGATTAAATTGTGTCATAAATAATTGTATAGCTTTGACTTAGGCGTGTCATTCTGCAAAAGATCTGAGGTCTTCTGTTACTTGAGTGTGTGGTGTTTTGACAAAATGGGCCTAGTTCTCAAGTAATCCAAAAAAACTTTTTTCAGTTGAAAAAGTTACATTCTCTATTGTGATGCAGCAGCGCCATCTAGTGTACCTGGGACATAAGTGCAAAATGGACTGGAGGAGAAGAAAGTGTAGCAATGTGATGTATCATTGCTACATATTAACAAACCCCATTGATCGTTGAGGCTTATGCTGTTTAGGTGCGAGACACATACTTTGCCAGTGTAACAACAATAAGCAGAACCGAAAGGACAATTTGGACATGTTGGGAACCACATGTTTCTGCTGTATTTCCAAATAAGAAAGACAGAGATGCTACTCCGGCCTCTTCAGCCATCTCCAACACAGAGCCGAGGCCTCCAGTCTTTAACATCTCAGTTTCTCCGAGCTCTTTTCCCACACTCGTATTTCACATCCACCCCTAAGTAGACCCCTCTCCCACAGCAACACCTGATTAGAGTGAAAACACCTACTAAACGTGACATGTTGCTCCTGGGGTAAAAGAAAAAAATAACGTGCCACTTTTCTCTCATCTCGACAGAGTGGAGCTCCACATTCCAGGCATTAAATGTGTCAAACAATTATATACTTCTGTCATTAAAGATCAATAAAACATGAGATGGCAAAAGACCAATGAAAGCAACTATGCAACTACACATATATTACCAAAAAACAAAAAACAGTACAAGTTGTGGCTTTGCTCTTAACAGACGAGGTAAAAGCATCGTAAAGGTTAAGGCGTGTAGAACTTTGATGGCTCTCTTGTGGTTGCAGGAAATTCAATCTGCCTCATATTTTTAGATTTGTTTTTACCCGCAGATTGCACTCATTCATGCAGCTAAATGGAACCAAAATAACCAAGTACTTTGCAGGGGTGACACTGTTAACCCACTCTGGGGAGCTGAATCTGAATCGGCTTGAAATCCTACTCCTGACTAACCTCAGCTACCGCCCGACAGCAAAAAAAAAAAACATTGGCTGATTTTGCATCAATTCTTCCTAGACGGGTGGCCATATTGTCTCAGGAAGTGAGCCGCTTCGCCAAACCACATGTGGCAACCTGAACCACGACTGCACCTAGGAGCCCTGCACCTGAGAAGCAAAGAGAAAGAGAACAAGGAAAGGACCGCAAGGGACTGCAGGGTTGGCATCTCGGTTTTCTGGCCGCCCCTTCCTGTCGGAAAGAAGCGAATTTCTTAAAGCCTTCGCAATAACAACATCCCATCCAGAAAACAAAGACATCAGCATGATCATTATTAATGCATGGCCATTGAGTCTGATAACTTCTACTATCCTATTTGAAGATGGATTATTTTATTAGATTATACTCTCATATCCTACATGTGTGCACCAGTATTAAGCTACTAAAGGCGAACATTAAAGGAAGACCCAATGCCAACATACAACAAAAACGACTGGACTTCAACATGGTCATTGGTAGTGATAACCAAATGAAGCATCAGGAACCATTTGCTGTATAATTTGACCGCACTACGTTTTGCTCTCTGTATGCTTTGGATTTTTGGGCCCTTTTGTTGACCAGAGTGCGCCATCTGCTGGAGTCGAAAATACAGCAGATGGTTCAATGAAGCTTCATTCGGCATATTTGTGCTACCCGTTGCTCAAACTCGGGTCCAGCAGGGACAGTAATCTCCTGCAGGCTACACTTTTGCTTCAAGTGTGTTCGAATCATTTTGCGGACTTCAGCAGAACATTCCCTGGCTAATTAATACAGGTTCCTGTGTTATTTAGTAATGGCTAAATGAAGATTTGTAAACCACTTGTTGCATTTTCTGACACTACAAGATTTTGCTCTCTGTTCAAAAAAAGGGCTCAAATGATTCCCCAAAGCAAACCCAGATGGCCATCTAGTGAGGTGAAAAATATAGCAAGTGGCTCATGAAGCTTAATTTATCCATCACTAATATGACTGAATTCATGAGCACATACACATACAAATATAATCATTCACACTTCTTATGGATCTGCAGGCCATTACATAAGATACACATTCACATTGGGCAATTTGTGAACTTCGACAGCATATGATTCATCTTAAAACCAGCCTTTCCGTCTCTCTGCAAAACTACGACAAACCCCACAAAATTTTTACCTTAAGCAAAACTCAAATACTCTCCGAGCTAATAAAAGCACGGTAATCTCAAGGTGTCAGCACATTTAATCACCGTGGTTACGACATCGCTGAACACCAAAGGGTTAGAACAGGGCAAGGCTGGTCATAAATCTCACAGACAAAAACGGAAAGGAATCTTGTGAAAGTTGCACATTTTTTAAATAGCTTTACTTCATCATTTACCTATGCCGTGTGTTTCTTCTCAGCTCACACAGAGCAAATTCCCTTAAAAATCGCTGAAATTTTAACAAGCCCCTACTGGCCATATTCATGTGACTTGAGCTACCGAAACCTTAAATATTTAAATATCTGCCTCTACTTGCAGTACCTGCATGGATCGTGATTTACAATACGCTAAACTGAAAAACAAAAACAAAATTAAGGATGTTTCACATTTGTCTACTGTAAGGTGTGATAAATAAAATATTTGACCCTGTCGGCTTATTTGGTTCCTTTAAATTCGTATTAACAAATAAGCAAATGGTGCCCTCTGGTGGTCAGAAATAACATGCGATGAACTGCAGTCTGGACTATACAATACCTGTTATTTTCGCAGGTCTCCAGATCTCTCGATCACAATTGTCTTGGATGATCGCACAGGGGACGTGGCCTGGTAGTCGTCACTGAGAAGGCCCAGGATAGGATACTGGTTGGAGTACCTATGGGAGAAGCATGGCGAAAACTCAAACATTTTGGTCGTAGGTCTGGTTGAACTACCCCATACATGCTTAAGTTTCAAATAAAAAATGAAATAAATGAAATAATAACCTTGATGTGATGATGGTCCTACTGGAATAGTCACTCTTCTCCTGCTGGAGCCTCCTGATTTCCTGTAGTCAGGAAGGCATCAGTAAGTACTAGTGACGGGCAAAATAATGCTTCGTGAAACAATTGCTGCATTTTTGGATCCCACTGGGTGGCGCTCTTAGTTTGCTTTGTGCCTTTTTTTTTAAGAGAACGCACCATCTGGTAGAGTCAAACAAATACAGCAAATTGTTCATGAAGTGTAACTGTCCATCACTAGAAAGGACTCACTGCAAAAAGACAGCATTAGCATGGGTTTTAGCATAGCATATAAAACTATTAGCTTAGGCTAGCAGGTACAGGGGACAGCCTGAAGAACACCACTGTGATTTTAGGTTCGTTAGCCATCAAGCTCTGAAAAGTGTCACGCCCTGCGAGAGCAGAGGCATGCGATCCCTGACCTCTTCCTGTCTCTTGATGAGGCTTTCGCGTTGCTCCAACTTGGTCAAAAGCTCCGTGATTCGCAGCTCCAGACTCCGGTCCCCTGTCGTCTGCGTGGAGTACTCAGTCTTCACCTGGATGAGCTGGGACTGCGACGCCATACGCAGATGCAGCAGACAAGCCCCGACACACCGACCCAGGCAAAGACAGAACAATGACCACATATTAGCCATAATTACCGGCACCTTCTCCAACTGACTTGACAAGCCTCGACTGGCTGATATGACATCACCTATAATCAGCCACAAACTACAGACTGGTGCCAATAAAGCAGGGAAGGGTGAACTTACCCGTAGACTCTGGATCTCCTTGTCCTTCTCGTGCCGCAGTGCATTAAGCATGTCGTTGTACTGCTTGGAGAGTTCTTCTGTTTTCTGCTGAAAGCCAGTGATGTTACCCTGACCGGCCGCCTAAGGGAGGAAGAATGAACGCACCCCATGTTAAAAAAAAAAAAAAAAAAAAAAAAATCAATTACATGAAAAAAATCAATTAAAAAATGCAGCCGAAATGTTTCTCTCACCAGCCAACCCAAATTCACATGGTACCAAAATGTTAAGGACTAAATAGGCTGCATCGTCGCAAACATGTGAAGAATGTACACAAGGCTGGCGTGAAGGTCCTGAGCAGCCCCAAAGAGACCCCGTAGCTCCCTGTGATGTGAAACCTCTGCTCCGAGTACTCCAGGTATACCATCAGACACGATACATGTTTCAGTTAGCCCTCGATTGCCCAAGCTTGCTTGTCCACATAGTTTTTTGCATGATCGCAGAGCACAGGCTACAAAGCATGCGAGATGAGGTTGACGTTGGCCTCTGACCTTCTGCCTCAGTAGGCTGTTCTCTTGCTCCAGCGCCCTCAGGCTGCCCTCCAGCTCCTTAATGCGGTACTCGCGGTTAGAGTCTGAGCCCCGCACAGACATCACCTGGGACTCCAAGTTTTTCTGGGTCAAGGTGCTTTCTTTCAGGGACACCTGGGAGATGGGGGTTGGGAGGTTGACACACGGAGCCGTTTCAGTGAAATATGCTGGCCTTCGATACCAGCCACTTGCAATCCCTGACTTTTATTTCCCCAGGATTTCCTCAGAAACTACACACCTGTAGTCCAGAGCCACTGTCACACCCAACACCGTTTGGTTACATTCTTTCTGGGAAACCAACTTTGATTCCACCAAAAGGTGCTGGAGACAAGAATGAACACAACGTCCTACCTGCAGCTGTCTGTTGTTCTCACGTAAGGCGTCCAAAAGGCGGTCATATTGTGTCGCTTGGTCTGCCTTGTAGCTCAGGTCCTTCTCCAACCCCTCCTTCTCGGCCTCCAGGCGCTGAAAGAAAGATCGCCCGTCACTGCCACGTTGAAGGATAAATTGCAACCTGCTTGTCGTTCGTTTTCCATCAACTCAAATTCACTTCACTAATTCGCTAACATCATGCAATCAGCTCCAATCAGTACCGCAAACCATCTGAACATTCAATTCCTGCCAAAATATATATTTTTTAAAAGTATATTAGTTATTAATTCAAACATTTATTCAACACATTTAATCGAACACCCCAGGCATAAAAACTAAGTAAACAGCTGACATTCTAATTAATTTAGCTTCTCCAGCATTAGAGTGCTTTGCCAGCCCTGGGCCATAGCAATGGATTTAAACACCTCGTTAACAGGAGTAAGGCGGCAGGCAGCCCTGCAGAGCTCACCTTCAGGTCATCCTGCAGGTGGAACAGCTCCTCCCTCAGGCTGCTGAAGGTGGCCAGGAGGAGACGCATGGTCTTGTCGGCGGTGGAGCGCGTCTGAAACCGAAAGAGGCGTAACTACGACGCTGCGCAGGTCTTTTCATCTGGGGTGTGCAGTTCATTTCGCAGGACTACGTTAATGCAGCATTGCTGCTCGTATTGGGGACCCTACATAACCCAGTGAGAGGCTGCAGCGCATTTACCTGCAGTAGGTAGCGTATTTGCTGCTTGGTCAGCTCCGACATGCCTTTGGGGATCAAGTCCTCGGTCTCGTCTTTCTCCACCTTCAAACGCCGGGCAGGTGGCCAGATGGACGGACAGACAAACAGATAGATGGGGCCTCATTGAGAGATATTCCCTACAATAAGCTGAGATGGTATGCAGCAAAGAAAACTTGCCGAAAGACAAAAAAACGGCCTTCACGCAGTGAATGTCTCAGTCATCCTACCTTGTAGTCGATGCTGGGGTCCAGGAGGTGTTTCCTGTTAAAATATAAAGCAAATGTGTGCAAACATTAAATGCTAACTGGTTACTGGAAATAAGGTGAATTATCCCTCAGGGATAGCAGTCATACAATTTATGAGAGTCTGAATGCAACTTCAACAAAAATAGATATGTGAAATATATGTCAAATCCATCAGAGACTATCTGAGGTTTGGTTTTGGTATTCAGAGCTATTCTGGTGACTGTGAAGCTTAGAGGTTGTCTTACAGACTGTATCAAGTTCATATGTTTAATGTTCCAGCTATATAAATGATGCCTTGAAAGATCATAGATAAAATAACAACGAAGATGGAAGCAGGCCGAAGGCCATACACACCGTCCACGGATCTTGGCCACATTGTCCGAGATATAGGTGTGAATGTCAGTGTTTTTGCGGTACACCTCTGCCAGCAGCTCTCCAAAGAAACGCGTGTCTAGCTTGTCCTCCTCCACTTCCACGACTGGTGGCTTCACCTCAGGCAGGGTCTCCACCGGGCTAGCCAAGTTCATGCTGCTGTTGATGTTGATGGTCTCCTCAATCTGAGGACCAGCAATACTGTATTCATTACCGGTTCGCCACAGTTTGCTCAGAACAATAAGATGATAACATTTCCTTTTTAAAGATCAAATGTGTGATAATTCTGCTCATTACAATAAGTCTAAAAACAAAGAAGACCAATCCGTAGAAAATGTAACGATCCGAGGACAGAGCTCTGACGAACCCCTTTTTCTATAAAGCAGCTTATCAGTGAAAAGGGGCAGCGTCTTTTCGGGAGGAAAAAAGGCACCATTATCAGCGATACACATTGAAGATTTCCATTGCACCGTGACTCAAAAGGTTAATTTGACAGCATAGTTTCAGTAGAAAAAAAATCCAGTTAAACAAGTCATATACTCAAAAAGAGTGTTATATACAATAATTTTTAACACCATTCCCATGCCTCATTTTTATAGCAATACATCTTGCAATAAAAACAGCTGTCAAGACACAATAGTGAGAAGTTCATAAAGAATTTTTGACTGCTAAGGATTTACGTATATAAGATAAGGACAAGTATGGGCAAAACTGAGCTAGAGCCTCTCTCACAGCATCGAAATCCTCCTAATCAAACAAAACTATCAAAGCAGAATTCAGGGATTAGCTCTTGTTTGGTTGGACTCTGATAGTTGGATGAAGGGCACATGGAAGTCATCCAGCGTAAGAGGAGCTGTTTGTACACGAGAGCCATTTTTGGTTTTATCTTTGTTTTTTTTGATCGTGTTTTGCTAAAGGGTCTTAAGGCTGCCCCTGCAAGGCACAATTCTTGCACAGGTCATGCGTAACTTCAAACGTCTGTAAACCTTAACGTTCCCCCCTTAATTGATGACATGTGATACATATACACTGCCCCTTAAATAGCTTATCGTGGCTGGCAGGAATGCTTAAAAACCTCGTTACCCCAAAACAGGGACGCCCCTTCAGCGACATGCACAAACAGCACAAGAAAACGATTAAGAGCAATGTACACGCAACTGCCAAAACCAATTAATTTCATTAACGAGGCTTAACGAGGGTTCATGAGGCAATGGCATGAGTGCAGTGCCAATGACGCGGTGAATATCTGCCAGATTGAGACAGCAGGTGTCAGGGGACGCCAAAGACAGTTTGGGGGTTTGGACCATTTCGACTTGATCACTGGGTGTTGCTCAGTGTGGCAGCAACTGCATCCACACCCAAATGTCTCACTGGCCTTAGATACATCAAGTAGCTACGTCAGTATTGTGGGTGGTAGCAGATGACATTAAATCACGGTGTGGACTAGGAGGTTCTACAGGACAGTAGACAAACCATGTATTACTTTACTGGTTTCTGTTACCAGGGAGGGCTCAAGGTATAAGCAAACAAAGCAATGGTTTAGGGCCCAGCAGCCACCAGGGGGCGCCCCTATCTAATCATAAGAAGAACGATGACACCTAGGTTAATAAATTTTTGCTTAGGGCCCCAAAAAGAGTGAGGCTAGCCCTGTCGTACTAACCATCGTCACTGTTACTGTTTGTCATATGAAAGTCTAAATAAGCCCTTGGGAATGGAATGGTTTGTGATTTCTCCAGTTCAAGATTTTACACTGGGGATACATAAATATTTTTAGCTGAATAGTTGATACTTCTATTCGAAGTGACTCTTCTAGAGGAACATTTCACCAGGGCTCTATGCTAACATGAGATGCCAGGTTAATGACCATATCTCTACCTCCACCAGCTACCCTGCATTTACGTTATGCTCCGGTGGAGGGGACTCGATAAAGAAAGCAGGTATAAATGGCCCAGAACCTGGCAAATAGAGGCAGCCAATGGGCGGGTCTAATGGGTCGTTGGCCCACATTCCGCTGGGGAGACGCCCATCGGCAAGGCAACACTTGTCTGCCGTTGAATCACCCTTACAGTAAAATGTAAACGCGCCCCAGTTGGAGTAAGCAATGGCTACACTGTGTGGAGGGGGCCAGGGGGCTGAACCCCGCTGGGAAACCAACAGTACAGGATAAACAGGAACATCTCCCGTGGGAATATGACACTGCCGGCCACTTTGAGGCCCACACCTTTCGAAGTGTCGGCCATATTCCTTACATGTGGGGACCATTTCCGCACAGCACCACCTTATCTCCGGCTAAACTAATCTGGGTCTTAAAACCCGAGCACGTAGGTGAACACAATAAAACTTTCAGTGCCCACAGCTTCTATCGGTCTCTAGTAACCACGGCAGAGACCAAGTAGCGTCATTAAATGCGCCTCATTTCCTCGTGCTGGTTTAATATTACCTCAGGAATCTACGGTGGCTTCAACCAGACTGCGCCCTGCATCCTGCTTATCATCAAATCCTAACCTGATCCAACGCAGCATTCCCACCTGCAGTTGCAGAGGTAGAAAACAGCTCCGGGCAGCAAACCATATATGAAAACCAAAACCAATCAGGGCGAAACCTGATACGGGGAACTTCTACCTCACAAGCCATCCTGCCGGGGGATCAGTTTACGCTCGTCATTGTTAATCTGGCGAGGCGTCGGCTCTCAGTATCAGCGCTGAAACGGACCGGCGGATAATGGGCCGTGGGTTTCAGCTTTGCATGCGGATCCACGAGGGCCGAGGCTGAAGGCAGAGGAGGAGAGCTTGAAACCGAAACGAAGGCCGAGGGAAAACAGCGCATTCTCTGCGTTATTTCGAAATGAGAAATCCACCAAAAAACATCTACACAATAAAGCCAGTGTTGTTTTTGTTCAAATCAAATCGTCCTGAAAACATCCTGACGCCATTAGAACCTGTTTCATTACCACAGGCCTCAGCTCCCTCAACTGAGCCTCACATTTAACAACTCACCAGCGTGGGACCCACTGGGCTTTTACTCTAACATGCTCAGTTCTGGGTGGGACCCCGCCAGCAGGAGCGGACAGGTCCCAACGGCTCCGCCTGTCCGGCTGCTACAAACATTGTCAAACTACAAGTTCAGCTTCCCAGGGTTTTTTCATTTTTATTTTATTTATTTATTTATTTTTTACATTTTTTCACCTAATCATTTTCCTGCCCGTTGGCTGAACCACAGCAGGTGAAAAACAACATGCAAGTCAACATGCCAAAGTAATTTTGTGTACTTGGGTATGAAAAAACCAGAAGAAAATTGTCTATAGATTGAGGGGCTGAAAAACAGGCAGTGTCCTTTGGTGTTCAGTGCCCTCCTTAGGCGGTGTGCCATTAATGTCGTGTTCAGCGCCCTCCTTAGGTGGTATGCCATTAATGTCGTGTTCAGTGCCCTCCTCACACATATTTTTCATATGGTCTGACATCACCAACATCCACAAATAATATTTTAAAAGGTGTTGATCAGTTATACTTGCAGAGACTATAATATTAGACGGATATGGACCAAAATGTACAAATTATTAAATCTGACAATCCCTGCCCCGCCCTCACTCTGAATCAAAGGCTTTCCAGAAGATGAGGTGTCATCTTAAGAAACTTGATTGATCTCAGGGGGAATTTACAAAAATTCTGCTTACAGAATTTCTACATCTTCAATGTTCCTAATTACATATATTATTTTCAGCTTTTCCCAATATTGTTATGGTCCCCCTGAACTAATATGCTTTGTGGCAGATTCCGGAAAAACGTGGTACTACATCAGTTCTGATTTGCTGCTCTGGCATCAGATGTGTGAATCTGTCGCTCTCGCTTCAGTTTGCGTCCCCCAATAACCACTCTTCGGTTGACAAACTCTGAGTACGCCAAAATTCCACCCGGAGGGAAACACTTATTTGAGAGATGAAAGATAAAAATTAACTCAGTGTGTCTGATTCATTGATATCTGTGCTGATAGTAGAGACCATGCCAGGCTGGCTTATCAGTGATTTCCCACAGAGACATAAGGGCAGAATCGCAAAACTCTATAATTTCCCAACTTCATGTCACATGACTGCAGGATCTCTCTAGAAGTATTTCTCACCAATGTGGCAGTGAGGTACACACAGCCGAGACCTACAGATAAAAAAAATCTCCTTGCAGGACTAGTAAACGAGACAGAGAAATATCCTTGAACACCACAGAGAAATACCCCTGAACACTGCAAAGAAATATCCCAGAATGCTACAGAGAAATATCCCTGAACACCACAGGGGAAAAAAAACCTCTAAGAACTATTTCACAAGATAGGATTCCAGGTCTCCATGCTTGTGTCTCTCAGAGCTGCCGGTTTATTCACACGTGGCATCTTTGAGTATTCAGAGAAAAAGACTTAGAGGGAAAAAAAAACAACACATAACCTGTTGTGCATGTTACACCTCGACATACTGTGAGGGCCTGCAGCAAGACCTTGCTCCAAACACAAGTCCCTTCAGGGAGATTCCCCGCCACGCCTTCCTTAGGGGTATAGCTCTACCTCAGGCCAGACACGCACACTCCGTAAACCACAGCGACACATTGCCCTTTGATACCAGGGAAAGGCATTTCCCAGTTACACGCCACGTTAGCGTGCGTGCCGTAGCCAGCTGCACCGCCGCGAGCGACGAGGGAGAGAGCAGAAAGCAGACTGGCCATTTAAGAGGAACGGGATCCTTGTTAAGCCTCCATATTAATGATGTTAATTAAGTGTAAAACAAAAAAAAAAAACATGCTTGGCCACATTTCATGGCTACTATTCCGGAAGAGTCCATTTTCCGCCCTGGAGGACATCATGCATAACTAGGCTGTCATTGATGCAAATCCAATGCGAATCAGAACAGATCAAACGAGCCACTCCAATCAGCAGCTGCACTTATACTTAGAAAGAAAAAGCTACCTGCCCCCCATCTCAAATGATGTAACGCAAACCCCATGTATTTCAATCAGGCACGTAGCTATGTAGTCATATTACGGGTTCGAACCCAACCCTGAAATTCTTTTCGTCACCAATCGGGCACGCAGCCAGTTACTGAAATCACAAGTTTGACTCCCTACTGACAGCCCCCCCCCGTTCACTATTGACACTCTGGGTCTGCGGAGCTGCTCCTGTATTTCCAGCATTCAGCAAAACCATTACAAGAATTATTCCCAGTAATTAAGGTGACAACGTTTCTTAATATATTACCTTCAGTGTGGGTTAGCAGTTCTGACAACCTAATAAATCAGGCATAGTGACAATAACTTGCTCCTCGGAAAACAAGCAAAGCAATACCATGAACTTCACCTGTCCTCTAGTAACCCTGGCCTGTCATTCGATAAAATAGAAATGAGGGCCGTCCTGTGTGTGAAGGGAGGGAGGCTATTGGGAAAATAACCCACTCCTGTGAAAATTATTATATACTGTAAGGAGGATACAAGAATGTGATGTGTCAGGTGACCTGTATGCCCCACCCCTCTTTTGTTTTCTGTATTTCAAAGTTACATTAAAAGAAATAAAAGTAAAAGTTAAAAAAAAAAGAAATGACGGCCGGCCTAACAGACACAAAAAAAAAAAAAAAAAAAAAAACTTTGGTGGTACCGCTTGAGCAACCAGTGAGGTGGGGTAAGAAATTCTCACAGGGAACCTTCATCAGGGTCACATGATCAAAGTTCCTTTTCATTATGACATCATAATTGCTGAACGCAGATTAAAGGGATATACACCTAAAACACATTCCACCTTCACCTAGAGCTGCCCTACTTTCCACTAGCCATCTCACACTGCCAAAATACTGTGGAACAAGGAGTTGCCTCTCTTTTCCCTGAACCCTACATGTTATTCTGGCTCTGTTTTGGTAGCTAAGGCGTGGCCCGTCTGACTTTTCCCTCGCTGATCCTCCAAGCGAAAACCTACATTCTGCCACTCCCAGAGTCGCCGACTCCGACTCCCAGAGTTTGGGGCTCGCGAGCGGGGAGAGGCGTCGCGATACCACCCGCCATGATTCACCCTACCGGAAAAAAAAAACAAAATAGCGGCTCTTCGTGTCGCCCGCACCTGTCCCCGGAGAAGGGCGGCGCCGACGCAAGGCCAAGAAGGCGGGGGGGGGCAGCGGAACGAAAGTGAATTCACATCAAACAAACAAATAAACTAAACAAAGAACGCAAGGCCCTGTCGTGTCGACGTGTAGCCATACGTTTGCTCGTTTACCTTTGATGACGACTTGACCGAGGATGGGGACTGGCTGAAGACGGACGGCGTTTTCTCGCCAGCATTCTGCGAAAGACAAATTAATGAGCCGAGGGATGGACGTAGAGCCCAGGGTTAGAGGCGACAAAGAGCACAGTGACCAGGTCAGGTCGACACCGATCTAACGGTCCTGAGGAATAACACCAAAAGTATGTCACAGAAACTCTGAATGAAAAGGTGTGGCGAAATAACACCATTCTATAAGGGCGTCACCTGACCTTCCATTGGGTGCCTGCCGCCTGCTTTCTTGGACGTGAACCAAAATTTGAAAATTATTAAATCTGACAATCCCTGCCTCGCCCCCACCCTGAATCAAAGGCTTTCCACAAGATGGGGTGTTATTTTAAGAAAAATAATTTCTAAGCAACTGCCAGAGTCTCTGCTTTCCGTAGCAGAGTCACTCTATGGAGTCTGGCCAAGACCGTCTGTCACGTTCCCCGCCAGCCTTACAGTGCATTAGTCAGTGTTTTTGCACTAGCAAATAGCAAAATGCAAACTGTCATTGTTTTATATTGATGTGTGTGTGTAAATTATAGTAATAAATCATTATTGCTCAAATAACTTGATGCCCATACTTTTCTCCACACTCTTACAATAAAGAATACTTCTAAAATATCTTCTTGCTACAATCAACAAAACAGGATGGGGATTATTGGAGTTGTACCCCTCCGGGTCCGTTGATGAGAAGAGATTCACAGCTGAGACGAGGAGTAGTCGCAAGCCACGGGTTTATTCTCTAACAGGTTGCAAGCTGGGAGCGTCTGTCTGACAGACATCCAGCATGCACAGGAAGAGGCTCAACCATGTGTATCGGCTCTGTCCTTCTTAGAACCCTTCTTATAGCCCCCCTCTCTCGGTACCTTCCATCTATGTGGCAACCACATGTTCGACGTTTGCCCTAGTTAGTCAGTTAGCACTTGTCCTTGTAGAAGGCTAAAGGTAAATAAGGGCCGCTTACATTTTCTGTCTACTCCCTCTATCGGTCTTGATTGGATCACCCACCCCTGCCGGTGCCAGTACGTTCTTGTTTCAATTTAGTTAGAGCCTTATAGAATTATTCCCTCAATTTCCCCCTTTTGATCTCCACTAGGAGATCACCCTGAATATGCTGATTAGTAATATGTTGCCGTATGTATGAAATTTTGCAGGATATAAGGGTTTAAATAGTTTTTCATTTTCTGTGACCTGTGATGTTTCTTTCGTTTGTTCTGTAGTGAGGGGGAAAAAGCAAATATCCCACCAAAACACAAGATCGTCACAAAACAATCCAGAGCAGGAGGAAGGCAGAGAACGGAACGTTAAGCTTGTAAATGTTATTTCGCAAAAACATATGCAATATGAAAGCAGTCTTGTTGCAAAGGTAATTTCAGCTCTCACACAGTTCATGTATCAGCATAGTAATAATAATAATAATAGAAATCATTGTTATTTATAGCAGCATAATTATTATAAACTGTATTCAATATTCCTTTTAGTTTTGTTTTCGAGATTTTAAATCTTGATTTAATCTGCTTCATTATTTTTAAGTGGTTAATTTCAGTGTTTTTTAATGTCTTAAAATCCAGGTGAATGCCAGCCAATCCTTTCGTACGGTTTTTACCCAGTAAAAGAAGCCTCTGACCGATTAGTTACAGTATATATGTTTTTAACCCGCAGCTGAACCAGTTTATCAGGTGGTAAGTAATTCAGCCGTGGCAAAACCTGATAAATATTACACCGAAGAACTCACTTCAACTTCGATGTAGCGCTGGGTGTGGATCAGCTCCGAATCATCCACGCTGTTTACCGCGTATCCTTGGACTTTTTGCATATAGACCGGCGACGACACCACCTGCGGGGCGTTGTTGACCAGCACGTAGGACTCCGGTACGACTCTCCGCTCCATCGGCACCAGGTAGCGCACGGTCTCGTAAACCATGTTGTTGTCGGCGGGGACTCCGTTCGAGGCGTATTGCAGACGGGACATCGGCATCGACGACAAGTTCACGTACTGCACCCCCGGCTGCAGGATCTCAGAGTCGGAGGAGACGCTGGCAGACCGATACGTCTGGGTAATAAACTGCTGCGACATGCTTGACCTGGCAAATTAAATGACACTTAAGTGCAGAATTAACGTCAAGCAAAGTAATGTGTCGTATACCTAAAGGTCCCTGGGAGGGACACGAAGCATGTGCGCCTAAAAAAAACAATATTTAAAAGTAAGTATGGAAAAGGAAAGAGCAGATAAGGTGTGCGCCGGGCCGACGCTGGATCCAGCGGCTGAGCCACTTCCTGGATCGCGGCGTTTCTAACCAGATCCCGGGGGCGGTGTGTGCAGACCCGCCCCCGTCACACCTAGTCCGTCAGCCTCAGGGAAATTCACGCGAACCTGTCTGCAGCAAAACAAGCAACCCAAGAAGCCTTGTTATAATGCACGTTTTGCATTTCAAATAAGTAACAAACTTTAATACATATAACACCACGGCGATTTACAATTTTATTTTGGTTGTGTGATGGATATATAATAAGCATATACAAAAATAATAGTTTTACTTACTGAAGTAAATAGTTAATTATTATCTGAACACTTCTTCGCCAATTCATATTGTTAAGCATAACGCAAAATGTAGCGTTGTTATTGTATAATTAATATTTAAATAGATAAAACAAAGATATGTTTTCAGTTTGTCACACAGATGTTGTTTTAAGAGCTGAGAACGATTACAGTAATTTTATGTATGTTTGACCAGAATCAAATTAACTTTTATCCCTATTAATATTGTGGGAGTACCGTGTGTTTATTGGAGCGGGGGATTTGACCCCTACCGATGTTGTAACCAATTCGTTGTCATTGCTTTTAAGTACTGAAAGGTAAGGAGATAATATAAAAACAAATACCCCACATGAGTCAGTTTAAAGAATCAGCAGATAAAGATAAGGATATAATTACAGTCAACTCAAAATAACTCCGAATAGCCGTTCGCTTTCTACAGTATGTGTGTCATATAACAAAATATTTACCATGCCTTGACAGATGATTTTATTGGGGATTATAATTAATGAAATAAGATATTTAATGCATCCGTAAAAGTACGTACTGAAACATTAATAAGCCTGTGCAACTGTGGTTTTACTGTAGTTCTCCTGGTTATTAACAGATTATTTTAAGCGCATAAGCACAATTCTGAACCGCAAGTTAATTTCTAGAAACTGTACACAGACGGTAATAACGAGCAATTAATCAAAGTAATACGTAAAACCGCAAAAAGCAAAATTGCTAATGAACTTACTCGTTTCTGCCATGCCGCTTCTCACCACGGACTACATGTCATGATTATATTGTGACAATAACCTAATCAATAAATTGGTTTGAGGCAGTTTCTGGGCAGTTTTACTTGAAATATGAAGTCAGTGGAAAGACTAGAACCATGAGATCACTGTAACAGTTGTATCCAGTGTGATGCACTGAACAGTGACATCATAGTATACTCGAAATACTTTTCATATTTTACTCTTGCATCTCACATACTCCTCTGTGACAATTATGATCATGTGACACAGAAATGGGGCAGACAGTGTGCGGCTTTTGTAGGATGAGGTTTCCTTTGCAAGGACCGGGTAGGAAAATTGGTCAGCGTTAAAACCAAACGAGACAGTTTTGGCAAGAGAAACGTGACTGGCGTGTTGCTATAAATAAATCAGTTGCTGGAGGAAAGACCAAAGGGATATGGACAGGTGTAATGAAGTGAGGAAGAAGGAAAAAACATTTACGGTGGTAACAGAGAAAGGAATAAGTGGACTGAATCAAAATAACCAATTGTGTCTCCTTTCCAGAACATTCCCTCATCTCACACCCTAAATGCACCAAACCGGTTCTGTTCAAACCTGATTGGCCGTGCAGAATCCCATCACCCACAGCGGCGTTCCCCAGTCCTCAGGGACCCCCAGACAGTCCATGTATTTGCTTCCTCCCAGCTCCCAGCCAATCAAGAACATCGAATACCTAGTACAGGTGTGTTGGGACATTGGAAGGAGAAAAAATATGGACTGGCCAAGGGTTCTCTAGGATTGAGCTAAGAAACACTGAACTACACTGTTCCCCTAAATCAGGGGTCTCAAACTCCAGTCCTGGGGGGGCGGAGCCCTGTGTAACTTAGTTCTTTCCCTGTTCCACCACAAGTGATTTCAGCTCAAGAGCTCTGTGGTAATTAGCACAAGGAGTTGAATCAGGTGTGTTAAATGAGGGTGAACCACAAACTGCGTAGGGCTCCGGCCCCCCAGGACTGGAGTTTGAGATCCCTGCCTTAAAGCCTTGAAGTGTAACAGAGTAGAATAGCATTTGAGAAAATCGAATTTATTTAGATTTATTATGATTTACTTTGCCTGCTGGTCAAAAAAAGTCATCATATCAGGTTCTTGCTTTGTTATTAGTTGTTGTGTAGCTCTTGCCCCAAGACTGCTGGTACCCAGGCATTTACTGGAAGCTCAGCCTAGCAGCACTTAAGCTTAGCCACCTCCTCCACAGTCACATGTTTGTAACGTGCCATTTGCCTCAAGATGAGGTGTCTCTGGACAAAAGCGTTTGCTAAATAAACGGAAAAGCAAATAATTTGAGTCCCTGTCAGATCATCTAGTTGATGCAACACACGCACTTGTAGAGTCTGTGGCGAGGAACCATAACAGTTCGGCTACATTACTCCCTGAACAAACAATTAGCGTGTACCACAACACGGTGTTCATTTTAAAGGTAAGCCTGGTACCGGTGTCGGACGCCTCCCCGAAAGATCTGAAATCAGCCAAACTAGGCGGCACGCCCAGATCGTTAGCAGTGGGACCAAGTAAACTGACGATGAATAGCAAAGGACACCGATAGGAATGCAGGCAGGAAGCACAGCACCTTAGTGAAGCATGCATGAGGTGAGGGTGAAGGTTCGGGGGCACAGGGTCTGGCCACTTCTGTGCCACTGCTGCAGTCGACTTTGGGGTTAAGGCACAACTTCGTTATGAATCCAGCTGGGATTCAAACTAGCAACCTTCTGGAGAGGAGCACAAATAACAAGGCCGCAGAAGCACCCTCCCCCCAGGTGCAGGGCGGTGTGGGATGAGCCAGCTGCCAGCAGAGGAAGCAGAGAATATTTTAATGGTTTTTTTTTTTTCATTTTCTTGACAGATGCAGTTTGTCGTCTTTGAGTTTCTCTTTCCTTCACTGCCTACAGCTTCCTTCTCGCTGTTGTGCGCTTCCACCCCGTAACTCAATCGCTTAAAGCCTTAATTGCATGTTTTAATTACATGCTTTGTTAGCTCGGGAAGAGCACATATATATACCAATCAGAAAGTAAACTAATCCAATTCCTCCGCAGCGTGGGTGGATATTTCAGGCAAGTCGGGAGAACAAGGGCTTCTGTAGACACCGAAATTCATTATCTTTGAGTCTGCGAGTTCCACAAACGTTCTAAGCACCAAGTAGAACGACAAAAACAAAAGATTTGTACTTCTTGAAAAAAAAAAAACAGCCTCCGGTTGAAATTTTATCCTGTGCATTCAGGGCTGGACCGATGCGGTTCATGAAGGACGATAAATCCCTTGACAATAACTGGTCAGTCAGAGAAAAGGCTCTTAGGTGGTGCTGCATTATACGGGGGGGTGCAGCAATCGTCCAAAGACTCCGACTTCCTACCCCAACACTGCAGCTCAGTGAGTAATCACTGCCGTGCTTAAATCATCCTCTTAGCGGTTGCCAGCTTATCTGGACACAATTAATTTCTGCGGCACCAATTTCTTCTATTTCATATTTAATCCATAAATACATAATTCTGCGACTAATACTCATTCACCTCCTTAGATGTTTCATCGGTACTTTCAGTTTGGTTTTGTGCCGCCTAACACTTTTGTCAATGACTCAATGACACGATTTAGAATTCCTGTCTACTGATGTGTGAAACATGAATAAAAGGTCTTGAACTTCGCTGCATCAGTAAGAAAGCTAAGCTGGTCCAAAGAAAAAGGAGGGGGGGGGTGGTATGGTGGTGCAGCGGTTAGCACTGTTGCCTCACACCTCTGGGACCAGGGTTCGAGTCTCCGCCTGGGCTTCCTGTGTGTGGAGTTTGCAT
>JABFDZ020000122.1:0-10736 GCA_019775955.2 Pollimyrus isidori
CCCCCCCCCCCCCCCCCCCCCCCCCCCCCCCCCCCCCCCCCCCCCCCCCCCCCCCCCCCCCCCCCCCCCCCCGGTTCCAGAAAACTTCAGGCTTGTTACGCTTCTTGCTAACGTCTCTGTCACTGCATCCAAGCCCTTTTGTGCCCTGAGACGTCTGACTGCTGTTTCATCGCCTATATGATTTTCGGGGTGTTCAGAGGACACCCCCTTCTCATAATATTCCATGTATATGAAACATTTATATATTTATATTATTAACATAGAAAAATATAGAACAATTCATGTAAAATCATTAATTTAATATTGTACTTTACTTTGACTTCAACAATATGCAATGATTTGAGATTTTTTTTCTTACCAGTATATGAAGTAAAATAATGGTTGAAAAACAGCCTAATAATTAAAAATATTAATTAGTAGCAGATACATAATGTATGTATAAATTACGTATTACTGTCATTAATTCTTTATTTCCCGTAGAATTTGGTCAGAACACGTTAACATACAGTTATGTTAATATTAAATGAGTTAATATTTTAATCATTTTCAATACACTTTGGTTCACTGCCACACATCCACTGTCAAACACAAGTAAAATAAGAATATTTATATTTGACGCACTAATTATGATACTGTATACATTTTCAAAATTCTTCGCAGAATATTTCCTGTAGTGTGCAATATGAGCGACATATGAGGCATCAGTATTTATATGGTTTTAATTACATATGCGCACAGACTGCATTTAGGCAGATCGAAACGAAAGCAGGCGATCGTTTGGTGAAACGTTTGGAACTATTAACAATATCTATATTTAAAACAAATTGCAACAGATATCCACTTTCATATCCACAATCTACACAATATATCAGGACAAAAATATATGAAATATGTTTTATACATTTATTCGGGGTGTATTCATTTTTATTTTGTTTTATTTGAAGTACATATGGAATTTGTTATTATTTTATTTGACTTATCATTGATATATTGCATTCAGGGTAAATGGATGCGCAGCTTGTACAGTCCCTGCTTCTGTTGGTTCCGCTGAGCCCAGCTTACACGCGATTTATTCTGATGCCGAAGGAGCAGAACTGGGCCCTGGCTGGTGTACAGCAAGACAGCCCTTTTGTTTCGTTTCCAAACCATCAGCGGGATTGTTTAGCAGTCGGCTGTCTTTTTTCCACATTCGCTCTGAGGTGATTTCAGTCGCAGGACGTGATCAGAGCCAAGGAATTTTATCGGGGTCCAAAAGTATAATCCGAATCATGGCGTCCAAAGGTCTCCGCTGTGGATCTGCTTTATCCCAGACTAGCTCTGGCCAGGCTGCCGTCTGTCATGCGTGCCACACTGCTGCCCTCCACCACCCTTAGTTCCTGAACGGTTGGCACGTCTTTCGGCTGGCATTTGCCTCTGCCAGTCTGCCTAAGTATGTCAGACCACACAGGTGTTGTGTCGAGAGTTACACCGAGATCCACTATCTGGAAGCCAGGGGCCCTTCCCGCTTGGATCCAGGCTGTCTTCTCTGCCGTCGGAGGGGTGTCTCTGACGTTCTCCTCGGACTTTCAACCACTCCATCGTGGCCATTTTATTTTTCGGCTTTGTCTGTTATTTTTTTAAATAACTTGCGATTCATGTCTGAAACTAAACTGCAACTGATATGATCTAATTAAATTGCTTAATCTAATTGCTACTTTTACTAACTGTCTCACCCTCTTTCAACTGTTTTTTTTTATTTTACTGTGTGGCCCATTGGGTATGAAAAATGTGTGTTACAAATAAAATGTATTATTATTATTAGTAGTAGTAGTAATAGTAGTAGTAGTAAACTCAAGTAATAGCTGCGTAACCATTATGCCGAAAATCAGTGATTTTAGCAGATAAAAGAGGAAACAAACTGAAACATTTCTATTTCAAGCAGTCACTTTACACTTAAGGAATATAAACGGTCTTTGTGATGGAGTGACACATTAAGATGGAATGTTCAAAGTTTAATAAAAGTAAGTGCCACAGCAGCATGCCGCGTTTGGTTGTACGATTCCTTGTACATCATGTCAAAGGCGAGACAGAAAAAAAAAACACCTCAGATGACAAGGAATAACGTGAGGAGAAAACTCCGGAGACTTCTGGAACGAAGGCTGTCGCTAACCATGAAAAAACGTCGGGGAGATAAAATGAGCTTCACACTGAGATCGGCAAAATAAATTAGCTGAACGCACAGAATCTGTGGCGGCCTTCAGTTCTAATTGCCACGTTTGAGACATCTTTCGCCATTTTCTTGGCAGAGTGGCGTTCCTCTCACCTTCGTGTTTCAGTCTGAATACGCGCACCTTTCCACAGGCTGCGTCATGTCGCCGCCGCTCTGTACCTTCTCCACAAGTCCTCTCCTGGACCTATTCCTCACAACTCAAGCAGCACAGAACAAAAATTCTGCTCTGATGCTCGGAATAATCAGCAAAGGCCTGCATGTACGCCGCCTCTCCCACCAAATGTGATCTACGAGTTTGTCTTTAAAAAGTACTGAAGAAAATTACTTAGCTGAAAGTGAACAATATCCCTGATAACCTGTAAACGGATTCTGGTAAACAAAGACGAGTAGTCTGAAGAAATTCATTACTTCCTTCTATTAATTGCACTGTGATCTCTTTGGGGATGGGTGATAATTCAATTGCTTCCAGAAATGCGGACACCGAAAAAACAACAACAAAGCAAAAAAAAAAAAAAAAAAAACCGACAAAAGGAACCACACGGAGTAATAGTCTTTAATACCTTTAGCAATAAAATAAACAAATGTTTATAGAATGACAGATCACGTTTTGCTGTACTTCAGTGACTAATAAGTCTTTTTTGTGTTTAACTTACGCTATTTTGGAATATAACACAAATAACTTCTGAATCAACAGAAACATTACAGTGAGAAATATAATTAGTATATATTATATTCTGCAAGACTATACTGGATATTATGTATAAATAAAGTAATTGAATGTATTTTAGCACATCACTGTTACTTTTATTATAACTTGTATAACTATTTTTATTTTTACACCTTTTACATTTTTTTCGGTTTTGCATATTTTCTGCCAATCTATCAATTTTAAAATAGGATTAACAATAAGAATATTTAAGTGGCATTCACATAACGCCGAATGAATATAGTCCTATTCCTCCATACAATTTTAAAAATCAATTTTTCAGCGGCTTCCAAATTAAAGAAAAAGGTAACTGTGCAATGAGGTGAGCACATGGTACGTAAGCTGGTCTGTCCTCATCGGCTGATCTGCCTGGCTGGTATATGCACTGAGACAAGCTGAGAGGAGCCATCAGCCATTTCTGTTCTGAGTTTCTGCTTCTGTTCGCTCCAAATATTCATATATCATGTCGCCGAGTATGAAGGATACTCAGGGCAAGCATAAAAAAGTACTCAGCTGCATCCTCCTTGCCTGAAACATATAAGCACAAAGTAAAAAAATACACAAATACTCTATATAAATTCATCTATAATACTCTAAAAATATTTTTTTTTTACGTCGAAGATGTGACTCCATTATGATTTTTTTTTTAACGTGGGACATTTCAGATGGAAGGAGACAGAAAAATAAAATGGCGCTTTGATCCGACGTCCCCTCCCTGCGCCTTTACCCCAGGTTTAATCGTTTCTTTCTGTTCATTTTTTTTTTTTTCTTCACACCCTTCGGGGCTGTCTGCCTCTCTCACTCCCTCTGACTTTTCCATTGTTATTCACCTTGTTTATTGCCTGGAGCAGGCCTGGCATACTGGACGTCATCTGAAACCACAAACGACAGGATGCAATAAGACTGAGAAAAGCAGTAATCCGAGCAAAGTTATCCATTCACTCCTTCTTCTAACTCCTCTGTCTTCTTATCCTACACAGAAAATAAAAAATCAATACTGGCTCATAGGGCTTGATAAAAGAGGGAGGGAGAGGACCAGGCTTGCTGGATATAGTAAATTAAAGTGATCAAAATTTTCCCGTTGACTCAGCCCACAGCGCCCCGTAAACTAACAAGCCTGTCTCTAAACCGCCCGTCATCCGCGCTCTTGTTATCTTTTTCTCTGCTTCTTCTCCGTCCCTCTTTCCTCCTTAAAACCCCAGGGCTGGAGGTTTTTGCCGCCGTTTTTTTTTTTTTTCTTTTTCTCTTGCTTTTTCACTTTTCCTCCGGCGTTTCTGTACTTTTCCACCGCGGGGGCCCATGTTCCGCCGCCCGCCGGTCCTTCGGCGAGTCCAGAGGATACGTTCCGGGGTGAAGCTGCAGGGGCCCGCGCACGCACAGCCACGGTCCCGCGAAGCCCCCCATGGACAGATGTCGCATTCATTCAGCAGTGGTTCACCTTTTTCAGCAGGATGGTCGTTATATGCATCCTTCTGCACGCATGAACGGAAAGACGTTCTAAGCTTCGAGTTCCAAACTCGTTCCCTTGGACACAAGGTTTGACTGTTCAGTACCCATCCGGTGGAGACTCCCCTCTCACGGCCCCACCCACAAGAGGCCCCCATCTGAAGCTTATCACGCCGTGCCACCAGAGTGACTCAGCGCAGTGACTGTGCTTCCCGGTGACCCTCAGTGACCCTGCCTGTCCCGGTTCACGCGGTCAGGTTTTAGTCCTCCATGAGGCCGAACACTGTGGGCAAACTTTCTGCCTGAGATCTTTAGGCACAACATTTGGGTGTGTCACTGAGTGTAAATAATCACAGCACATTGTATTTAAAATAAGAAACAGCCGACCAGAAGCCCAGGCACCCCAGGGTGCTGAGTTCAAATCCTGTCCCATCTCTATGTGGGGGGATTTCACAAGTTCTCAGACAGTCTGGAAACATTCCCTTTAGGTGAGCTGCTGTCTCAGAGTTGCTCTGGGAGTTTGTGATGGACCTGAATCCTGTCCTGCCTCCTGCTTCCGGCAATATCCCACGGACATAGACCTCAGTCACAGGAAAATGGCCCGTGGTCATGGAGATCCTTGTAGCGTTCACACATTCATGTAGAGGAGTATCACAAGAGGGCAGAACATTTGAGGTAGAACTTCTGGGCGCGAAACCAAGACCAGGCCAGCAGCTGAACTTTCATTCAGCAAAATCATTATGTTCTGTATTTGGAGTGGGGGTGGATTTTAAAGCCCAGGTCCGTGGACACCTCTGTGAGCAGATCAAGTTGAGCAAGTGTGGGGGAGGGGATAGAGGAAAGCGCGGTCACATTTACAGCCATCTGCAAGCCGCAGGAGGTCAGGGGGCAGACGATCGTCAGACGCTTAAGGTCCACGCTCAGACCGTCGTGCTCTCGGGTCGCCCCGCATACCGCGGATCAGTGCCGACCCGCTCTGCCGCTGTAACTCATCACAAAGCCACTCATTGATTTTTTTCCTTCTCCTCGTGCCGTGCTCAGTAATGAACCCACCCCACCCCCCCCGCGGCGGGCGTGACGACGAAAAACAGAATCGTTTCATATTTTGTGTTTTAAACGGGTCCGATTGATCAGAGTGCCACACCGGGGGATATCACTGTATATGCAATCCATAATAACGCTAACTGCTAATCGATGAGCTCTCATACCATAGTGACAGCTTGTTTAAAACCCAGAGTCTCTCTGTCTCTTTGGTCTCCTCCAATCTCATAAAAAAAACAATATTGAATGACAGAAAGCATCTCGATTTGATGCCCTAAATTCATCCACACCCAGCAAGACAATCAAATGTCAGCAGACGGAATGCGAATGTTATTGTACGTTAAAACATCACTGGCAAGGAGTAAAATTTTTAGATGCGTAAATGGACAGATGAGGACAGATCTGTCCCGGGTGGAGGAGGGGTGCCCTGGTTCTGCTCTATTTGGTCATAAGCTACACTGTTATCAGTACAGTCTCTCCAGTTTATTTCTGTACAGACCATCTTCCTTCATAGCTGCCCTTGCACAGCAAAATAAGTTAATGTCAGGAATATATTCCACATGAATCCATGCATATAAATCCATCAGATGTTCTCCGTTGGTGCGTTTCTCAGTCATCAGGGTCTCACGTCTTCCCCTCAGTCCCGCCAATGGACATTAAGCAGCATTTTCTTCTCGCTTGCTATGCCCTTGTAGAGCTGTGCCTCACCATCTCACCTCATAAACACTCTGCTGTTTACATCTACTTTATCTCGTTATTAAGCAAAAGGATTGTCTGTGCTGCCAATCCAATTGTACAACAGTTGGCAGTCGTATAATTAAGTGGCGATTTAACAGTTAAAACCTTAAGGGAAGATTATGTCCTGGCTGAGCGTGAGTCACCAATGTAGTACGATAAATTTGTGTCATTCGTCAGGTGCCACAGCGGGCCACAGATATAGTTTCTGGGAGTATGCAGGCTTGCCGATCGCCGCGGCCGCTGACTTGGTGCCATGGAGCCCCGCCAGGGATGATGGGCCTGGCGAATTTGCCGGCGGGATGTGGGTGTTATCGAGCAGGAGCGGCTATCGAGAGTAGGAGATTCATGGGGGAGCATAAGGCCCTAATTAATTTGTTATGGTGAAAGAAGTAACGTCACTGTTAGGGTGATATTTATAATGCTGGATGTGTCCTCCTGTGCGTGTTGTTGTGTCCCTGTGTGTGAACAGCCTTGCCTGTTTGTATGTGTGCACGTGTGTGTGTGTGTTTCACTTCATACATGCGAGTCTGAAACTTGCACTCGGGGTGCCTCATTTTTGTCGGGGGATGGGGGATTGAATGACAAAGTGGCCCTCTTGTCCCCCCACTCCAGGTGCCAGCGAGACCGGGAGTCTGGAGGGTCGGCGTGAAAGGCTGGGCTGCTCTGATCAGCTTAAAGCTCTCCTCCGATTTCACCCCAGTTACCCAGAATGCCCAGCGAGTCCAGGGCAGACAAGACTCCTGGAGACACCCTCCCAGACGTGCACATCGACTCTGGCCTGCCCCCTCCCATACCCCCCTAACACCCCTCCCGTGAAGATCCAGTGGGTCTTTAATCACCTCCACCACCGAGTGATCGATGACAGATATGAGGAGCATCCTTGGTATGCTAACCCTGCCGGATTCCGCCTTTCCCCACCTTCCTTTTTTATCAGAGATAATATTTCTCTCTTAAAGGGCTCCCTCTCTGCCAAGTATTAATTAAAATCTAAATACTAAATATTGATTGATGTGTTATCAGGCGGGAGCAGTTGGCCTGTGTCACATCGATCCGCACCGTGATTTATTCTCATATTTAAGCAAAATCATTTCGTGTGATTATACAAGGTAATGGACTTTAGTGAGGCTGTAATTCTTTTTGTACCACTCTTGTTGTGCCCCAGAAGGGCCGATTTCTCAATCGGGGGCGCGATGGCTGATATCCCACGCCACTACTCCTCCCCCCACCCCCTCCCAGGCTAATGCGTTAAGCTCGTATAAGCAGGAGACCCTGGTCTTGTCATTAGGAATAATAGGTATTAGGATTACCTCCTTAATCACAACAAAGATTAACAGATGGCACGAGAAAATTTATTATGGGCGGGCTCACATCTCCCATCAGATTGATGGCTCGGTCCTCCAATCAGGTCATCCGGCTAGATGACAGCGGTTGGACGAGAGGCTCGACTTGCCCCGACTGTCACATTAAATATCCCGTAACGAGCGGGCACCATCCAGCGGGATATGAAAGCGAGTCAGATTATGAGCGGGGAAAAAAAAAAAACGAATATGCACAAATCGGATGCTGTTGTGTCACGCCGTGGATCTGATTCACGGGCGCTTACGCACTAAACACCTCTGATTGTTTACAGCTTGGGACGTATTTACGGAAACTGCATCTAATCAGTAGCATTAAAGCAATGTGAAATTACTGCCAGAGTGTGGCAGCTGAAAGGCATTAGGACCCCGGGATGGAAGATGCAGGCTTTATCTGCATGCCATGTTTGCAAGGGGCTCGGGGTACTTACTGGAATTATTGTTATTGACTTATCAGTGGTCTGTCTGTTGGCATCCGTTATGGTAAATGTATGTAATTACACCCATAGCAGAGCTCCAGCTTCACATTAAGGAGAGCAGCCTGTACGTCTGTCTATTTTCCAACCACTTACCCACTACTGGGTCACAAGGATGACCCAGGAGCCTGTCCCAAGAAGGATAGGGCACGAGCCAGGGGCACACCCTGGACGTTACGCCAGTCCTTTACACTGACACACACACACAAACACCCACACACACACACACACACACACACACTAGGGGCAATTTAGCAGAGTCAATTAACCTGACTGCCTGTTTTTGGACTGCAGAGGGAAAGCAGGGCACCTGGAAAAAACATTCAACCTGTAAAGGACAAAAGTGAGATTTGACCCCACAACCCTGTAGGTGTGTGGTAACAGTGCCACCCACCACCCTACCACTATGTGGCGTTCATTAGACACTTTAGTGTTCAGTTTGATGTCCGCCAAACATCCTTGCATGTATGAGAACCCCCCGCTCCCAGCAGCTTCCTCGCTCTCTCCTCCATGCAAGACATGCCGCGTTTCATCATTTTAATAAGGCTTCCGATTGATGTGGGCTAGATTACCTTAATTATAGCTGATCGCTTTATCATGTAAATGGCTGGGCTGTTTGTGACACAGTGTGGGAATACACTCTGCACTGGACGCAAATTCAGACACCTTTCAAGAACGTTTTCACAAATTTCCATGTAAAAACCTTGGATTTTAAATGTTCCTTAAAGTGTTTCTTCTCCCCTGTGGGGGTGCAAAACATAATACATTCCTCGCTGTTTCATACAATTCCGAGCAATTATCCAACAAATAAAGTTTAAGATTGTTTTTAAATAGTGCTTCATAATAGTTCCAAACAATTAGGTGACATTCACATTCCAACAATATCTGATCTGTGTGTTTCTTTTGGCTATTGTTGCAAATCTCCAGCTGAAACCCTCTCAGAAATACTCTGATTCGCTCCTCTTAAAGAAGGGACATTTGTGGATCCAAGATGCATTTCCTTAACGCTTTTAAACTTGTCATTGGTTTCAAAGATAGTGACGGACACTCCAAACCACTAAAATGGCCCTCCGGTCGAGTCGCCCTCGTGCTGATGCTGCCTTCTGGGTCAGGGTCAGGGAATGCGGACGGCGTTTTCTAGGACGGGCTGCCATACAGAATGCCCTGACTGGAATTAGGAGTGGCAACTGGTGCCACAACAATAAGAGCTGGAGGTAAGCGATCCTCTTTAAAAATTCAGCGTCTCTGTTGAGACCACAGCGTGACACGCACAGATCCGGCCCTTGTGTGATCCCTCCCGCATCCCCCCCCACCGGCAGTCACCCCGAACCATGCAGCCCTAATTACATGCGCCGTTAATACATGCCCATAATGGCGAGAGGCCCACTTTGTTTGCATTTCAACGTATAAAATTACAGGACCCATTTAGGGTTCAGGAACAATGGCGTTTCATGACACAGATGTTACAGTAAGATAATTAAAGAGAAAAAGGAGTGTTTGTTTTTGTTTCCATTGGCCGATTAAATGTTCACTTACTCCGAGCTGAGTGACTGCAGAAACCACGGGCCGATAAGTTTTTTAGCACTTAAGTAACGATGAGCTTCTGTGCCGTATTTTCGTGGTGATTGCCGGCAGGATGAGACTCGCGGTTCTCACCCCTGCATGCCTGCAAGGACCCGGGTGCGACGGGATGGGCACGTGTGACAGGATCGACGGCTCTCGTAGTGGCTAACGCCGTCCTGAGGTCAGTCATGACAGAGGTTAAGTCCAGTCGGCCAGGCATAGTCTGTTGTGCAGGGTGTTCGCTACTTAAAGACCCAAGAGATTCTCTGCCAGCATTTGCTGTTCTTTAGTTAGCCTCTCGCTATAAAGGCTTATTCATCATTTTTGGCAATTATTAAGAGTTTTTCTAAATTGTTAAGAATGTTCTCTATATCTCATATAGCTCATTACCTATTCCATATTTGCATATCACATACAGTGGGCCTTCGGTATCTGCAGGGTATTGGTTCCAGGCCCCTCTGCAATTACCAAAATCAAACCCCTAATATAAAATGGCATAATACTCGCATATAACCTACACAGATCCTCCTGTATACTTTAAATTGTGTCTAAATTATAATGCCTAATACACCACAAATAAAAGGTTAAATACATCCGCCAAATAAATGACTTGACAATGTAAAACAAAATCAGTTTTTCGACACTGACTGTAAAGATTAAGGATCTTATAGTGAATTTAAAGCTGCATCCTGGTCATCAGCACAGAACAGCAAGACGGGAACATCTCTGGCATTCAGGTAGGAGACCTGAACGCTCGGGAGGGGGAAAGACAGAATGAAGCCTCATTACTTTTCAGCCGCACCCATGTCTGACTGAAAATTCTCATGGCAGTGGCTGTCATGATGCAAACCCAAGCTCTGAGTTTTAGAACCTTCTGTTTTTTTTTTGTTTTTTTTTTCTTTCTAACGGTTGCGGAGGGCCATAGTAGAAGGTAAAGGTAGCCTGGAAGTTCTCTGGAAGCTAAGCGCACAAAGCGGGAGTCATACTGGATGAGCTGCCAGTACAGCGTCAGCCACAAACTCCCCCTCTCCATACTTTTGAGTTGTGGGCGGAAACCTGAATACTGGGAAGTGACCCCCATAGGCACGGCAACCTTTTAGTAATACGTGTCTAAAATACAGTTTATTTTTATTTATTTACCTTTATTTAACCAGGCAAGACAGATTAAGAACAAGTTTCTTATTTACAACTGTGGCCTGGCA
>JABFDZ020000122.1:28366-42383 GCA_019775955.2 Pollimyrus isidori
ACATATACCCCCGCCCAACCCCCCCCCCAGTCCTGCTCCCCCGGCAGATCCCGTCCCTTCCCATTGCTGCTGACGGCGTTTCAGGTTGCAGGCCATCCAGCTCGAAGCACTTGGGGTCTTGCATGCACTGTGAAGCTCACATCCCAGCCTGCCATAAACACACGGCAGTGCGCTCCATCAAGTGGCTCGAGGATGGTGCCCGGTCGGCAGTAACAGCACAGCAAGGGGGGAGCCTCTCACAGGACTGATTAAACACGTGTGACTAATTAGTGACCGTCGTACTACGACTCTACCATATAATTTGTTGCGCCTCTTTTTAGGGAGCAAATAGAATGCAGTGGGTAGCAAGGTAACACAGAAAATCTGTCTTTCTCTGAATAACATAGCCGCCTACTGCTGTTTGTGCGGCTAAAGGACATGCATGCTTTATTTCCTGTTTGATTAACAAGTCGAGTAAACCTATTTCAAAATGGCCCTGTCATGCCTATTTGTAGAAGTCTGGGAGATCGAACCGGTCCGTCGTTTTAAACACGATGATTATACATTACTGCGGCCCTGTCGAAGGAATCAGCAGAGGAATTCCAAATGGCGCGGATCTCAGGACACTCGAGAGCCGAGGGGACTCCTAATGAGTCCATCAAAGACTTAATCTGCACTCAACAGACGGCATACTTTACAATTCGATGAAAATATTGGAAATCGATAGCTTCTATGGAATTTCATTAAGCGGCAGTATTCACGACTGATAGGCCCTTCATAATATGATGGATTGTGCAAAGACAATTATTAGCAGGGTATAAGGGCAGGAACTGGAGACATAGGAAGAGATTAACACTCCGCAAGGATGTTTGCTCTGAATGGCTGATGAATATCTCCCCTTTTTCTTCTCTTCCCTTTTTTTTCATCCTGGGACACGCATGCAGCTCCAGGAGAGGGAGTGGATGATGGCGATAGTGGAAACGAGAGCCGGAGTGGCAGTGAGGAGACCCACGTGTGTGACAAGTGCTGTGCCGAGTTCTTCAAGTGGTCAGATTTCTGCGAACACCTGAAGACCTGCACCAAAAACCCCTTGGTGCTCATAGTCAATGAGGACGAGGCCACACCCGACCCCCAGGACTTCACAGGTCAGCTGTCGCCGGCCGGCAGCTGCCAAAGTGAGCCAGGTGACAGCGAGGATGCAGACGAAGGCGCTACACCAGGAGAGGGTGACGAAGGTGCTGAGGCAATGGCGGGGTCGGTCTTGAAAGCTGCCCCAGAGAAGGAGGATGAGCCCATGGAGGTAGAGCGGTCTCCTGAGAAGCCCGCCGATCCAGAGGAGCCAGCCGGTTCACCAGAACCCGACGCCCCACTACCTCAGATTGCAACCCCGCCTTCTGTGACAGTCTACAGCATGCCGAGCACCAACGTGACCCTGGAGACCCTACAGAGCACCAGGGTGGCCGTGGCGCAGTTCTCCCAGAGCTTCCGCGTGGGCCCTGGTGGAGTCTCCACCGTAGCCATCCCCATGATCCTGGACCAGCTGATGGCCTTGCAGCAGCAGCAGATCCACCAACTCCAACTCATTGAGCAGATCCGAAGCCAAGTGGCCATGATGAACCGGCAGCCCATGCAACCAGTCCTCAATCCTGTCGGCATCCCCCAGGGGGCACCCTCCATCCCCACTGCCAGCCAGCTCCAACTACAGGGCTTCATCACCCCTCCAGTCCACCAGCTGCCCATCAGAGTCCCATCAGCTGCCAGTGGACAGCCCTCCATCTCACTAGCCTCATCTCTAGAAGGACCACAGTCACTCTCATCCCAGACAGGCTCTGGGCCCACTGCTCCTGGAATAACCAACAGCACTTTGGTTTCTGCTGCCCCCAGCCTCCCCCCGTCCAGCTGCAGCTTGGTGTCCACTCTGCTTCCGCCGTCCTGCGCGGTCACGAATGCAAACAGCAGCGGCGGTAGCCAATCCCGGAATTCCTCAAGCCCCCCAACCTTGGGCCACGGCAGCATCCTAAGTCCATCTTCCAGCCTTCCACTCCTACCTCAGAGCTCCTCCAGCAGCGTCATCTTCCCCAACCCGCTGGCTAGCATCGCTGCCACAGCCAATGCGCTGGACCCGCTCGCCGCCCTGATGAAGCACCGCAAGGGGAAGCCACCCAATGTGTCTGTGTTTGACACCAAGCCCAGCTCAGAAGATCCCTTCTTCAAACATAAGTGCCGGTTTTGTGCCAAGGTGTTCGGCAGCGACAGCGCCCTGCAGATCCACCTGCGCTCGCACACCGGGGAGCGGCCCTTCAAGTGCAACATCTGTGGCAACCGCTTCTCCACCAAGGGGAACCTGAAGGTTCACTTTCAGAGACACAAAGAGAAGTACCCTCACATTCAAATGAATCCTTACCCAGTTCCCGAATACCTCGACAACGTGCCCACTAGCTCTGGCATACCATATGGAATGTCTTTGCCCCCCGAAAAGCCCGTCACGACCTGGCTGGACAGCAAGCCTGTTCTACCGACTGTTCCTACATCAGTGGGTCTCCAGTTGCCCCCCACTCTTCCTAGCATGGGGAGCTACAGTGATTCTCCAAGTCTTACTCCCCTGAGTCGATCACCACAGAGGCCATCACCAGCCTCCAGTGAGTGTGCTTCCCTTTCTCCTAACCTCCTAGGGGCTGATCCCAGCACTCCTATGGCTTCAGAGTCCTCACAGCCTAACCTTGGAGTTGATGGCCCTCCCGTCCTAAGGCCAGAGGGAATCCTCCTTCCCTCAAACTGCACAGTCCGCCCAGGAGAGAGCTGTGCAACAGTGACCCAAGTGGTTGTCTCGGCCACCATCACTACAACTACAGCGACAACCACACAGGTGACAGATCCTGTCACCCCCCCCTCGTCCCTTTCTAGTGCTATAGTCCCACTAATGTCGGACCAGTTTAAAGCTAAGTTTCCCTTCGGGGGTCTTCTAGATTCTATGCAAACTTCAGAGACCTCGAAGCTGCAGCAGCTGGTTGAGAACATTGACAAAAAGATGACAGACCCAAACCAGTGTGTGATTTGCCACCGTGTCCTCAGCTGTCAGAGTGCCCTGAAGATGCACTACCGCATTCACACCGGAGAGAGGCCCTTCAAGTGCAAGATCTGTGGCCGGGCTTTCACCACCAAGGGCAACCTCAAAACACACTTCGGAGTCCACAGGTCCAAGCCACCTCTGCGGGTCCAGCATTCCTGCCCCATCTGCCAGAAGAAGTTCACCAATGCTGTGGTCCTACAGCAGCACATCCGAATGCACATGGGTGGCCAAATTCCCAACACACCTCTGCCCGACAGCTTCCAGGACATGGATACGGACCTCTCTCTGGATGAGAAGAGTTTGGACGCAATGAGCAACTACGATGATGAACTGATTGATGAGATGGAGCAGTCCATGGAGGAAGACACTGACTTCAAGGAGGGGGAGCTGGACCCTTCCAAACCTCTGATCTCTTACTCTGTCATGTCCCCCAGCTCTCCCCCCTCTGTCATCTCCAGCATTGCAGCCCTGGAAAATCAAATGAAGATGATTGACTCCACTGTGAACATGACCCACTCCTTTGGGCTGAAGTCAATGGAGAATGGCTTTCTAGAGAGTGACCGCCTGACTAATGACTCTTCTTCTGCGGTTGGTGATCTAGAGAGCCAGAGTGCTGGCAGCCCCGCCCTCTCAGAGTCCTCCAACTCCATGCACGCCCTTTCCCCAGCCCACAGCCACTCTGAGAGCCTGCGGTCTAAGTCTCCAGGGGCACCCAATACAGAAGAGATGCCAGACACAGTCATGGCAGTGAAGTCTGAGAAGTCCGACACCCCGTCACCAGTGTCCGCATCCGAAAACGGCGGGGCGCTTGATCTGACAGCGACCCAGCCCATCAGGTCCTTCAGTCAAGAGGAGACCCAGTTTGGCATGCTGCTCCTCAGCCGAGAGCGTGGTAAGTTTTAGGAAATCTGTGCCAAGGCCCTGTAATTCAGATTATATGTAATAATTTACAGTTGCGGTCCTTCTGAGCATCCCAGAGTGAACTTTGCTTTCAGAATGTTCCATCTCAGTTTCAGATGGTGTTTGGTGTTCAAACTACCTAAAAATGGCAACAAGAATGGCAGTTTCATTGACAGACATTCTTGTTTACGTCTCTGATAAAATTCTGAATTTTGAGAAGCAGCCACCGGTGTTTTTGTATAGCAGTACATAGGGAAATCCATTTTTATCGAGCAGTGTCGAAACATCTAAACAGAGCTGTTTTGTAGGTACAACCCAAAGCACACCCAGCCTGGTTACCACGGCACCAAGCCTCATCAAGGTCGAGGTGAACGGACATAGCAAGCCAGCGTCGGTGAGTGAGGGCCCCCACCTCGCCCTGGGAATCCAGGTGCCTGCGCCCCCGACGGGTGCCGTCAGCCCGGGCCTGGCCCCCATGCTGGCCCCCCCGCCACCCCGCCGGACCCCCAAGCAACACAACTGCCACTCGTGTGGGAAGAACTTCTCCTCGGCCAGTGCCCTGCAGATCCACGAGCGCACGCACACGGGCGAGAAGCCCTTCGGCTGCAGCATATGCGGCCGCGCGTTCACCACTAAAGGAAACCTGAAGGTGCGTCGGGAGCGAGTGGCGTTAGCGCCAGCATGGAGACCGTGCCGCACACATCCCGGCTCGGCTCAGCTCAGCGCCCTGTATGCTTACATCACAATCACCTAGTATCAGTATGTATGTTGAATTTGTTCTGCTGTGTCTAGACATACATATTGCATACATTAACACACATTATAAAATCAGTAATAATTATTATTGATACACATTAATATTATTGATAAACCTTTTAAAGCAATAGGATAAAAGGCATATATATATAACTTTTTATATATTTCCTTTTTATTTATAGGTTTCAATACAAATACATGGTAAATGCTTTGACCCTGTGATAGTGTTAATACTGCTGTATATGTGTAATAGCAAAAGATTAAATTAATAGAATTACAGTATTCAGCTTATCCATCTATATAACTATATATGTGACCATTAATTTATGTTATGGTTGCCCTGCATTTCACATTTTTTAAAAATGTATTTGCCAAAACACAGTTGTTTAGCTCACAAACTGCAGGCAGTCGCTGCAGTAATAATAATAGCGAAAAAGCTACGAGTTCTGTGTTTTTAAAACAGTAGTAACACGTACAGAGCATGGACACATGCACGCGCGTCCACAAACAGCCGTGACACTGCCAACTGCCAGCTGATCAAGCCAGCTGCTGACAGCAGTGTGGAGGAACGTGTTTGGCTCCAGACCGTGACACAGCTCGCCCACCTGCCAGTGAATCCCTTTCTTTCTCCCTTATGAGGATGATGCACTTTTCACTTTTCACGGACACGACGTAACTTACAGCAAATCATTTCCTGGGTCATTTCCTTTTAACAGGCAAAGCACATTTCCCTGACATCAAGCATTAGTTGGAAGAATATGTTTACAGTCTTGGTCTCTTTGTTATATACCAGAATAACCACAATGCGAGGAACCACAGTCATATGAACGAGATGGACATAAAACTGGTGCATCACATTCTTCATACGTGTTTTTTCCTGCATCTCTTGTCAGGTTATAATCAGAGGCTTTGTGTTATGGTGCACCTAAAGTACTGAGGCCTGCCATATCGTTTTTGTATCTATCTCTTGATCAAGTATTGGGTAGTCCTCTCTCGCATGTTGTGAGCTTTATTCCAGTGTTTTCACCTTCTTGTCCTCTCACCCACAGGTTCACATGGGCACGCACATGTGGAATAATGCCCCGGCCAGAAGGGGGCGTCGTCTCTCAGTGGAGAACCCCATGGCCCTGCTGGGTGGCGATGCCATCAAGTTCAGTGAGATGTTCCAGAAGGACCTAGCAGCAAGAGCCATGAATGTGGACCCGGGCTTCTGGAACCAGTACGCGGCCGCTATCTCCAACGGGCTAGCTATGAAGAATAATGAGATTTCTGTCATCCAGAACGGAGGTGTGACCCAGCTCCCTGTGGGTTTGGGTGGTGGAGGAATTCCCTCACTGGGGGGGCTCTCTGGGGGCATGGACAGGGCACGCACGGGAGGCAGTCCCCCCATGACAGGGCTTGAGAAAGTTGGTATGGACATGGGTGTGGCACGACCCTTCTCTAGGTTTATCGAGGAAAACAAAGAAATCGGAATCAATTAAAGCAAGCTTTCCGGTGAGGGATGCAGGGATGGACAGACTGCATTAAGATGTTAAAATCAACTGCGACACCACTTTTAACTGTATGTATGATATATGTACAGGTGACATTTTTGTTTGTTTTTGGTTTTGGAACGATAGTGTTCGATATACGTTAGAGATTGGTCTGTCTTTTCCTTGGTCTCATCTCCCCTCACCATTTTGCTCACATGAGGAACGCGTTTCTTGTCTGGAAATCGGTTGTCTTGCAAGACTTGCATGGTGCTGCTTTGGTTCGTACCAGTTCCGTCCGAGGCTTCTTTTCTGTTTTTTTTTTCTAAAAAAAAAGACTATATAGGCATTTGTGATGGGCTCGCCTCCTGTTTGTATCGCTGAGATGAGGAAGCGGCATGTCTCTCAGGGAACATGCGGAGAGAGACTGGCTGAGTCACATCCTGACCTGTGTACGCTCTTCCACAGGAGAACTTCTGATTTACGAGAAAAAAAGTACATTGTTTTAGTGCTCGTCTAATATTTTTTCTCATAAAGTAGAGAACTTGAAAAATGTTTGAACTATTTTAATCTTTACATCTAGTCCCTTGACATTGTGTAATATTAATGTCCGGTGTCTTTAGTATTTATAATATTGAAAAAAGCGGGTATAAAAAATATATTTAATAGCCCCAACATTTTATTGATCTTTTTTTTTCTAAATTACAGACTTCAGATATAAATGTCTCTTTCAAATAAAGACATAAATGTCATTTCATCAGATTGAAACAAAACCATTGTGACGTTTTGTTTGAGACTTTAGCATGACGGAGTGGAACATGAAGTAGGAGTTGACATGGGCTGCTATTTTGACATTTGTGCTGTTAAGAGACAACTTTTGTAAATGTGTTGTCTAAAATGATAAAATAAAAAAAATAGACAAATAGAAATATGTATGCTTGATTTCTAATACAGAAACAGTAAAAAACAGCATATTGCTTTATTTAAAAATGCATTGCTTTATATAGGTCTAACTTAACTTGTTTGTTTTGGAGGAAGGGTTTGTCTATAATTTATTCTCTTAACTCTCTGCTATCACTTATTTTTAAATGATATTACTGTTTTTCCGTTACATATAGCGTTTTGTATAGTTTACCTGCTTGCTTTCCCAGGAAAAATGTATTTAAAGTGTGATAAAAGACGTGTGTTTACTGGTAAAACATAATATCCGTCTTTAACTTACTACTGTTTTAGTGGGAGCTCTTCGCACAGCGTCATGCTCCACTCGCCAATAAATGACTGTGACGCGACGTCACGTAGAACGCCTGTTTACGTCACAGCGTCCATCAGCAATGCGGGGGGGAATACCTTCCGGGAAGCGGCACTGGATGGCGATGCGTAACTGGTTTTATTGCAAGAAGATCCGGATTAGTTGTGTTTAGGCCATTTGTATGTTTATGCCTTTTTTTGTTCCACATGCTCTCAGTGTAAAGTCCAGTTTGGCGCTTTTGACGAGCTTTCATTACTGCTGGCCTAAGTGTAAGACTCGAAGAAAAAAACGTGATCATTTCAGTATCTTAGCAGGGTTCCCTCGTTCCCTGCTACCCAGTGAATAGGTGCAGAGCCGCTTACTGGATCCGTATCGCTGGGACTGGTCTGCTGAGCACTTAACCTTCACCTCCTCTTCCGACTGGCGACGTAGAAAAATTGCGGGTAAACCTTTAATATCAGGAGCAGAAAAGTTCAATAGGGTGCTTGACATCGCCCTATTAATAGTGCAGTACACCCCGCAACCGAGGTGCCTTCCCTGGATAACAGCGCATGGCTATGGCGTTTCCTTTGGCCACAGAATACCGCGGTAAACCTAACCTCGTATTCGGTATCCAGTTTACCGGTTATACCCCAATTACCTTTTAACAAAAGGATGGTAGGCGGTGAATGTTACAGCAGAATAAGATGCAGCTCAGGACACGCCGTACTCGTTGCTAAAATCTTACATTTACTCAATGGGTGGGAGTTAATCATTACGTTTCACAGGTGCCTTGTAATAATTACTAAATGTTTAATTATTCAGATATGACAATATGATTATTTATGTTGCTTTCCAATAGAGAATAATGCTGATGCTTATTAAGGGCAGCGTCAGTTTCCAGAGAATCGGCGCTTGGTCTCTGTCTTGCGCTATTCTTTGGTCTCACGGCGATATCTTAAGTTTCAGGAAGAAAGCTGGTGAAATCTATTGCCGGCGTTTCATTTTCTGCCTACGCATATTCCCTCTAACTGACAAGTTTCATTCTACGAAGTTTGAGATTTCTTAATCGATCTGGAGGACATTGAAATTGAGACATGCAGCTACATCAGCTATGCCAACTATACCAGTTTCAACAGTTCAAAATACATCATTATTCAGTCCCTCTGTTGTTAGACTGCGCTAATTGATAAATATACTTTAAGAAATTATGTTTCTGGGCATACTTTTATAAACCACACAACAGTCCATATGCTATGCATTATTGTCTTATAAAACCTTCACAGGTGTGTGTGTGTGTGTGAGAGAGAGAGAGAGAGAGCTATAAACCCCAAAGAGCACTGTTGGCGAGTTGAATGGCAGCAGCTCAGTATTGTGCTTCAAATGTAGTGAAACGTTTTAAAAACCGTATAAACTGAAATTGACAAAGGAGCTACTTAAATAATATTTTTCCCCAAACAGATCACATATCAAACATTAATACTGTGTGTTGAAATAAGCAGTCGCAGCACAGCAGACCTTACCGACAAGTAGCAAACTACTAAACAGATGAACCTTATTCATATTAACTAATCTTTAATATTGAACAGAGTTTGAGATCATTCGCCTACTAGGCTATACCTAAACACACTCACTCCCTCACACATAGTTTCAGTGCAGTAAAAAGCACTTTCTTCTAAATTGAATGGGGCTTTACATAATAAACGCGGTCGTCCTATGGGGGATGGAAGGCGACTGGTGGAGCGACCGATTCTGAGACAGTAATAGTGATTAGATCTATAAAAATAGCACGCATGACCTATATCTTGGGGGTAATGGTTCTCATAGCAAAGGTAAAGCAATAACATTAATTACGAGAAACATGGCTCTCTACCAATCTTAATATGAAGAAAAAATTAACAGTAGAATTACATCCATATTAACTCAGTGATGAAGCCCGGGAATGCATTTCTAACGTGAGACTTGCAAATAATATTAAATGAAAAAATAATAAAATTCAACAGCAGGACATTCACAAGCAGGACGCTTTAAGATAGTCCGCCTGCTCTGCACTTTAGCACGTATGACCTAGCACCGTTTTATCTTCTAAGCAATCTCTCTGCATAACCCGCTAGACCCAGCATTTGGTACTCAAGATGGCCATCAAGAAACTATTATTAGGACATGTTCAGTCCTTTAAACCGCAGAAGAGAAACCGTGCGGTAGTTTTTTTTTCCTCCTTCTTTTAGTTTACTTTCACCGCGCAAGTAGAAGCGCCTCGTGGAGATAATAGGCTGTTTATTGAAACATAGGCCTATTTCAGAATATGAAAGTTACAACCACGAAATCGTTCTCATTGTACTGTGTGCCGTGTACATGGAGGCAAACCGTTCTGGTATTTGCTAAACTGAAATGCGGCTTGGCCAATAAATCAGATGGACAAATATGCGGTCAAGTTAACTGACACTCAACAGTATGCGTGTGTAATGAAATAGACATTAAATGCGTTCTGTTTGCTCCTACTGTGAGGCACTTGCTGGGGATAAAAATGGAAAATGAGGTACTGGGGAATAAAAGTGTACGTTTACATTTGGCTGTTTTCAAGTTCAAGATATCAGTGGCAGAGAGGGTATAATATTTAGAAGACGGGCCACTTTATTTTTTATATTGATGTTGGCAAATATCCTTAAGGGCTTTTAGTACAGTTATGAATACCGAATGTATCTTTAAATATCAGAGGGATGTCATGGAAAAACAGAGCGGACACGTTTTAAGCTGACGCTCCTGGGTTTGTTTTACCATCAGTCCTATCAGTGAGTGTCGCTTTTGGTTTGGACTTGCAATCAAACAGGTAAGTCTCTTATTTATCCCCGGCGCTTGGATGTTTCCATCTCTCATATAGACAAACTTGATATACTGTATATTTCTTTTCCACCCGCGCACGGAGCAGAGCAAGAGATAAAATATAACATAAATCGGCAACAATTTAATCGCTCCCCGTGTTTTGCCGTAAGCTATACAATCGTCCCTGTTTAGAAGAAGATAATTATGTCATTTTAAAATGAAAATTGACATGAACGCATAGTGTGCATTAACGGCAGGGTATCGTCTTTGTCTATTCTCTAAAAAAGTCTCAATTTCAGCAAATTCTCAAATGTCAAATTTTAAAGTGCACACTCACACATTCTGAACGTCTCCGACTAACAAAATTAAGTAAAACTATTTCTCAGATTTCCCTTACTAAGATATTGTGTTCACACACACACACAGGCACACACACACACACACACAGGGCAATTATACAAAACAACCGAAACGAAGCAGTACACTAACTTTTGCAGATTCTGCCTTCTTAGAGCTTATCCCTGCTGTGCTTCGTACGTTAATAAAAATCGAAAGTCACACCGTCAATCGTGTGTAAAATGCCTAAATTTAAATGTCACAGTTTTGCCAAAGGCACGGACACGTCTTGTGGACACTGTATGTTTCTCAGTACCCAGAAGGCGAAGATGTACTTGTGGTCTTCAGAAGACTGGTCTTGTTAATTTGCCTTCCAAGAACGACCTTGGGGCGCAATGAATCACTGAATTGGTCTTGCTTGACGAGGATGCAGGATGTATCCTTGACATTTGGGATAGGGCAAGAAAAACATAGTGATTTGGGAAACACCCAAATCAAGTGACGGTTTGGAAAGGTGTTTTGGTGTTTCTATATAGATATGGAATTATTCATATTGCGGGAGATTTCTCTAACGTGCTGTTCTGTAACTACGCAGCAAGGCAATCAGCAATAAGAGTGCTGTGGACAACTGACGCACTGTGCCCTCCCTCAGTGTCATCTCCCTCTACCCAACTGGTAACTGAGAAAACCTCCAGGCTTGTAGTATGAACGGATTTCAGAGCCCCCATACCACGGGAGCCGCTTATTGGCTCAGGGTGACAAGCTGAAGCATATGATGGCACAACTGTGCCACCCACCCCTCGGCGGGAGACCATCTTGTACTTATAGAAAGGAAGCGGGGGCCGGCAATCAGGGGTTATGGCGCAGCAATATCATGGATTAAAATAGATTCAGCCTCTGTCCTGAGTTTCCATGAGAGATGCACCGATTGCGTCGGCCAATGCTGCTTTGCACACCTGCGCAGTTATAAAAATGTGTTGCATTTAATGCTAGGGAAAACGCCATTAAAAGTGCATTTCGCTAAAAACATTTCAACACAAAAAATTGATTGCTCACCTTATGGCGAGACAGTGAAAATCCTGAAGTTTCCGAAAAACAGATTTGGTCTGATAAAGGCTGCAGTACTGCCAAATAAGGCTAGATCGCCATTGATAGCAAAAGAAAATTCTTTGCTGACGGGAAAGAAATTAAAAGATATTTCTCAGAAAATTACATAGTTTATCACACTTCATGATCAGCCCTTCTCTGTCATAAATGTTATAAATATATACGATCTATACAGTTATAAAATATAGTGCTCTGGGACTGTTGTTGTATACTAGAGTCGGTGTTTTCTTACCAAAAAAATGTATGTCTATATAGGAAATTAGTAAGGGAATTTCTGGTGTGTGTGAGGTGGCTGGGAAACTATTCTGGTTGTTGCTTTTATGATGTCCCAAAATGAACATGGCTTTATGTGAGTGTGACTTAAACACGTGGCCAGGAAAAAAATGTTGCCAAAACGATAATCAAATATATACACATTCACAGCTTCTGGCAGACGGCCACAGCCTGAGCGACTTACATAAGTACACAGGACACGGTACCTGAAGGAACTTGCAAGACATACAGCCATTGAAATGGGAAAAATGAGAGAGGCAGAAGTAAACAATTAAATAATTAAGAAGTAATGTATTTTAAAATCTTAGGGATAGAGAAAAGAATCAGGAGGCTAGGTTACAAAAAGGCTGTGTTAGCTTTTTTTTGAAAATGTACTTTTTTTAAGAAACACACAACCCATTGTTAAAACATACATCTTTGATAAACTGCTGTTACTTTCATGTCATAATCTGCTATTTTATTTAAAACCAGATTTTCTATAAACAGCCTCAGAATTAGACATACAAGTAAAGAAGTTGTGCATTTTACAAAAATACATGCTGAGAATGTTCCAAGAGACAGATATAATTATCTTATTTCTGCTCTGAATATATCGCTCTGGGCCTACAAAATGAAATTATGCTTTAAACCTGCCCCTTACAAATGAGTTCTCTACAGCGTCTAAAACTAGTCACTGATGCCCGTGACAGTAATTAGTTGATGCAATAAAACAATATAAATGCGAGAAAGTTAACACATCAGAAAGCAACGTCACACCAAATACTCTGGAAATTGGATTAACCAATGAGCACACTGGTGTGATGACCAATGGCATGATGATTGACAGGCGGGATGGTGACCACTCCCCCCTCTGTTCTCTGCCGTTGCCAACAGAATGTCTTAACGGTACTTGAGTGCATACAGGTCACCAAGGCGGTCTGGTCGTTCAGATTACGGTGTCTTTAGTGTGGTACATGTGAAAACTGTGAACGCCATCATATTCGTGTATGTCGGGCAGAAATCCAGTGATGATGGGTCTGTTCCACAAGAACATATTCCAAACCAAGCAGTGTGGTCGTAACTAGCCCTACATGATGATGTCCACTAAGGGTGTCTTGCCCCCCTCCCATTTTGGAACCAGCTGTCTTGACCCCCTTGTCCTCTAGTTTTCACTGTCACTTATTTCTGCTGGTTCTTGGCAAATGAATCGCATTGTGTGGGCTTCCATTCCAGTGCGTGTCACTATCTGCTCCCCCCTCATTGTTAAATATAACATTCCGGACGTGCCCGTTCTCATTGCCAGCAATTACCGAATGAAAATCCTCATTCCTGTAGAATGGCCAGACGAATACAGGACTTTTGTCCACATCAGGGAGCAGAACAATTTCATGCCATTTACGATATAATTCAATATTCTGCAGTTTAACCTTCATAAACATGCTTTGTTAGGCTTTTCCTCAAGTGATTTCAATTATGATACATTAGCCAGCAGGCCGTGTTTAAGATGAGGACAGTGATCCGTTTGCAAAGCATCCGTATTCATAGTTGGATGTAGCTGTAGACAAGACCTAGAATTTAACTAATATAATTTGCAATGCCTGTGACATTTATAATGACAATGTGTAATTTTGATGTAGCGACTATTACTGTCATTATAATGAGGAATCCAACAGATGACATTACCTATATCTGCAGAATCTGCTTATGGCTGTCATATTAGTTTGGTGTTGTGTGACCTTTAATTGTATATTCAAGCCTATTATTATTATTATCTATCCATTTGTTATTATTATGATTATTACTATTAACAGTAGCAATTAAAGATAGCTATGGTATTTGTGCAAGGAAACTAAAGATAGCACAATTTAAGTGCTATTTCAAAGCTAGGTATGACATCCTATGGCTTTTCTTTGGCATGGGAGTTGGCCTATGAAGCTGCAGGGGATACATGAGCCAATCCTCAGCAGCAAAGGGCACTAGGCTGGCCTACCAAGCTGCAGCGGATGCATGAGCCAATCCCCAGCAGCAAAGGGCACTAGGCTGGCCTACCAAGCTGCAGCGGATGCATGAGCCAATCCCCAGCAGCAAAGGGCACTA
>JABFDZ020000122.1:45372-56252 GCA_019775955.2 Pollimyrus isidori
TTCTACGACACACGTTCCTCCTCGGGGCGCCCGGAGGAGTGAGCTCTTCTACGACACACGTTCCTCCTCGGGGCGCCGGGAGGAGTGAGCTCTTCTACGATACACGTTCCTCCTCGGGGCGCCTGGAGGAGTGAGCTCTCCCATGGCACGCGTGAATGCAGGCCTCACTCTGTTTATGTTAGGTTAGCTTCCAGCTAGTAGTTTCTTTTTCTCCCTGAACTGACACATCTTTATGTTACAGCAAGAGAAAACGCAGCCTTCCAGTATGTAACCAACCCCCCCAATCGAGTTTCTGGCAGTCCGCAGAGACGTGCGAATGGGAATCCCCCGCAACCCCCACCTGTGGCTTTGTTATTCTCTCAAGAACCTTCCCACCATAATCCCAGCCAAACAGTCATTTTACACCCCCCCCCCCCCAAACGCCTGATAGATTTGCAGTGTGCTTTGATGACAGGTGGTAATCTTCAGCTTTGAACTGAAGTGGCGAGGACATTAATCTCTTTCCGCTCAAGTCCCATGCAGCATGGATCTCCCTGAGTGTGTGTGTGTGTGTGTGTGTGTCTGTGTGTGTGTGTGGGTGGGTGTGGGTTTGGGGGGGAAGTGTATATTGCATACAAGGGGACTGAGTTAAATAAGTGGCAACCTTAAAACGTGTGTGAATTGCTGGTAAAGATGCCCCCAGCTCCGCGAATTGCAAGGCTGTCTCCACACTTTAACGTTACAACGTAATTTAACATTTTAACATTAAACGGAAAATCTGTGGCTCTGACAGCACTCTAAAGAAGAGACTTAAACGCTTTGTTATGCATTTATACATACACACTGTTATCACATTATATATGACATTTAGGTGTATGGACACAAAAGCATAGCCTGTTTATTTAGTGTTGCATGTTGTCTATGGGTAACACGTGGAAGTTGCTTCACGTGACGATTTTACCGTTTCTCTAAATCAGACTAAGCTTGTCTGGGAATGGCACGGTCTGGGCACATCACAGCCATTTCCAAACAATCTCTGATGCACCTTTGGCGTGCTGCTGCAGAACCGCCTGTAAAAGGGTGACCGTAAGCCCCTAATCCTTTTTAAATCTACCATCCAATGCCTCTGAGGTCCCAGGTAGAGCGTCTACATGTACCCCAGAGCTTTCTGCTCCTCCTGCATCTCTCTTGCCATGGAAGATGGATCTAAGAAGCTCATCAGTAAATAAGCCACTTCGGGACTGGCCCTCATTTCCATTAAAGGTGCATTTTAATGCTGTTATTTTGCTGCAGTGTCTAGGTTATCAAAGTGCTTGTTTGTTTTGGAATTATGTTTAATCGGGAGCTCTTTCAAAATTCCTTGGAAGGACAGAAAGTATAAATCCCACTGACAATGTCCAAAGTAACACAAAGGAGCACCTTTATAACAAAAGAATAATTTGGCAACTTTTAAGGAGCCATACGAGGGGAAAAGAGAAAACGTTTCTGGAAAGAGACTCTTTTCAGAAAGCGAATACTTTTGAACTTTAATGGAACAAATTAGCTGAGGTATTGCTGTATGCGGGGAAGAGGTTCTCATAATTGGTCCTCTGTGATGCAAGGTCTTTCTTGGGGGGGCAGAAGGGGAATCCGATACCCCACGGGGGGCGAGCCGGACTACCGACTACAATGGCGCTCCTCAGTGCAGCTTTTGAGACCCGTGGGTCCGTTCCCAAGACGGGGCGAACACCAGCGTGAGGTGGGCAGAGGTTCTCAGACACACTCCTCTGTTTCCTGGGCAATTCAGCGGTATCCTGTGTCCATTGGGTTCTCTGCCTCAGATTACGGAGGGAAAATACCAATTGAACACAGTTTCTGCCCCTCCCCCCTCCCCAGGAGTGATCACAGCAGACTGCCCCCAAATACCCAGCAATGGCAGTAATGTGTATGACAGGAATATCGAATGAAGAATGATCTGGGATCCATTTAAATTGTTTCCATAACAATAATGCTCAGGACATTATAGAATGTTGATGTGAAATTCTAATGTGCCAAATAGTTGCCACCCTAAATCCTAGGAACGGTCTTTTAGTCTGAATTTCTTCAGTTAAAAAAAATGCAAGCTCTGTGAGGTACTTCAGATGAAGCCATCTTCTAGGTGACTACAATAATACTAAGGTCTGTACCTATACTGAAATTATACCCAGACACTTCAGCGGGGAGATTGCTTATCAAAAGTAATGGCTGGGTGTTTCAGGAAGAATGTGACCCTTTTTATCTTGTTCTGTTGAGTCATGGAAAAAAGGCTGTTTTTGGAAAATCAATGAATGAGCAAAACGCATCACAGTTCGCTAAAGGAACATGTCATCTATTAAATGAATTGAGGCACTCTTCGAACTTTATCAGAGAGAGCACCGGTCAAGTATTGGGTTTTAGGGGCGTGGTGACAGATGCTAGGGCTCCGTGGCGGCGAGGTAGAGGATCGATAGAGATCATCATTCTGATGCGCCGGTTTCCCTGTGACTCCCCCAAGGCCTTGTTGATCTCCACCGGGTTCTTTTCTTTCCCCGTCAGCTGTTTTTGAAATACAAACAGCACTCATGCGCGACTGCCTCAGCCCTGTGGCCTGCCTTGGCACACTAGGGACAGCAGGTGGCGCAGTCATTAAGGAACTAGTGCCTACCAAGGCACAGTGGGCCACTTTTCAGAAATGTAGTCAATCCAAATTGCTTTAGATAAAAGAAATCTTTCTCAATGTTAATTGCTTTAAGGAAAAGATACAAGCAAGCATTGCAGATATCTTCTGATGAAGGCTTCAGTAAATAGATATCTTGATTTGGGGAAACTGGTCTTGGACTTTGGATTATGGCAAATTCACGCTAGCCCCCCACATACATGTCGAGACTGAACCATTTCTCATTCTGGTTTTTTCAGCTTATGGCAGTGAAACCCCCCCACTCCTCCCCAGCTCTGCATTCTTCTCAGCCTGCTCTGTGTGACGGCCACACGCCAGTGCTTCTCCAGGTCAAGGAATGCCCGCTTCAAGTCGCTTGTGCGCCACCTACAGGTCACAGACCTGTCATGATGTCTGAAAGTAAGCCACTTGGAAGATCTGTGGCCCTCAGAGTCTCTGTTTCCCGTTCACTGGGATTTTAGCCCTGTGAGATGCTGGGGTTTTACAATAATGACGGTTAGGCTTTCAACCCTGTGGCAACTTAACAGCTTACAGAAACGCCCACGTTAACAGAGGAAGCTGCCCGTGACCAGTAACGAGTAAGGAAATCCCAACAAATACGGCACGGTGATTTATTTGACTTTGCGTTTGCTGATTTATACAGCTGTATTACTGTAATGCATATAGGAATTTCCAGTAATGCCTTTTTACACAACCAAAAAAAAAGCTTTCTGAACAATATTTAAGTTAATTAAGCTGTGATTTTTCACATGTGTCGATTTACTTTCTCTCTGATTGAGTATAGTCTCTGTGTGCGTTTTTGTGTTTAGAGGTGTGTTCTGAGCCAAAATTTGATGGATTAATGGGACCAAGGGGCACAGATGAGTGCCACAGTTTAAGGGCAGAATCGGGGCTGTGTCACAGTGAATTAATCCGGCCAATGGTGGATATGTTGATTAACTATTTCCACTGCAGCTGCATCGTCATAGAAGAATTTTGAAGGCGATTTTAGTTCATACAGAAATTGGAATTTTAACAGTTAACCAGTTAACAGCATTCCAGTAGTTTTTGTGTGCTTAGTGTAATGGTAATAAAGTCCCATTAACTGAAGCAGAAGAACTGCGTGATCTTGATTTTCCATTACACAAACGGCTTTAATTTGTGCAAGAAATCTTTGTGATTAATCATAAATTAAGCAAACCCAGCCAATGTGGAGAAGGAGCATAGCAGCTGACAGAAACGCGGGCTCTCCTGCTTTGCCATCGCGGGCAGCAAGCACTGAACGGCATAGCCGCTTACATTTTACAAAATTGCATCTCTCTGCTCCTGTGAGCTGTTTTAGGCCTGGTGGGTGGCCCCTCTCATACAGCCGCTGTCATGCAGTCATGCTTGTGCAGCTGCTGTCATGTGAGTGCTGTTGTGCAATCGCCCTTTATGCAGCTGCCATCATAAGGCCACTGTCATGTATCCACTCTCATACAGCCGCTGTCATGCAGTCGTTCTCATGCAGTCATGCTTGTGCAGCTGCTGTCATGTGAGTGCTGTTGTGCAATTGCCCTTTATGCAGCTGCCATCATAAGGCCACTGTCACGTATCCACTCTCAAGCTGGTTCTGTCATGCAGTCGCTCTCATGCAGTCACTGTCATGCAGTCGTTCTCAAGCTGGTCCTGTCCTGCAGTCACCGTCATCTAGTCGCTGTCATGCAGCTTCTCTCCTACAACTGCTCTTGTGCAGCTTCTCCTGCATCAATTTTCATGCAGATTCTGTTTTGTTCCCCTCACATGTGGCTAGTTGAATGTTCCTCGCTGCCCATCTCGCACTATATTCACATTTCTCAAAATCCACAGCTGTGGAAAATACAGACTTTGCTTATTCCTCCCAATCAGCTGAGCACAAACGCACACTGACAGTGGGTTTCTGCAGAGCCCCCTGGCTAAGCATTAACCCATAAGGCAGATCTGCTGCCATGCTGCCTGAGAGCGGCAAACTGTATTTATTCAGACATGAGTAATCGGGCACACGTGTAAGATAACACATTAACACAATGAAAACAGACATGAAGTATTCAGGGAGTTAACAGGATAAATTGTGCTGGTCAGCATTTTTATGTTTGATGTTCTGGCTAAAAGACTTTCAAAATCCTTCCTTCTACAGTGGACCTTTGAAGTCCAATAATGCGAATATGTAAGCTGCATAATCGTTTTTTAACATCGAGAAGCAACACAAGGTAATCCAACAAAACTATTAGGTATGGGAGGGAGCGTTTCACGGCTGGTAGCCGTCCCGGCTCTGCCCTTCAGCATATCTGCTGCATTTCAGGGATTAAGTAAATCGTTATTCATTTTCATCAATACCCCAAGCTCATTTGGATGGATTATTTTTTTTTCCCCCTTCCTTCCTCTTCTATGATTCAAAAACGCTCTTTGCGGATGAAAGCGAGGCAGGAGATCTGCAGACACTGCTGCATTTTCATTCGAGACGCGGAGCATATTAACCTGGGGCTTACTCTGCTTTATGAAATGGTCCACGGGTGTCTCAATTAGCTTTTGTCTGGCGGGGCAGCCAGTATCCTGGGAAAACACTGATCCCTCACAACTTACAGGGTCAACAAGCTACACTTGGCCTTTCCGCCAAAGACACCCAAAGACCCATCTTATTACCGCATATTTCAAACCCAACGAGAGCATGCTATCTTTCACACTCGGCACTAGTAATTCACCCCTCCTCCTACCCCCACCCCCCATCACCTTCTGTTTGCCTTGGGAATCCCTTACTGTGCCTGAAATTTTCAGAAATATTTTTCATAAAGTTCCTAGAATGGTATCATCTTTAAAAGTCTTTGACATCCTTATGGTTGACAAGCCATGCAGAACTCTTTATGGTAAGAAACATAAACCCTTAAAGCAGACTCTAAATAGATGGAATTATTATTATTTTTTTTTATTCAAACTATTCTTTTCAATCAGTAAAATATTACCAGCTGATTCCTCCCCTGTTTTTTTTTTGCTGGTGTAGTTTCTGTGTTTCTTTCACGTCTCACATCAATGTAATAGATTGCAAGATGTCCCTGTGTGCTTTCGCTCGTCCTCTTACATAACTCGCGCTTATTTTTGTCTTTGGGGCTCAGCCCTGTGGGTGTCCCGCTGGACTGTAGCTTTTATTTCGTGGGATTTTCCGTCAATGCCCTTTTTATAATGTCAGCCGGGAGATACCAAGGTAGCGTGCGTGGGGGGAGCACAGCATGGCAGACAGGCTCTGGGCAGCATACAGCTGCCTCTGTGCACGAGCAGCATCCATTACAACAGGGTGTCGCATTTATGCTGCGTCTGCTTTTTCTATTTTAGAGGACTACCAAACAATCAAAATTGTAATTAAAAATAACATTATTAGTTATTAAGTACAATGACTTAAAAGTCTTTATTTCCATTGCCTGTCCAGTAGTACACGGCACAGTTCTTAGGCACATGTGAAACCTTCAGGTACGCTGTGAACCGGCCATTTGAACCCTGAACACCAGCTCTGCTTCCCCTGATGATAGAATGATGTCAGAATCCTGGCAGTTATTAATCTTGCCATATGATCTAATGTTGACTGTTAACAGGGGAGCACAACTGCCTTGGCCCCCCAGGACAAAACCACCAACCGATGCCTGATCTACCAGCGAGCACTTGCCGAGGGACGATTGTCGGGTGATGGGTGCATGGCTGGGGGGGGTTCGGCTCACCACATCTGCTCACTCGCTTATCTCTTCTCGCTGTTTGAGCAATTTAACCACGGATTTAACCTCCACACTGGGCCAAAATTGGCCAGAACCGTAATGGTTTGCAGGGGGTAAAAGAGCATGAAGACAGAATGTACTTAACCACTGAGGCGTTCGCTGAAGAAAGTGGTAACGGACTCATTTACCAACATTCATAGTTATGCACCAAACCTTAAGTCCTCCTAGTTCCATTCAACGCTACCTGTGAAATACGATCACTCCTGTTTTACAGATGTAAACCTGAGGATATTTCAAGGAATATTATTGCAGGAGTAATTTTAATGTAGTGGCAGAAACTGTAGGCTGTTTTGTTTCTTAAAACTGTGTCGGGACACAAGTTTCACTAAATGCTGCAGGTGGTGAGTGAGTGTGATTGGGGAAGCTCACTGCAGCACAGGCGAAGGCTGAATGCATGATAACTCGCCTTATCTCAAAGCACCCTCCCCTGTTCCTTAGCATCCTGCCTGTAGCAGTAGTGCAGGTCTCTCAAACATGAAGCATGGCCTGAGCACAGCAGCCCCGTACCTGATGCCAAACCTCACAATTAATCCAGCCCAATTAATGAAAAACGTGACCTCGAAGGTCCAGTCGCAGTTCTGCCCATTCCTACAGAATCCAGGGACGTCTGACCGGGAAGTCAACTGCCAGTGTGTCATAAAGCAGCTGTTTAATGTGCAGTTAATGTGTACTGGGAGATTATGGTACGGCCCAAAATGATACAAGGAGGTCATTGCTGAAAAAGACAGCTAAACGCTGGCGTCAACAACCCTCAAGTACAATCTGTCAACTGTTGCAAGAACATGATGCAGCCAGTATTCCCATCCATTCGCAGCTAAAGATTCTGACAGGAGACAGACAGGATGGGTCGCAACTCGCAAAAATAAAACACTGTAAATGTCGATGCTCTTTATTAGCCTGCTGCTGACTTCTAGGTCCTTCTTTAGGGTTTTCATTTTCAGCGTAGATTTTCCAAGTTATGGAATACTAGAAGGACCCTTCAGCTTTATTGCAGCCCTTTATTACAACGCAAGGGAAAGAAGGGCCATGTAATGATCTCCTTGTCAGCATAATAAAATGTCAACTGTCTCTCAAACAGATAAATATGCTCATCGTTATTGGTCCCCGCCCCCCACTTTAAATTATGAAGCACATAGAGGCCGATTTAAGTGCATTGTTGTTTTGCTAAAGGTCAGAAAGTTCATTAGGTGGGGGGTTGTTGGCTGTGGCCCCGCCCCCACACTTGACCTGGAGCTGCCATGTCGGCGGTTAGGGGGGGGTTTCTAACGTTTCTGCAAAGGCTGGACACGTGTAGCCGGACACACCTTGGTTATTTACTGCTTTAATTCCTCGGCCGGACAGCAGCATCTTACGGAGCTGTTCGATAAACCATCCTTATTAGCTGCTCTTTATCTTAACCTCCCTTTATTTCTTAACGACAGCAAAACAATTCTCTTGTGCAAAAAGCTGGCCATGCCTTGGATTGATAGCTTTATCAGAGACATCTACAAATAGGGCAACAAGGAAAAATCATATTAATGCTCAATCGTAAATCTTAAATCAGAAATACTTACATTATTACTATGTATGATGATATAATTATCATCATTATTAACATTGTTATAATTGATTATTATTTAATTATTATATTACCCAAAGTCTAATCTAGTGTTTTACTTTTCTGTCTTGTCAAAACACCACCAAGGCAAGTTCCTTGATTAATAAAATGATTCCAATTCTGATGCATGTTTATATTATAACCTGTCTATGATGACCTTTGGCTGTTGTCCATTGTTACTTGCTATGAAATGGCAATACTATTCATACTGGCTGAGAGGTGTCATCGGGCACTGACTCTGGCCCGGGGTTTGCGTACCATTGGCGCTGCTGGCACAAACGGCTCTCACCGAGTCACTGAGCCGACCGGCCCGTTGAGCACAGATGACTGATACGGCTGGAGAGAATGCATACAGAGCATAACCACAGCGGAAATCGTGAATCATTATTTTAAATACAAAAGCGTGTTGCTGGTAACTGGATGCCCTGGAGTAACCTTTCCGTGGGTGATCCGACGTCGGTGTTGTTTTGCGACGGCGGCCCATGGTGAAACCTCGGAAACAAGCTCTATCCGGCCTCTTGTGTTACTCGTGGAAATATTTCAGATTCTTTAGGTTTCTTCTGACTCTTTTTCGTTATTCCCTACTCCGTTGTAAAGATCGGATTCACTCCATCGGCCTGCCACTGACTGACAAAGTGAGGATGCTCCCTCTTCCCCATCCTAACTGGTTACCTGTTAACACCATCACTGACTGGATGGAAACCAGTTATACTAATTTCTCTGAACACGTTGAGCCATTTCCAGTTTTTTCAAGAGGTTGCTGACTTTGTAATGCTTTACAGGAGTGTTATGAACAGATGGCAGAGGCATCATCCTTTAACAAGTGGACTTTTATATTAACACCCCTAAACCACATCCTTTTGTTACTGCACTTCATCTTTTACCTTAATTCTGTTACTTTGGAACTTTTTTTGCTCTTTTGATAGATGCAGCCCCCTGAAGATCAAGCATGATTTCGTGATACTACTCACCAGAAAAAAAAAAAAAAAAAAACAGTCATGTTCTGGATGATTTGTTAGCTCTTGAAACTGCTCCTGTAAATAAAAAAGAAAAATTCAATTGTGTGTGTGTGTGTGTGTGGGGGGGGGGGGTTACTGCTGTTCCAGCTTAGTTCCTGCCCATTCAAATCGCAGCCAGGGCATCTAACATCTCAGTAGGTGGTGTCCCGCTGCTCAGTGAAATCTGGACAGTGCTGTAATTTTACAAAGGAGTTTCCATTGCTAATCAGGTTAATGTGACAGCGAGCCTCTCACAGGGCATGTGTGTAACACACACTAATGTATCTCTTTCCACTTTGATGTGTAACATGCCTTCGCTTAATTATGATTAGCCGCGTTTCCACAAGCCGATTCCGCGTGGCTAGTCTTACACAGGGACGTCCAAAGAGGATGCAGTCATTGCGTCTTTGGCTTGTTCACTTCAAATCCTTTCCCTTGCGTTAATTTGCATTTTCCACCAGATCGTTCTGCCTCTGACAAGTTGATACCTCCAAGTACAAAAAAATACCACAGTATGCGTGTTCTTATGGATCGGCAGTGCTAAGTTAGTACTGGCACACTTAGTCTTGCGATCATTCGGGGTTTCCAGGTGTGTCCCATTCGGTCTCTTTCGGATCCGCAGGTTCCTAGCGGCCCCAGCGAGTGTCAGACCCTTTGCAAGCACAGACCAAAGGATAAAAAAATCCATAATTATCCTGACTGCAGGCATATCCGTTACATAACAATCGGCTATTGTCAATCAGCCAGATGTGAGATAGAGATCTATATTTTGATCGAATGTACACGAAACTGTTAATTTACAACATGGCTGACTTTGATGTTAACTCAGTTGAAATAATTTCAGATTCCCAGGAATGAAAAAGAGTGAATCTTTCCAGCGGGCACATACTGCAAGGGCTCGCATTACAGCATCGTAAATAAATCATTGTAATCCCATATTTCTCTGACCGCTTTCATTTGATTCTTGTCTGCAAATCACAGGCCAGTGACAAACATGATTAGCGCCGAGCGGCCACTCGTTTTTGACCTTGTCGCGTAAGCCTTTCGCTTGCTCGACTGGCTACGCACGGCGCCCCAGCCAGTCAGACCACTTGACAAAACCACATGTCTCCACTGTTCGAAAATTGACCCTGAAGCACAATTAAAACTTTGCTCTCTATGAGAACGTTTAAGATGACCGAATTGGCTCCCACACTTAGGAAGGCTAATCTGATGTGATCGTTGAACCAAAAATATAATTCTGTGTTTCAGTTCTAGCTACGGGCCTCTTCTTAAAAAACAAAGAGTTTACCCAAATCACACATTAAATAATAATAGTAATAATCATTCACCTTAACTTATGCCAATGGTGTGAGAAGTACAGGGTCATGTAATAATACAATGAATACAACTGAAAAAGAGGAAGAGCAAAAATTAACTTAGAATACAACATACTCTGTGAGATACCTTTTCAAAGACTTTCTGTTTCACAGTCCGTTTGCCCAGGAGACCGGGCACAGTTCCTGTTCCTGCATAACACGGGCCAGTCTTATTTAAGGCTAACTGAACACTTCTTTTGGAGCTCGCTGTCTGCTGCAAAAGGTCTTTAACTCGCGGGTGGCCACCTTTATTTAAGGCAATGTGGGGGGAGAAAAATGACTCAGTCATTGAGAATATCATCGGCGGAGCGTGGCGACAGTATGCACACTGTAAATGATGACAAATCGTGGTATCGATAATCTAATTAGCCACGGAACAGCCACAAAATAGTTTTACCTATATTTGTGGTTGACCTGCTGTCTTTGTACAAACTATATGTGTGGGTGTGTGTATATAATATATATAATGTATGGAGGTCTCACAGCAGGCTATAAATTGCTCTGAAATCTTACCAT
>JABFDZ020000124.1:42444-54100 GCA_019775955.2 Pollimyrus isidori
TCCTGGGGGGGTCGGTGCTGGGGCTGCGGTCCTGGCCTGGGTGGGGCGTTGGTGACTCTTGGGGGGTGTTCTTCTGGTGGCTGCATGTGGCGCTGCCTGGGTGAGTCCAGGGTGGGCCTGGGGTTCTGGGGGTGCTCTGCCTCCGGGTTGGGATTCCGGCTGGGTTGGGGGGCCTTGGGTCCTGGTGGGAGTGTCGCCGCGGTGTGGGTTGGCGCGAGCAGTGGGGCTCGGCCCTGGCGCGGGGGCCTTTGGCGTGTCGGTGGGGCTGGGGGCCTCCTTAGCTGGTGGGGAGGTCGTTACCATCTGTCCGCAGGGGGTCCCGGCCTTAGGGGTGTCCACTTTGTGGTGGCTGCCCCCCTTTTGCCGCCACCCCCCCTCGATCCATTCCTCCCCATCCCTAAGTGCTTCCCGCTCTCCTCCCGCTCCATCACACCAACACACATGTAGGGCTTTGAGGTGCAGGTGCTTCGCTGGGATGCAGGGGAGGTATTCCTCCTCTGTCCCCTCGTGGCCACCTGTATCTCAATCACACATCACACCTTAGACACTGTCATTACTTACTCTCTCATGACTCATACAATTAGGGCCTTGGGAGTGGACACACAGAATGGCATCCAGGCAGTTTGTTCATTCAGCCTTACCTCTGGTGCCAGTGCCCACTTCTCAATTTTAATTGCACATAGACATTGAGGGTTCGGGGGAGGGGCCGAGCTGACACCAGCTGTTGGTTGGCAGAGGGTGGCTGGCGCCCTGCCCTTCCTCAGTTTTAAAGCACTTTAGAACAACACGCACCAACACCACATATGAGCGGACGGGGGAAGCCTGGGGTCTTTTCACACCCCCGTTCTCTGTTCGCTGCGTAGAGCCAGGGGCTGAGAAGAAGAGCTAGCCGTCCGGGCGGGGTCTGGGCTGGTGGGCTTCTTGGCTGCTGAGGGGCCCGGGGTGGTCTTCTGGTCCCCATGCCAGAAGAAAAAAGGGGGTCCATCTCCGGGATCGGGTGGCGCATTGCTCGCTGGGGGTGAGGGTGGGAACATATGTTTGTGTATGTGCGGGCCTGTTTGTCTATACTGTCAGGTTGGGTCTTAGACTCCACCTGGAATAACATCTTAGGCTCTATTCCCCTCCGCCACACTCCCGGCCGGTGGTTGGGGCCCCCGGCTGCCGATGCGTTGGTGGCTCTCGATATCCAGCGCTGGATGCTCTGGTGTGTGCTGGGTCACCCTCGGCGGTTGCCTGGCGGGGCCTGGCCCTCCCGGCTCTGTCGGGTCCCGGCTGGGGGTTTGGGGCGGCCCTTGGATCCCTGGGCCCAGGTTCCGGTCTGCCCTGGTGTGGCCGGCTGTCGGCGGGGCCTGCGTGCTCGGCCCCCTGGGGCTCCTGCAAGGTGGCTGCCGGATGGCCCCCCTCCGGAGCGCTCCTCTGCCCTTTTCTGGGTTGGGGCTGCAGTTGTCCCTGCGCTGGTTCTCCTGGGGTTCCCGTGCCCTGGGGGGCCTTTGGATGTTGGGGGTTGGGGGCCCGGGTCTCGTCCATATCACCTTCATGTCCTGGGAGGGTGGGGCTGTGGCTCCCCACACACACTACTAGACATTTACATGAATAAACCTTATGAACACCAGGGCACTGACACACAGGTGTGCACACAGGTATGTAGACTGGTGCTCACGGGCGTGCGCTGTCTTGATCGGCTGTTGCTTCTGGGCATGTGTTGTAATTCTGGGTGTGTGTACTGTTCAATAACATTTAACGTTTGAGTTTTGATGCGATTCGTACAGATGTTTTTTGTTTTCTCTCTGCAGCAGACAGTGAAGCAGATTATCTGTTTTTTTTCTCTCTTTCTCTCTCTCTCCCTCCCTCTCTCTCTATCCCCCTCCTTCTCCTTTGCCCCCACCCTCTCCTTCAATTGAGGAAGTAAATAAAAATAAATAAATATTTAAGTAGAAATAAAGCAGTCTTTCGCAGAGGGGGGGTGGTGGAGGGAAAAAAAAAAGAATCCGATTGCCATGGAATGCAGGCTGGTCTTCACTTTGCAGCTAACCCAGTTAACATTACCTGTTTTCTGCTACACTGTGTATGATACACCTCTCCCAAACTCTTTATTTATTAGAACTTTGCCAACCTGTTCATTTGACTTTCTCTGCTGGCCCCTGGAGGATGGGCTCCCCTTTTGTGTCTGGTTGCTCCCAGTGTTTCTTACTGCTCAAGAGTTTTCCCTGTCACCTCTGACTTGGTCACTGGGGGCTCTGGGCAGGGATAAAGTACATTGAGACAACATAAATGTTGTGAGAATGCACTATACAGTATAAATAAAATTTAATTGAATCTACAGTATATTATGCCACCATTTTTTTATTGTTCCACTGTTCCATACTTTTTTTTATGTGTTCTGCTCCTCCCCACTACTACAAAACGGGAAATTCCTGCACCTTAGACAGCGAGTTCTCTCCCCAAAGTGTCACTTAGGTATGTTCACCTTCCCAGTCGCTTCTCATTCAAGGTAAGACGAGAATTTTTTTCAGAAAATCCTGTTAGTTACTGTAATAGTATTTATGGTTTTTAAATCAATGACTAGAAGAGTGACATGCTGCAGACCCATGGAAAATCACTATAATCAATCACTTAAGAATGTTTCTGTTAGTCATAACTCTCTTTGCATGTGCATTTCAGTGTTTATCTCCACAGCGATTCTTACACAGTACCTTTTTACATTAGTTACTGAATAGACCTCTGTGATAGTAATAATGAACAGAGAGCTTGTTTTCTTGTCACTGTATGTGTATGTATGTGTCACTCATGGACATCCTGCCCCTAGAGAATTTTCTGAACCTGTCTGATAAGGCTCAGCACTGTCATGACATGCAGGACGAATAACTCGAAGGCAGGCTTTTGTGAAAGAAAAAGGAGGTTTTACTGAACTTAAACAACCAGGCACTGGACATGAAAAAGACCACAAGGGATCAAAATGAGAGTGCTAGAGTGAGAACAGAAATGGGTGACAAGAGGAGCAATGTTAATGACCGGACTAGTGATGACGGGACAAACAGGACAGAGACTAACAAGGGGAAACAAGGATCAGGGCCCCACGAGGGAAGAGATGGTGGACGTGGCGGGCAGGACATCACAAACATCAAGGGCGGCACACATGGGCCACACAAGGGCGGAAACGAGAGGGTACGGCAGACGTGGCAGGCAGGACGCCTCAAGCATCAGGCGTGGCACATTGGGGCCCCATGAGGGAAGAGACAGGAGGATTGGGCAGACATGGTGGGCAGGACACCACAAGCATGGAATCTTATTTGCTTGTTTGGTGTTTTAAGAGTAATGGTCTTATTCACCAGAATACCCAAGCATATCTCTGAGTGTCCATGGATCGATATCCGTCACAGGCCTTTAGTCTAAAAACAAGGTACAATGGCCATGCAGAGCAAAAATGACCATTTTGCATTTATTGCACTCCCTATAACATCCAACATCATAGTCCTACTTTTAGAGTGATTTGAGCAAAGGAATTAATGTTTGCTATATAACAGTGCAAATTAAATTTATGTACTGTTTCTAGATGTAGGGCAATTCAATGCATCTGTTGTGGTGATACAGTATTTTGGTTTGTATAGTGTTTTGTTACTGATATTTGACAGTTAGTTAAGTCTTAGGAAAATTAACTCTCAATCAGTTCTGGTGATCTATTAGGTTGCCTATGGTACAGGTTGATATCTTATGTTCTACGCACTGTGGTATGTCTGGTATTCTGATCATTTTCACCTGGTCATTTTTCCTGGAATCCCAGCTCAGTGTTTGTAAATTTAGTAGTGCTGTAGACCGGTCTCAAGACCAGTTTTTTGTGGTCTCGGTCTTGTCTTGGTCTCAACCATATTTAGTCTCCGTCTTGTCTTGGTCTCGAACATAGCGGTCTTGATGGGATTATGCGCCTCAGCTCAAATGCAACCAGTCAGATACATATATTTTAAAAACATATTCACATTGTATACATTTTCTCAATGGACACTGCCAGTGCTTCACAGTCCACACACGTCATACACATCGCGTCATAGCGAAGTCGGCAAAGAAATGTCTGAAAATGTCCGCAAAGTCTAATAGCATAGTTATAATTCAAATAGATATAAGTATTTTACATTAATAATAATAATAATAATAATACATTTTATTTGTAACGCACTTTTCAGTGGAAGATCTCAAAGGGCTGCAAGTTAAAATGAAAGAGGCAAAATAAACAATTTAAAACAATTTTAAAACCTCTAAGTGGGGGAACCAAAGGTTTTGTTAAATAGAAATGTTTTAAGAAGCCTTTTGAAACAGTCAGTTGGTTGTGGTGCCCTCAGGTAGTCAGGGAGGGCATTCCAAAGGCATGGAGCAGCAATACAGAAAGCCCTCCCATATGAAAAAAAACTGTATGATTCATATACAGCAACCATATATTTTTCTTACTTAATTCGGCCATAATTGCCTCCTGTGTTTCATATAAGTCCAATATATGTCCTATACAAAATAAGACAGATTATGGCAACTTTCTTATAAAAAGCACCCATTAATCATGTTAAGGAATTTTTGGGTCATATATGAAAACTGCATAAAATATTATATGAGTTTTACACGAAAACAATACAGGTCCTTCTCAAAAAATTTGCATATTGTGATAAAGTTCATTATTTTCTGTAATGTACTGATAAACATTAGACTTTCATATATTTTAGATTCATTACACACAAATGAAGTAGTTCAAGCCTTTTATTGTTTTAATATTTGATGATCTCAAAAAATTAGCATATTTCATCCGACCTGTCACGATCCGGGGTGCGTGAACGGTGAATAACCACGGAAGTCGGCAGGATCACGGATACGGGGTTTTATTCCACGGAACACACACGGACTAGGCAACATCAATGCTGTGTCTGCCGGAGAGACGCAGACCTAAATACAGACAAGACAATCACAGGACGGGCGAGCAGCGTTCGCCTCCACAGGTGGATTACATCAGGGAATCACAACAGGGAACGAGGTGGGCGTGGCGACACACAGGGCTGAAGCAGGACGGACGACGCGGTACGTAACACGACCAATAAAAGGAAAGTGTTTTTAATACAAAAAAGGTCAACCTTCAAATAATTATGTTAAGTTATGCACTCAATACTTGATCGGGAATCCTTTTGCAGAAATGACTGCTTCAATGTGGCGTGGCATGGAGGCAATCAGCCTGTGGCACTGCTGAGGTGTTAAGGAGGCCCAGGACGCTTCGATAGCGGCCTTAAGCTCATCCAAAGTGTTCCCAGAGTGCTGTATGAAGGCACCTCAGTGGGAAGGGAATAATATTTTATGCAGTTTTCATATATGACCCAAAAATTCCCTTCCCTTTAATGTGTGCTTTTTATATGAAAGTGGCCATAATCGGTCTTATTTTGTATAGAACACAATATGCTAATTCTTTGAGGACCTGTAGTAAATGTATATGGTATTACTAAAAAAACACTAATTGTCATATACAAATCATTTAAAGTTCTTATATTAAATCATATTCTAGACTAATTGAAGTCATACAGTATACTGTAGGATTAATGTGCATTCTGTGTCATTCGTTTAGAGGTATTTCATATTGTTTTAATAGGGAAACTGTGTGCCTGCTCTTTAAGCTTTATATGTTTCTACCTAATTGCTTATATTACAGCAATAATATTTTTATAACTCTACATATAATTATCATACATGATTTCAGTCAATACTACAATATACATGCATATACTGAACTCAGTACTGTGAAAAAAATGTGCTAAAGAAAATGTCACAAATTAAAAAGAAACATGGTGATGTATGATTTGAAAGGAAAATATTAATATGTGAAAAATGCAATCGCATCTTGTATAATACACTCTAGAAATGTTGTAATTAAAATGCGTGCTTGTGTGTGTTGTTTAAATGTTCTGTTTCATGTAAGGCTGAAGATCAGTATATAGATTATGACTACCCACATAGCAAAATGAGTCTGAAGCGGATCTGGGCCAAATGTTCTTCAGAAACTGTTGCAGATCCATAACCTGCATCTGGTCCGGTGCCTTTTTGCACAATGGACCAGTACCAGTCCGAATCCGCTTTCCAGATTTGAAACAGATTTGGGCCATATCTGGGCCAGCTTTACATTGAATATTACCAAATCTGGCCTGTATTTGCACCAGAGTCAAAAGTTAAATTCAGATCTGGTCTGATTTCACGACTGATTTGAATAAAGGCGCAAAACATAGCGCGAATGCGCATCACCTGCTGCGCATCTGCCAAGTGATCAATCTCCCATAGTCTTCAGATTGGTTCTTGGTATGTGGAGGTGGTTTAAGTGTGTAGAACGGAGGGAACGTTTTCACCAGTTTTTCATATACTTTCATTACAACTGATGTCAGAGCCACCAGTCTAAGGCCATTTACACTTTTCATAAAACTGGATTTAGGAATAGGCATTAAGACAGCATCTTTCCATATGTTAGGTATGTGCTGTGTCTGTGTTATATTCAAGCTAGCCAACAAAATAATGGACAACTGAAACTGATTTATAATACAACCCCCTTTTACTAATTTACTGAAAATTTCATGTGGTACAACAATTCATTCACATCCCCATTTTTCCTCTTTGAGCATGCTGGTATAACTACATTGTATTATGGGTAATGAAGTTCAACCAACATTGTGTTAACTTATGTTCCATCTATCATCAAATTCATGATTCAGTCTAGTTATATAATAAAATAATTGTGCATATTAAAACAACAAAGAGAAATAATACATTATAACTAAACAAATAAGCAACTTATATAAATTTATAGTTGCAAAAGTCTGCTAGGACTTCGTAAAAATAAAGTGAAACACAGGACTCAGTTGCTGGGCAGAAGATTTCAGCAAACGATCACATATATGATCTGGCCCGTAAGACTTGTTCACCCTCATAGAGTGAAAGGCCACATCCTCCTGATCAATGTTAAAATGTCCTGGGGCCTGTTTCATAAAGCAGGATTACTTTCTTAGCCAGATAACTTACCAGATTTAAGGTAGTCTAGGCTAAATGTAAGTTGTTGAAAATAAGGTCTATTTAGTCCAGACTACTTTAAATCTGGAAAGTTATCTGGCTAAGCAAGTAATCCTGCTTTGTGAAACAGGCCCCTGATCTTGTCCAGTAAGCCACATTTCTGCAAAGGCTAATATGCAACAGTCTCTAAAATCACTGTTTCCTCAGACGCAACTTTACCCCAGCTCATTTACCCCATTTCTTTCTCCTATGTCTCGATCCATTGCGGATTTGTTAACCCTGGATTGTGACAAATACAGCCCTCCAGACAGGGTAGAATAAGTCCCACAGTTATTAGTCTAATGGATCAATGCACATCAGTAAACAAACATCGCCTGTCTGTGACTAAACACTGCCTGAGTGTAAGTAAACAAAATGCCTGTGTGAAAATAAACACTGCCTGAGTGTAAGTAAACACTGCCTGTGTGTGAGTAAGCACTGCCTGCGTGTGTGAGTAAGCACTGCCTGCGTGTGTGAGTAAGCAGGTAAACTGACTTTTGAATATAACAAACGAACTGAGCATATTTCAGCTATTTTACCAAGATTCCACTGGATACCTGTTTCTGTGAAGATTACACTGGGTACCTGTTAGAAGTGATTTACTTTTATTAATACTTGAAACATTTAAAATGGACAAGCACCTTCATATATTTCAAAGTGTCTAACTGAATTTGTTCCCAATAGGTCCATAATATCATCAGGCATCTGCTTGCTGCACATTCCAAGAGTAAAATACAAGAAATACGGAAAAGCACCTTCCTGCTTTTACAGTACACACCAAATATGTGGAAACTGCTGCCCTTAGATATTCATCAGGCCACTCTTAGTATTTTTTAAAAGCAGCTGAAAAACATTGATTTATATTCATGTATCTTGTTTTTAAGTTTTATTTTAATAGAATTTCTTAATGTTTGATTTTGTTCTTATTTAATTATTTATATTGGGTGTATTTTGTTTTTATTCTTCTTGTTGTTATTTACAGGTACAAACTCTGTAAAGCACTTTGAGCTGCATTTGGATGCTTGAAAGCTGCTATATAAATAATGCTATTATTATTATTATTATTATTATTATTCTAACGTTACCTTTGTTTTTTATTACAGAGTCAGACTGCGATACACAGGAAGAAGTTTCTACAGCCATAATCATCTAAGTAATGGCTCACCATTCCCCGACAGAGGTTTGGCTATAATGTTTTGTTCTCTAAATACCAGACACTGAGAAGCATGAAAGCTCAAGCTTGCTGAAAAAAGCAGACAAAAAGCTCACTCTCTGCAGTGCTCTTCCTCAGACTACGTCCATCCATATTGCACTGCACCAAATGTTACAGATGTACACAGCAAATGTGCCAGTGTTAAATTAACACTGCATGGTGTTTATATGGATCTACACCTTTCAGTATTACCCGTAACACTTTACTGTGTTCAGTGAGTGTTTTAAAAGTGTTAATATTTATTAACTGTTATAGTGAAGAAAATGAACCAACAAAACTTAACAAGAAAAGCTGTAGTCCTTTTTGGTCAGTGTTTTTCTCATGACAGTGGGTAAATCTGGGATGGCTCTTCAGATCCTCATGACTTCCTGTGTGCATATTAAAATGGGACAGATATGTGGAGGTGGAGACTCATTAAGAACACCCTATAATGTAAATTGAAGACTATTAGAGTTAATAAAGATTGGCACTGTAAAAAACAACGCTCACTTCACACTGTAAAGTCTTAAAGGTAACATTCAATGCGGAGCCATTTAAAAACCATGCAGTGTTAATTTTACAATGGCACATTTGCTGTGTAAGGTTCAAGGCAATGAGTTTCCTTAAATGAACTGAGTAGCCACAACTAGGTTAAAAGTCGTCACAACTATAATTTAATAATAAATCTGAAAGGAAGAAAACTGAGTAAATAAAACTTAAATACTAACATTTACATAAGGAGGATGCATTTAAGTTATTGTTACTTAAGTCATTAAGTTACTTTTACTCAATGCAAAAAATATTTTTACCTTAATTGCTTGAGTTCATAAACTTAAATGATTTAAGGGAATCGGTTTTGTCAAACATTTTGGGTTGAACTAACTAGTCAGGTTTTACAGTGTAGTAAAGAAAAAAAATCATAGCTGGTGTCTCCTGCAGACATATAAGACTATGAGCAGGAAACCTGCCTTCTGTTAATGGAAAGATCAGTGCATGTGTGTGAGTGACCATGTACAGGTTTGTGAGTCTAATGGACTCATCTCTGACATTCTGCAGACCTCGCTCACTGAACTCTTGATATATTATCTGGAGGAACTCAGTGATGATGATTTGAAGAATTTTAAATGTAGACAAAGTTATACAGAGTATAAAAAGTTAAAGACCCTTCCCTACGCTCAAGTACAGTCCTTGAATAGAATAGAACTCGCTATGAAGATGAGAGATTACTACGGTGAAGCTGTTGCTCTTGATGTCATGGAAATGATCCTGAAGAAGATCGGCCAGAATGATCTTGCTCAGCGTCTGAAGAATGGTAAATATTTTTAGCCTTTCTTTTTTTGTTTAAATTGTAACCTTTATAATCTATTGAAAAAATAGGCAGCCAGTTGGCCTTGGGCCCTCAGAGGATTTTTTCCGCCCTACCTTTTTTTTTGGTTTCTGTTTGTTGTCGTCTGGCTTTTTAAAAAATATCTTTGTCTTCTCTATTTTCTATGGTTTTGAATAATTCTCTATAAATGACACAGGAATGTATCCCAGCATGCCCATGTAAAGCACCATGGATTGGACTCGGTATTGAAAGGCGCTATATAAAAACACATTGACTTGAGCTGTGTATATCAGGGCGGCCCATGGCATAGGCAGTACAAGAAAATGCCTGTGGCGCCGTTCACTCAAAAGAGGAAAAAAATAAAATTTGGCTTTTACTCTATTGATTTGCTACTATTTCACACTATTATTTAGAAATTATAAAAAGCTTATTAAACAAACAATATTTTTTTGCTTTGACTGGCGCCTATCACATGCTGTAAGGCGTCTTTAAGTGACATTGATATGGTTGATATGTGTGTTATATGATTAATGGTATCTAATTCAAACATACACTATCATGTCAGAAAGACATGGTGCCCTGGAAATAAAAAGAAGAAGGGGAGAGGAGGAAGAACAAGAAAAACACACAGGTAATAATCACTAATCAGAGTAATTACCGTGTTACTGTCTGTGGTCCGTGGAGCAGAGTGTTACTATCTTACCTTGGATAATTTGGCATTTGCTAATTTAATAAATAGCTACAATTAACGTCAGTTACTCCCAACGTAAATTCATTTGGGAAAGTTGGACATATTTTTGAGGTGTTTAGGATCAGGAATAACCTACAGCATCATTTTCAGAAATACACTTCATCTTTAAAGTATCCTGCTGCACATGCATGAACCGTCCACTGTGTCTTTCTCAGGATAGTAAACTGTAATAGTCAAATAAAATGCCCCTGTTTAACTAATTCAGTGATCCCCCACTATATTGCGGTTCAACTATCGTGCCCCCGCTATATTGCAGACGCATCACTGTTCTCTGCGTATCGCGTACCTTGCTTGTGGCTCAATTGTTGTGAGGAAACTGTTTGTGAACTTTTCATTTCGCTTTAAGCACTACAATGGCTCCTAAGTGTCCTGCATCTTCTAAGCCTTCTGGTAGTAGTGAGCCTAAGCACCAGAGGAAGACCTTGACCATTCAGGAGAAGGTAAAAATCCTAGATATAAGGAAAGCATTATGCAGACATCACTCGCCATTATGTTTTGAATGAATCAACAATAATAAAGCATCGTTAAAATGGAATCACACACATATTATAATTATTATTGTGTTACTAATATCCTTAGCCCAACATCCATATATCATATGTGTTTTCAGATTTTGTTTTAATAAGTTTACATGTGTTTATAGCATATAACAGGAGTAATATAAGGCTTATAAGGTCTAGAAAAAATGTTTCTTTAAATGGTCTTTCGATATCGCAGATTTTCACCTAGCGCTGATGGGTCTGCAACATAACTTCCACGATAGGCGGGGATCACTGTAGTTTAAAATTTTTATTATTGATTATTGTAATATGCATAGCAAACAGCATTATAATGTGAGTGATGTGCTCATTGAATGAGGTGCCAGCTGTAATTTCTCTTGCTGTTTACTTTGTGTTTAGATACTTATAATCTGGTTTAGGTGCTGTTATTGGCTGGGTTTAATGCCACCACAGGCAGGGCTGGTCAGTCCTTTAGGTGACATAGACGGCCGTTTAGGGCATCACCAACTGAGGGGGGATTATGTCTACCACCGAAAACGACCTGTTATTTTTATGGTGCGGGGACCATTTTTCAGTTCCCCACAAACATCTGTGAATACATTCAAAAAACTAAAAATCTTATATTTTGTTTGGTACTGTTGTGATCTGTCGGTGGGTGAGCGGTCAAAGAAGAGAGAAGCCAGGAAATCAGGGGATGGGGATTTATTGATGGACAGCAAGCCAACACACGGAAACGTTAATGCCGGCTCTCCCGACTGAACTAAAACACATACTTAAATACAGGGGAAACTCATGGTAGACCAAGACACAGGTGAAAACAATCAGGGAAA
>JABFDZ020000124.1:54200-75418 GCA_019775955.2 Pollimyrus isidori
TTTGGCAACTCCAATCAGCCTCAGCATGTTTTTGGACTGTGGGGGGAAACCGGAGTACCCGGAAGAAACCCCACGACAACACGGGGAGAACATGCAAACTCCACACAGGAAGCCCAGGCAGAGACTCGAACCCGGGTTCCAGAGGTGTGAGGCAACAGTGCTAACCACTGCACCACCATGCCTTCTAGTATTTAAACTAATATTAAAGTAGCCATTTGGCTAAATAGCATCCTGACCTGTTAGAAACTTATACTGTATACCTGGATCATGTCCCCCTTCATCTTTTTTGCTCAAGGTTAAACAGATTCGGCTCAGCTAACCTCTCCTGATAAGATGTTCCTTTGAGACCAGGAATCATTCTTGTAGCCCCCCATTAAGCCCTTTCCAAGGCAGCAATGTCCTTTTTAAGTTATGATGACCAAACCTGTACACAATATTCCACATGCGGGTCTTACCAAGGAATTGTATAATTGTGGGATCACCTCCCTTGACTTAAATTCCACACACCTAGAGATGTAACCCAACATCCTATTGTCGTTTTTGCTCCCTGCATAGATTAACTTACATTTATCTACATTAATTTCATCAGCCTGGTGTCAGCCTAGTCGCTAATTAAATAAAGATCCCATTGTAGCCTTTGGCTGCAAGTTCAGTATCTACTACACCACCCACCTTGGTGTCGTCTGCAAATTTAACCAGTTTGCTTTATGTATTGGTGTCAATATCATTAATGTAAATTAGGAACAGTAGTGGTCCTAAAATTGAACCTTGCAGTACCCCACTATGAACGCAGGTCCACTGTGATATTGTGCCTCTAATAACTACCCGCTGCTTCTTGTCTGTTAACCAGTTTTCGATGCAAGCTGCTACAGATCCTAAAATCCCTACAGCTTTGAGCTTAAATAAGAGCTGTGTGAGGGGGAAAACATCAAAGGCCATCTGGAAATCTAAGTAGATCACATCGTAGGCCATTTTGCGATTAATTTCTCTTACAGCTTCCTCAAGGAACTCAAGTAAATTTATTAAACAGGATCTACCTCTCCTAAATCCATGTTGGCTATCCCTCAGAATATTATTTGAATCCAGGTAATCTACCATTTTCACTTGGATTATAGCTTCCATTACTTTTCCAGTTACGCAAGTTAAACTAATTGGCCTATAGTTTGTTGGATTACCTATATCCCATTTTTTTTATATGGACGTTATATTAGCAGGCTTTTAATCTGAAGGCACCACACCAGCAAATAACGATTTCAGGAATATTAAAGGTTGGCTAATGATATCCCTAACCTATTTTTGTAGCACATCAGCCTCAGTTGTACACAACGTTGTTTTTGTATTCAGTGGTAAGTTTCTTGTGTTCTCTACTGTGAAAACCTGCGTAAAATATTCATGAAACACATTTACTATATCAATTTCATTTTCAATTATAAGGCCCTTACTATCCTGTAGATTAATTATTTCAGCTTTTTGAGCTCTTTTGTAGTTAAAATATTGGAAGAACCTTTTAATATCATCCTTAGCCTGGATCAGATCTATTGTTAGTAAAAGGAAGCAGAAAGGTGCTCTGAGCCCTGCGAGTTTACTCAGCATGAGCACATGGTGGCAGAGTTACCTGCCGTGGCTTTAATTACCCTGTACATAATGCCCTGGTTTGCCCCGCCGAATGATTATATGTCACGGGAAAGCAGTCCACAGGTGACATTTTTAAAGCTATTGTCTTTTTTATATCCAAAAAGTTAAACAGCGGTAAGTGATAAAGTCCCCCACAGAGCTGACATGCAAGTCTGAGTGGCTAAATTCCAGTACAAATCACAAGCTTGATAAGCTGCTCTATTGGCAGATTGATCCCTCCTCTGACAGGAGTGTCTGTAATAGGACGCGGTACTGATAGCTGCCAGCAAAGCAAACCAGCTTTACCAAGTTTTTGAAAAGACTGAACATCAGCAAAGTCAGGATACGACGCAACACAAGAAAGTCATTTCATATCGTGCTAAACGGGTGCTACATAAACCACATTTATTTTCTTTTGTGGTAATCAGTTGCCGCCATGATATGCAGATATTCCAAGTCACCTAAGTAATGTTTAGTTAATTTTTCAATTGCATTGAATATTTCCTGCATATCTCATTAATAAACCGAGGAGAGCTGGATAAGATAAACTGTAATGGAAGGGTAAACTTCTAAGGCCTTATTGACATCACACTTTATATCTGATACTTATGAAATTAATTATATTCAAATGTTTTGTCTGTGTTTCTTATACACAGAGACTGTTCAGGAAGGAAAAGTATATCAATAATTATTTAAACCAAGTAATTCCGAAGTTGCAGTTGTTTTCTGTATTTGCGGCATGTCTGTGAATATGCAGCACGTTTGTAAAATGTGCTTCGCCTGAGTTGTCATTTTGATGAAAGTTTTGAATTTGTGTAGCGTCTATGAATTTGCAGTTTGTTTGCAAATGCGTTATGAACTGGAATAATACGCTTTGTTGCTTTGCAATGTGTTTTTCTATTAGACGTGTGTTTCTTATGTTGAATTTTACTGGGCTTTTGGCCACCTTACAAACCTGTCTGCAAAGCTGACTTTATTCATAAGAACGGCAAGATATCAGACAGGCTGTAAATACACAAGTGTTCATCAGTTTTATTACTTGGACATGTTTAAAATGGTCTTGTAATTCAGTAAATTGTTATTTACTTGAGTAATATCAAAAAACATATAGATAAATCAAAACATACAACTCAAAGACTGGAAATCACAGAATTCACGGAAAATGTGTACAATACAGTTACATAATGCATATAACAATGAAAACCCAAAATAAAGAGGAATTAAACACAGTGTAAATATCTTTGGAGCTTCAAATGAATTTTGTGATAATAAAAGGATACAGAGAAAAGGCAGAGTATTGGGTTCAAGTAGGAGGTGCCGGGCAGCGTGTGATCGGTCACTGGAGGCGCCGGGCAGCATGGGCACATTCCGGTCACTTCTTCCTCTGAAACACGTTGGCCAGCATGGCGCCCGAAGTGGTCAGCTGACCCACCTTGCTGAGGAACTTGGTCTTTGTGTCTTCGCTCACGAGGCTGGCAGCTATCGACATGGACCTGGATACAGCAGCCAAAGGGCACGGTTTGGTGGGCGCAGAGCGAGTGCTGACCAGATAACAATCAAACGGGGAGCTGGTCGGCGCCACCCACGACGCGTTGTGAGGGGAGCTACAGCGGTAAGCGTGGGGCCGATCGGCTCTTACCCCTGGGGCTCCTGAGAGTTCCTGTTCTCCACTTTCTGCTCACATTCCTTAATCATGGAGCTCAGGATATCCTGCGGAAAAACAACACAGAAAAGCGAGATCCCACCTCCTTCAGTGTTGGGTATTGTGAGGCTTCCCAGTCTGAAAGCTAACACAGGTGCGCTGTTTTTTCAGCAAAGACGGGGCTAACAAACCTCATATTCGGAAGAGAACTGCTCCATGTCGACCCTTAAGCACCTCAGCCCTGGGAGGAAGTGATTCACCAGCACGTCTTCGGAGATGACTGTGTGCGTCTGCAGTTATGGTGTCCTCCAGCCAGACCTGCTGTCAACCCCACCCTACTCCCCCCGACGGCATTTCCCTGTCACAAGGGGGCCTTTCAGAAAGGGTGGCGGGCTGCCTTTTTAAACACCCATCAAAGTAGCCATGAGAAAAGCGTAACCTGGCTCAGCTGCATGGAGCTCGTCGCCTCAGTAACAGGCAGTTTAGCGTAATGGCCGACGGCAGCTAGAATATCCCACATTAACATTAAACTGATCGAGAGGCGCCGTAAAAGCTGAGCTATTCTGTACTGGGCAGAGTGACCTTTGACCCCCGGGGTTGTGAAGGATACAGCAGCAGGAAAGGGCGCTGTAGGCCTCGAACAGCTGTGTGGCGATGTCCACCCGCTTCGCCTCGGCCGTCTGCCCATTGTTGCCCAGCGCCAGCTTGTGCAGGTGAGGGAGCACGACTGAAACACAGAGCTGGGTTTGCGCGTGTGTGTGTGTGTGTGTGTGTGTGTGACGATCGCTGAGGCCCAGTGACCACAGACACAAAAGATGCTCAAGGAACACAAGACCTCCAGTTTAGTACCAAAAAACAGCAAATCCATAATCCTCGATAAACCACGACACACCGAATGGCTCCCTGAAGAGAAGCTGTTGTGTCACATCTCTGGCCATAACAGATGCACGGCAGCGACTCACACTCATCTCTGAAGCGGGGCTCGGCGTTGGGGCCGACCCTCCCGAACGTCCGGATGATCTCAATGTGCAGGGAATGCTGGTCCTGGTACTGCGGGTCCTCCAGGAAGGATGCCAGCTGCATCTTCACCCTCTCCAGAAGCTTAAATTGCAAGCACACGCCGGCATTCACTTTTCAAGAGCACATCACCCTTCCGGCGTACACACACTGGTAGACAATCACTGGTCTGCGCTGGTCTTCATGCAGTTTGATATGCAATTAAATCTCCAAATTAAGGGTCTGGACGACTGAAGTGACACGGTACCTCTTTCTGGGTCACGGTCTCCATTATGGTACCAAACGCCGGTATCGTTGATATCCTAACCGAGCTGGAACACAAGCAGAAATGGACCCACTGACCATCTAAGGCTGAGAGTCTCCACTAATTCAACATGTACTGTAGACAGACAGAGAAGGTAGACGGTGACTCTGTGTGCGGCGGTAAGTAGTGGCGGGCATGAGTGGGACACACATCCGCGCGGATGGCGGCAGAGGGACGGTACAGACACGGAGGACACGGACAGAGCGGAAGTCTCACGTCTGCATCGACTCACAATTCTGGGTCACTGCACAAGGTAATTAGCGCTGGAGCTACCCGCTTGTCAATTAAGGCCTCGCTCATGCCCCTGAGAATCACCTGCAACCGGTCAGAATGCAAAAGAGAGACGACTGGGTGAGCACGGGTGGGGCGGGATCGGGATCTGGGGGGGGGGCAGAGGGGGGAGGGTGCCAGAGGGTGAGCCCGGGGCCTAATCATGCGATGAATCGAGCATGTGGGGACAGTGAGGATCTCAGCCTGAGGTCCATGTTAGCATGTCTTAGCTTAGCATAGCCGCCTCCCTGCCTCGGCTTCCCAGGAATAGCACCACCTGCAGGCAGTGGCAGATACTACATCCACCAGTACTCAAAGGGCACAAATAGAGCAATGCGGCGACAAGAGGGGGCAAAAACTCTCGCATCTCCAAGTAAACATGACCACCCTGAATAGACGAGATAGTTACCCAAAAGCAGCCTCTGACTACGGGGCCGTGTTTCCCGTTTGGTATGGAGACGACAGCTGCTCTGGGTTCACAGGGTCAGCAACTGTCCATCCCATATTAAGTTACAGATGTCATGTTAGCATTAGCCGCTTCTCACTGCCACAAGCTCCTTGCACAGACAGTGAGGTACTTCCTGGAAAGTCATGGACCAAGGTGGGGAGGGCAGGCTGGGGGGAACGAGGCAGGAGTGGACTTACATTTCAGGATCATCGGAGAGCGCGATAAGGGCTGGGACAACCCTCTGAGCTACTAGACTCTCACTGACCCCCTTCACCAACAGCTGATTGGTCAGATCAGGATGATGTCACACGGTGTGCATGGAAAGAGCAAGTACGGCACCATGGTGATGCAGAGAGAGAGAGGGACAAAAAATAATAACTATAAAATAAACAATCATCCAAACAGGAAACAAAAGAGGAATAAACAAATTATATCAATGATGAGGTGAAAATGGACACATTTCACAGGCAAAAGTAAGGAACAAAGCAAAATCTGAGAGATCAAGCAAGAACAAATGTACGTGAGACCACCGATGTAGGGGTGTTCATTCCATATGTAGCACTTTTGGACATTTGATGATATGTTTTGGGGGGGAAGGGGTGCTTTCATATTCAAGAAGGCAGGCAGGCAAGCAAATACAATATAACAACATAGTATTACAGTGTTACCACAAAGTACAGTAAGTAAAAGGTTGCGCTATTCTCTGCAGTTGCTCCTGAAGAGAGGACAGCTCTCCTTTGGCCTTAATTTCTGCTTTATATACTCCCACTGTCATAGTTCTGACCACTGTTACTGCCACACCTGACGCCTTGTCTCGTAGCGTATCTGCCCACTTACCTCGAACATGCGGGCTGCAGTGCATCGCACGAGGGCAGAGGTGTGCACCACGCCGTACCAAAGCACCGTCAGCAACAGCTCGTGGTACGCTGGATTGGCGCTTTGGAGGGGACAAGCATATTCTGTTATACAGTAGGATCCAAGCGGCATTGGAATCGGCCCAGGCCGGTCACCCACTAGCAAGGGGGTGACTTCACGAGGCCGACTGACACCGGGGGGAGTATTTTTGAGAAGTATGCATAACAGAGAGGCAGGGTAGTGCGTACTGACATGCCCACTACCTCGGCCCCGCCCCTACCACACCCCCAGCCCTCCCCCCCGCTTCACCAAATGCCCTGACACACCCACTATCTCAGCCCCGCCCCTACTAGACCCCCAGCCCTCCCCCCGCTTCACCAAACGCCCTGACACACCCACTATCTCGGCCCCGCCCCCGCCTGCTCACCCCAGCTCCATGAAGGCTGCTTTCAGGCTGTCCAGAGGAGCATGGGACAGAGACAGGCTCATCATGACGTCCTCCAGGAAGGCCACCAGCAGCTTGCGGTCCTCCTCCTGGGGGGGTCACAGGGGAGGTGATTCGGGTGAGGGGCCACGCGCACTCTCAGCCGTCACTGCTTCACTAGCCGCTCCTTGCCTGGTTGTAGCATGTCAGCACCCCGGTGGCGTAGATGGGCACCGTGCCCTTCGTCAAAACATCATTCCCATCCATGGCATCTGCCGTTACCGGAGACATGACAAAAAAGTAAGAGGAGAGCATACATCACCGCACACCATCCACACACACGCCTATTTATCCAAACATGGTTTGGATGACCTGAAGGAGACCAGCACACGCATGGAAAGCAAAAGAGTGGGGGGGGGCAATGAGACGAAAGGGTTTACGGGCCCCCAGGAAGGAGGGCCGCACTGGCGGTACAGTGAGGCCCCGTGACGGCAGCCCCCGGAGAATTCCTTTCCGGTAAAGGCTCCCCAGACGCTCCGACTAGCTGAGGTGTCGGGGACACGACTAAGCGCTTTGTGCGTGACGCCCTGCCAGCTCTTCCTCATAGAAGCAGGTAGGAGCGTCTGCAGCACATAAGCGGTCATGCAGCTTCACGCACCCACGCTCTCCTCAGACAGCCGCAGGATTTCCTGGAACTGTGGCTTCACCTGGAAGAAAAATATAACTGGACTTAACAAGGTGATTGTACCCAGAGAGCAGTCTGAGGTCAAACAGCTGGGGCCAAATCCCCAAACACCTTAATCCGGACACTCACCTTCGTGTTTGTGAAGATCTTTCCAAACGTCCGGCACAGCCTCCAGAAAAGCCTGGAGAACTCGTGCACGCAGGCTGCGGAGTTGATGTTGATCTGGCCCACAATTCCGATGAGTTGGGGTAACCTGGGGGAGCAGAAGCGCCATCTCACCCAGTGTAATGCTCTGCGTGTGGAGGCTGGATTTACTCACCTGTAAACCTACCAAGGCTAACCTTTAACGTCCTTGTGGATCTCTATTTGAAATGCAGTACTGCGGAAATATTTTATTGATTTATAAAGAAATGCATTTAACGACCACCACAAAATACAATTGAAAGTTACAATTACAAATTACAATTACAAATGGCTAAATTCCATAAAGGCCCATACAGCCAAAAGGCTTAGATTAATTGAGAAGCCCAGTGTAGATGCTTCTTCATGGCTAACTTGGGGGGCACTTACAGCTGGTTGACCACCCAGAGCAGGCTGCCCCAGCCCATGGTCCCCTCATGCTCCAGCTGCCGGTCATAGAGCTGCAGCAGCACCGCCAGGCGCTCGCGGCTACCAACGATCGTGGCCACATCTTGGAGCATGGATGCCGGGCGTGGGAACCGCGTCACTGGAGGCGCGGGAGGTGGGTGTTGACAGGGTGTGACAGTTTGTGTGTCTGTTAGGGCCTGGCGTCGTCCCCAGAGGAGACACAATGGCTCTGAACCGTCTCCACTGACTAAAAGGCTTCAGCATAGCTCCTTGTTATCTGACCATCCTTGTAAAAACAGGGTCCTCACCCTCAATGGGCGGGGTGCTGTCCTGCAGCTCCACCTGGCCGCTGAAGGGGGCGCTCTGGAGCACCAAGGCAAAGAGTGGGGAGATAAGGGACTGCAGGCCCGACAGGAGCAGGTGGAGCTTGTGTTCGTCAGGGCCACGGTCACTCTCCTGCACGGTGGGGGGAGGATGCGTCGAGTTACCATGGCGATAGTGACCACAGTGACCGTGCCTACCACACAGCTTACCTTCAGCAGGCCCTCGACGCGCACCAGCAGGCCGGGCAGGAGCTGGCTCTGCAGGACACCCAGTTCTGTGGTCCAGGCTGCAAAGGCCGGAATGAAGACCTGGTGGGTGGCACTGACCACCCGCTCTGATGGGTCGCCCAGCGACAGCAGCATCAGCTCGAAGCCCTGCAGTGACATCATCAACAGGAGCCTCAGGATCAGAGCAAATGGGGGGGCAAAGAGGGTGGGGGGGTTGCCATATACCTGTGAGTACTTGTCGGCATCGTCAATGTAGCCCATGATGACACCCAGGCTCTTGACCACGGCTTCCCGCACCAGGTGGGCCTTGTCCTCTGACAGCATCTGCTGCAGCATGGAGAGCACCAGCGAACTGCGGATTTCCTTCTGTGAGAGAGGAAGAGTGGCAGGGAGGAGCGGGGGGAGAGTTACACAGGTGACAGCACTGACCCACCACCCCCCCCCATACTGTAAGATCAAACCGGAGAAAGTCTGTCACAAACACAGCGAGGTAATAAGGTCTTCTGAGGCACCATTAACCAGGACAGGAAGGGCTTCCAAAGGCCACACAACTACCAGAGTGATTAAAGGCAAACCTAACGTCTCCCCTCCTGAGGTTACAGCAAGGTGGCGTCAGTGAGCAGGCAGGGGAATGTCTTACGGGCAGATAGGGGGCCAGGGCTCCGCAGGACTCAGCGACCAGCAGGCGGCGCTCCAGATACTTGTGGTTGATCTGGGGGGGTGAAGGGGCAGGTCAATTCCCAGACGTGGTCGGCAGTTTGGCAACTGATCACGGCATAAACAGACTCATTGTAACTGAACATGGCACAACACGGGATAAACAAAAATGGTGTATCCAAACATGGCGCTACGGTACGAACATGAGCGCCTGGTGCTTGTAACCATTAAGCAACTAAATGGTGTAGTTCCAACATTCAGCTGGATAAATGAATAACAAAAACCTATTTCTGGCCTCTTCCCATTGAATATGTAGGAGCTCTCATGTGTATGAATGAGCCATTGTCACATGGCCACGTCTCCCACCCCCTTTTATGGCTCTGAAGGGGATGTATCTGTATCGCATCTCGCTGTTCATCGAATTACCATGCGGATACGATCAGGTGTGTACCTGTTCCCAGCACTGTGGCAGCAGCTCCGCCTCCACCCGTGTGGGGCCCACATGCCGGGCAAAGGCCACACAGCCCGTCAGGATCATCTGCCTGGGGGGAGGTCAGGGTTGGCGCACCATCAGCTTACTGTCAGCAGGGGGCAGTGCAGGTTAGGCTGCCAAACCCGAGGAGGGTCAGGGTTTGCACGGCTAACTTACCATCACCAGGGGGCAATTTTGGCTAAGCTGCCAAACCCGGGGGGGGAGGGGTCAGGGTTAGTGTTCATTCGGACATGTTCTCGAGATAGTTCTCAAGCGTCTACCTTTTAAAAAACATATTCTAAAATAGGACCTTCTTGAAATAAAACGCTTATTACTTGAGAACCACTTGAACTGCATTTGAAAACAAGGGCAGGCTTTATGCCTGACAGTCGCAAAATGTTAAAAACTGATTTCTAAAGGTATTACTTACATGGACAAAAATACTTTTACTGTAAAGTTTTTACGCCGTAAATGATTTTATGGTTTGTTTCTTTACTAAAAAAATATTTTGTTTAACCTGGCAACCCTCTTGATGATATTTTTTAAAGTTACTGACCTACATTATATTTGTTTTTAAACTATTTTTTAATTTTGCGCGCAAATATATACTTAACAGCTTTATAAAATGCTTGAAACGTTTGCTTTCACTGCACAGTACTGTGTGTTTGTGACACAAAGTGAATGCGGCGTCTGCTCAGGATCGCCCCCCTGTGGCTGGCACTCACCTCTGCTCATCGTCGGGCCTCTTAATGAGGTTGAAGAGGATGTGCAGCAGCTGGTCACGTTCCTTAGGCTCGGGGTGAAGGCAGGCGGTGCAGAGAATGAGGGGGATCAGCTCCTAGGGCAGGGAGAGCACTGTCAAGCACAGCAGCCAATCAGAGCGCTGTCAAGCACAGCAACCAATCAGAGCACTAGATTAAACGGGGTCTAACGCTACTTAAAGGTAATGCTGACAGAGCGCCTCCTGTCTGCAGCTTCTTATAGTCCCCTTTTCTATGTCTGCATGGGTGGGGTAAGAAAATGTAGCAGAAATTATGAAGAGTGGAAAAAAAACCATGACAAACGATGAGACTGCGATACAGCCATTTTATGTTTGTGTATGTTTGCATATTTGGAGGGACCAGAACAACGAAGATGCCCCAGCATCCCTCGGAACCAAGGCTCACACCAAAATCGCTGGTGAGCCTGACGTGGAACGGGTCGCAGCCATGGCAGACGGCGCTGAGGCCACACGCGATTAATGGCAGGCATCTGTCTCCGTGCCACCTCTGGGAAGTGGCCGTGCGGATCAGACAGATCCTCAGCTAGCCGAACGCTGGCCTTTTCCTGACAACCTCAACTCCCAGAGGCAGCGAAATTCATTCCGGGCAAAGCAACCTTCAGGAGGCAAGTTTTAAAGGAAGCCTTTGATCAAACGCTTCACACTCCATTCAATCACTTTCGTTTTGCATAGTTCTGCGTTGCTGTCTATAAATGGACAACAAATTAATAGTTTTGCTTTTACGATACTTATGCAGCATCAGTGTCTTTGGGGAACTCTTTGAGAGCTTAGTTAAGTTACATTTAATCTCAAAACGTTTGTAAATTAGATATAAATAGGATTTGTACCGCCTAACCATCCTGGATTCACCTACATTTCTTGAGTGGATCCCCAGACAGTTTGGTCACCAGACCCTCATTTTTATACGATCACAATCCAAATTTTTAAAACTTCATACCACATATGTACGTATCAAATACAAAGGGGGCAGAGGGCGGGCACAGCAGATACATTTCCCAACAGGGGGTGAGGAGGTGGAGACAGTTAAAAACAAAACAATCAGATATTGCTGGGCACACACTCCACAACCCCCCCAGCTGAGGTAGTGCTCATCCTATCAGCAGGGTTAACAAAGGCCAGCACATGCACAGACTGTACGGCGCTGGTCAAACCAAGCAAATAAAAGTTACACTTTTGCGGAACACGTCTAATTTCACCATATAGAAGAAAAACACCTGACACACCCTTAGTTTGTGCCCTCTGAGAGCACTGTTTCTATAAGGCGTTGAATGCATTCCAGCTCGTAGCAAACAGATGATTCACATCCCAAAATAAACCCTAGCTGTGAAAATAACCACAGCTGGGGGCTATGAGCCATGTGACTCCAGGCACCAACACATTCATTTCTGTGTCTGCCTTCAGCGTGATGTACATGTCACGGAGAGCCGACTTATGACTAACCGACGACTGAAAACATGGGCCATTAGATTGCAAAATTTACACACTGCAAGGCAGCAAAACTGACAACAAAAGGTAAACGCTAGCCCAGAAGGGAGTGGGGCCTCTGCGGATTCACCGCAAATCCGGCACAAAGGGGACGCCCAGGGCAGATTACCCCCTAAATAAAGAACAGTTATGCTCCACACACAGTCAGCCTCTCCTTCAACCCAGGGAGAGACGACCATTTCTTATAGAAAACTAGTGATGGGAAAAATGATGCCTCGCGAAAGATCTGCAATATTGTCTGACCCCACCAGATGGTGCTCTTGGCTTGCTTTTGGGCATGCTTTGTGCCGTTTTTGGAAGAGAGCGCTGTCTAATGGGATCAGATTATACAGCTCATGTTTCATAAAGCATCATTTTGCCCATCACTGGGAAAAAACAATCTTTGGCTATTAATAGCAGGTCTAGTCTGGTTCAAAGCTGGGGGGGGGGATTTACATTTTTCATGTTAGATCTCCATATTTTCAACGCATCTGAACAAAATCTGGCAAAAGTCGACATGTAGGGCAGCGGTGGCACGGAAGACGAGCCGGACTTGGCAGCTAGGGGGCAGTAAAGCAGCCAGCTGAGAAGAGCGGAGGGGGAGGGCGGTGGTGTTTGCGGACGTCTTCGCACTCACCTGGCACAGGTGCACAACCATTCTCTAGGAGCAGAGACGCATGCACGAAAGTGGGAAAATGGCGGAAAGTAAAAGACACAAAATGGAGTCAAAATGAGTACAGGCGAGAGTCAGTGTCGAACATAATGCAGATTCCAAATGGCAGACATTAATGCAATGATATACGAGGGCACGCCCCTCACGTACCCCCGAGCACAGTCTGTACTGTACCTCTCTCTTGGCAAGCAGCACGTTGGGCACGATGTGGGGCAGGCAACGACCCAACATGAGAAGGAGACTCTCCTCGCCATCTGCGATGCGGGAGACCTGTCAAAGGCATCATCATCATTCAATTAATAGCCAGGTCAAGTCAAGGAACATCATCACAATCAGAATCTTTGGTGAGCTTGAGGGGGCACAAATACCGTAGTTTGCACTTAGTTAATCATGAAATAACTCTTAGTTCATGTATTAATTACCCACAAACTAAGTCTTAGAAGCAAATGACCTATTATTTATTTAGCAGCAAGTCATCAAGCTCAGTGTTGACATAAAATGTAGTTAACAATCACTTTATAGTGTACATAATCATGATCTACCTACTAGATACTGGTAATTATGATTCTAAGTAACCAATAAGCAGGTTCACTCATCTAAAAAAGAAACATTGGAGCTCATCACTAACTATATATTAATTCTGTCAATTAATGTACTTATATATCGATCTTATGTTAGTTCATTAACAAATCACAATCGAAGCTACCTATTCTGAAGAAACATCATCGTAACTCAAATGGTCTAAGTGAAACGGTCCGAGCCAAATGGTCTAAGAAAAATGGCCTGACCCCTGGTCCATGAACCATGGCCTTTTGTGTTGTACCACGGATGACAAAGATCTTCCAGTAAAAGGACCTGAAAATTCATTTTTTTTTTATCATTGTTGACCATCCTCAGCTGTGCTTTAGCAGCCTTACAAGAAATGAGGAAGAAGATTTCAACGGAATAATCCAGAACACTCTATTTTGACGTTTTGCATTAGAGAAACGGCATTAAAGGTCACGGGGTGAAGCATTTCTTCCATGGCAATACATTCTGTGGGGTTTTTAACATTCGGCCCCATCTTCAGGGCCGTGACTCTCACCTCAGAACCAAGGCGGCTATCGGCAGACAGGTGACAGAAAGACAAAAGTGCTTGAAGAAATGCAGGAGACAGATTCCTAAACACAAAAAACATATAAACACCCAATAAGCAGTAGCTTGCAAAAGTACTTTGTTATAGAAAGACATCATTGACTGGGGATGTAAAATTAATTCTGTTATTGGAGTACAGTGGAACCTCATTTCTCGAACTTAATCCGTTCCGCACTCCGGATCAAATCCTAAAAATTTCGAGTTCTGATCGAATTTTTCTATAAGAAATAATGTAAAACCACTTATTTGGTTCCAAGCCCCCAAAAATTACACCTAAATATATGTTTTTTCAGCATTTAAACACAAATGAACAGGTTTAAACAGGAAGAGAATTTTTTTCTTAATGGCTACCAGAACGATAAACATCTTATGGCAACATTACCCCCGTTCTGCCCCAATCGTCTGCTCCTTCCATGTGCCATGCTCCCTCGTTAACCTTGTATGGGATCCCCATGTGATCAGCAGTGTCTGATTGTTGTCATTAGTCCTCTGCATTAAGTCTGCATTTCAGTTTGTTTCCCCGGTCTGGTCATTGGATGCGTTTCACTACCTTACAGCTCTGGCTTAAAGCAACGCATTCAGACCCTGATGCAATGCATTACGGTTAGATGCACTGCGACCTCTCACCCGGCTGCACAACCCGGAACCGCCTCCGTGACGACACGCCTTTGCCCTTATTGGCTGAAAAATTTTGTTATGCACATGACGTTTGTATCCCAGGCAGTTCCGATGCTATTTCTCCCGAATATCATGTAAAACAGTGAGAACTGGTTTTCAGTTAATGTACCTGGTAAAATAAAGTTTAAATAAATTACATAAATGCTCTAATAGTACACGTAAGTTAGTAGTTTATTTATTGTTAGTTACTGTAATATTGCGAGGCTTTATTTGGTTAACCGTCCAGTCTGTGAAGAAGGCACATACAATTTATATTAGGTTAGCGTTCACGGTTCGACTAATGACTTCAGATCAAGTTCTAGGTCAAACTGGTTTGTTCAACTTTCAAGAAATTGGTGTTCTAGTGAGTTCGAGAGCCGAGGTACCACAGTATTTTCCATATTCATACTTGTGGCTCCCTCTAGTGGCAAAGTAGTGAATGGCAAATAACAAATGCTCATGCTGCATGGCCATGGGACAGACAGAAAAGGTTTAGGTATACCCTGAACAGGATAATAGGCCACTGTAGGGCACACCTACCTGGGGACAATTTACAGATGCCAGTGGGATGAATCAGGAGGACCCAGTGGAGACCCACATGGCACACATTCCACACTGTGAAGACTGGAACCCCAGCACTGGAGGTGTGAGCAGCCACACCTCCCCAAACGAGTTACTCTTCCAGCAGTGACGCGTATAATGTCCTATAATTTTATGCCTGTGCTCACCTTTTGGGCTGGTCGAACTGTGCTGACCCTTGACTTGGTGCTTTCTGGGTTTTTAATTTGCCGTGGGGCTGTATGGGCTGGCAGAGCGAGGGGGTGGGTGCCGTGGTAAGCGGGTCCCTGTCCAGCCTGCCCTTTGTCTTGAAGGGGGCATCTGCAGGCATCAGCTCCTCCGGGGGCCCTCTGCTGTCAGCGCAGCACCAGTTCTCCAGGGGGGCCACCATGGAGCTCTGATCTGATCTGAGATTGTCCCCCTCCACCCCCTCCATGGAGATGCTCTTCTTCAGGCTCTGGATATCACTGGAGATTTCGTGAGATTTCAGTTAATTCCCATTCTTCGACGTTCTCCAAGTTCCCTCAACACAACGGGAGGTTGAACCACTGCACACGTCACCACCCCCCCCCGACTCTTCCATACCTCTGGAGATGTTTAATCTGCTCCACCAGACTGTGCTTCTCGCTGATCAGCAGCCCTATCTGATACTCCAGCTCCTGAACAATCTCTACTTGCTGGAAGATGAGAAATACCAAAGCTTCAGCTTCCATGGAAGATTTGAAAGACTTAAAATAAGAGTTGCTCAATGGGCTGAGTCACATGACCAGGGTCACATGCCTGCGTGCGCTCCATCTTGTGCAGGGAATCTTGGGTAATGGAGTTCAGCGGCAGCTCGCCAGCCTCCACCCCCACGGCCACATCGGCGGTGTCCCTCGGGGAGGGGGGGCAGCTTCCCCCAGTCCGGTACTGGTGCAGTAGGCTGGGGGGCTTCGGCGTATTCAGCCCCACATCGTCCCACAACTCAAAATCCTACGACGAGGGCAGGTTACAGTTTCTATGGCAACACGTGACCGTTAACCCTTTGCTCCCCATTATAAAGCATAATGTGTCAGTGGGACAAACCTATTCTAATTAAAACTATTTGAAACTATATTTGAAACTATATGTACTATATTTAAAATGCTGTAAGGTTAACTGTGTACAGGTCTTATTCCTTAAAGTATAAATATTTCATAAAGTAACTACAGATACTGTAAAACACAAACAATTTAAAATTCTGTTGAACTACCTGGTCGTCGTTTTCATCAGAGAATGTGATTGAGGTCAGTTTGTAATTATTCCTCAGCAAATACTCATTAACAAGAAAATTCAAGGCTCTTTTTTCAAGTGGACGGACGGGCTCCTGCAATGAGGAATGAAACGCTGATTAGATGCTTTTCCATACAGTTCAAGTCAGAATTTATGCCTTTGGTTGAACTACAATGCAAACAGACCGTATGCAAGGTCAGGGCAATGATAAGCTGGAGTCTAACCGGGAAACCAAAGAGTGTGTGAAGCAGGAGCTGTGCAGGAGAGGAACCGCTGCAGGATGTGCATGAAACACACACACACACACACACACACACACACACCTTAGTCCACCTGTCCTTTCTTTTCTATGGGAGACCATAGAACCCAGCTCTAAACTTAGCCATAAGTAATCAACCAAAATAATTCTCTCATTTTTACTTTTTTGATTGAATTAACAAATTTTTATAAAATTGAGGTTATCCTTGTGGGAACCAAAAATGTCCCCACAAGGTAAAAAGTTTCAGGTTTTTATCACATTGTGGGGAATTCTGGTCCCCACAATGTAATAATTACAAAAACACTCATAGACACAGAAAGACAGACATAGAAACACAGAGAAACAGAGAGACAGACACACAGAGACAGACTGATAAACAGCTTTGTCCTCTCTGCTGTCCCACCTCTATTTCTGGGCTGAACCGGAAGCTCCGCCTCTCCCGCGTTGGCCCTTCGCTCTCTGCAAGGTAAAGGCAGACCTGTTGGATGGTCTCCCCAGCAACCGCCGCAGCCACAGGACGCCCAGCAGCTCTCAAAGCAGAAAGTACATAGGAAAAATAGAAAGTACGCCACCTGCTGCCTGAGTCAAGTTGGCGCGCAGTGCCTGAATGGTCTCCTTGGCTTTCCGAAGTTCAAACTCCAGGACTGGACAGGGAGTGGATTAAACACACACAGGCATCAAACCAAGAAAAGGGGGCAACAAAACGAAACTGGCATACGGATGGTGTGAAAGAACAGAAGTGGTGAGGAGAGCATGCAAATGGTGGGGGGACATCAAGGGGTATGGCCAGCGAGCGCCGCCCAGGACGGGCCTCGTTCCGGCAGCCGGGGCCCCAGCGTGAAAATCTCATGTTTGTAGGGTGCTGAACGCATGCATTGCACACATTTATGGAGATCGGCAGCATGGCCTGGGCTCCAAGGCCTGGCAATCGCCAAAGAGCCCAGTTTCGGCTCTCCGGGGTGTGAGGACCAGCTGACTTTCCCTCCAGCTCTCCTGCTTATCCTCGCTGATTTCTGGAGGGAAGATGTGCTCATCTTGTGCACTGTTAACAATCTGCTGTTCAACAGCAGGACTAAATAAGACTGCGGACCCCCAGGCCGGCGGTCGTGCCCCCCCCCCCATCCTAGGCTATCCACAGGTATAATCACTGTCAGAGAAAAGTAGACTTCTTAAAAGGTACAAGAGTGCCATCCATGGCCAACAAGGGCAGATCGACCGACATGAGTGCAAGGGTGTGCCAACTGGGAAACCAATGGACATGCCCACTGGCCCAGTTTCACCAATATAGCTCATGGCACCGTTGGCGGGTTATGTCCATTCATGGGGCTCGCGTTGTTGCAGGAATGGTAACGCTGCACATGGATGGTGATGCTCCTCTTATGAAGACTCTGACAATAAGGAGAAGGGGCTGAACATGACAGAAAAGCCGCCAGGAGCTTCTTCATTGCAGATCTAGGACCGGCTGAGGACCAGCTTGCTGTGAAAATGCATCCAACTTCCACTCCAAGATTTCCCAGCAAGATCACGATCCCTTTCGTTTTATTTATTATACGGTTCTAAAGTTACGCCGAGCTCCCGTCCAGCCAGAACTCAAGGGAAAGCTGTGTGAGCACCGGGGATGCAGCTGAAAGCCGAGCGAGGAGGGGGTGAGGGTCATGTGAGTGGGCAGGGCAGGGGGCGTGGTCAGGGCAAGGTTGGGGGAGTGGGCGGGGCGGGGGGCGGGGCGGAGTTAGGGGATGGCGGGGACCAGCGAAGACTGCTGGAGGCGGCAAAGCCGTCCCACGTAGCACGTAGCCAACTTTTGACAAGCTGTTTTTGGACGCGGTGAAACCCTGAGTCAGACAGCCATGGCCGCGAGACGCTGAGCAGGGGGGCGGGTTTGAGAGCTGCTGAGGCTCCTAACCCACTGCGATCACAAGGCCCCACAGGAAAGAGAAAACACCCCACAGCACTGCAGTCACACCCCCAGCCTCCAACCAAGCAATCACATCGCCACTCTTCAGGCCACGCCCACTGACCGATTCATACCCTCATCCAATCACATTATGGCTCAGCATCTTATTCTCCATGTATGAACACCTTGGGTGCGTAAAAATGCAGAGACACAAAATGGATGTAAAACGTACAGTTATTCACGGGGTGGGGGGGCGGGCGAGGGGGGAACGTACTGGAATTTCAAGATGAACAACAAACACAAACTGGAGTCAGAGAAGGCCAGACCCTATAGCGCTCAACCGGAGAGGTAGCTGGTGTTACTGAACGTGGTGCATTAATAACAATGTGGAAGTGGGGATTAAAATAATGTTTCAATGAGCCGAATTTAAACACGAGCGAAAAAACAGACGTCAGCTCTCGACTAAACGGAGGATGATACCTTCAGCTTACTGTGCTGGAAAACAGCACAATAATAAACTATTCAGACTGTTTATTATTCATGACCCTTGGGTGTGAAAAACCATCACTTACATGGACCCCAGGTCTGCGTTTTACTGTAATTAAATGACAAATCACACAAATTGAAATCAACAAAAAAAAATAATCCCCTCTTTTCACCACTACTTCAGTGGAGATGTTCCTAAAAACACAAATCGAACATGTCACACGTCAAAAGCGTATAGCGCTTGCCGCTTTTCCTGCTACATACATGGTTAAACTGGCTCAAAGGCCAGGATCCAAATCCTACAAAAGACATATCCAACTACTGAACCTCAAGGTCAGTGTGAGTATGCCTTGTACCCAGTGACTGCCATCAGCTGAAATGCGCTGATGAAGGCTCAATGTGCCCAGTGCCAGGGGATTCCCAGTGCCAGGGGATTCCCAGTGCCACAGTGATCCCCGCCACTGACTGCCAGAGATCTGGAATCACAGGATTACGACCAAACCAAACAGCGCAAAATGTTCTTAGAGATCACAATTACCCCACTAACTCCCCTCACGCTGCCCTTACGGTGATCATGATGCCAGCGCCTGGGACGTCCCTGTCACTCCGGCATGTGCCCAGAACCTCCTGTGCAGTGCTATCTGGCTAGATGGTACAGACTACGAATTTCACTCAGTTTGGCTCCGCAAAGGAACTCATCCATCACTTAAAATGTTTGTAATAGCTGTCAGCACGCGTGCGTGCGCACACACACAGACATACATACAGGTTTGTAATTATATCTTTGTGGGGACTCAAATCCCAACATGGCAACCTTAACCCCTACCCAGCCATAACCATAAGTAACTTACAAAGACTTTTGGCATTTTTACTTTTCTGATTTCATTCACATATCTTTCTGGGAACCAAAAAATGGTTCCCACAATGTCAAAAAAACAGGGTTTTATTACATTGTGGGGGACATTTGGTTCCCACAAGGTAATATAAACCTAACCCACACACACGCACAGATACAGTTAGAGCCTGTAATTGAATTAGGCTGTACAAAAACAGAACATGTTAGTCTCACCTCTGGCCTATTAAAGACACGCTTCCGGTCTTGAACCCCTACGGTTCACATGGATCCCATACACTGCTTACCTAATACTTACCTAATACATATATATAAATTAGGAAACTACATCATTTGTCTTTGTGTATCTCTGTGAGACTGCCCCCCCTCCTCCCCTCCCCGCTTACCTGCCACCCGCTCATCCGCCTCCCGGTGGCCATCATCAGAATAGCGGGCAAAGTCCAGTGAATCCAGAGTGCTGATGCTTCCGGCCCTGTCTGGAGCACAGAGAGAGACATCATCGCCTGTCATTAAGGCCGGGATTAAAGTGCCTTCATTATGAACGCTTACCGTCTGCTGCCAAACTTCTCAGCTCCTTGACCCATTAAATACCAGCCCAGGAGCCATACAGCAACATTGCAGCATTAATTTGGGGCAGGACTGTGGGGTGATATTTGTGCCACTAGAAACTGAATTTGAATTTTATATATTTGAATCTGCAGTTATCCGCATTACAAAACTGAATGTGAATTTAATAGTTTGAATCTGAATTCCAGTAAATTGAGATACAGGTACCATTTATCCTACCTCGAAAATTTCAGTTCGCAAATTCAATTTCAATCTATTGTGACAGACATCCGGGTCCCCGAGAAAAAGTCATGGAAAGCAAATTCACAATGGAACTCATTTCGACGTTTACGACAGACAGTTCTGCAGGGTGGGTAAAGTGGAGGCGTGTCAGAAAAACAAATGCTAGCTGGATTTGCAGGTTTGTCATTACCTTACGATACATACTGTATGAGAATAAGCTTTATATATGCAAGCGATGGCATGAACATTAATCATATGTCTGGTTAGTATATGGTAGTATATGTGGTTAATTAACTATTTCTGGCACTGCTAGTTCATGTTAATATGGTGCACTAATGCAAAACTAGCTAAGGATATGAATTTTACCTAGTTCAGTTTAAGTTATGGTTCGCCTGTTCATCTCATGTGGCTTTCTAGCAGAGTTTATGCTAAATATTTTTTTAAATATTCATCTCGCTGATATGAGGCGGAAATCAGTATTAAATTTATGTGACTTTGGAATATTATTTAGCACTTCATAATGCATAGGGAATGTAAATATAACCAATAAAGTTATGCCCATGCAATGACATTTTTGCGGTGTTCTTATCTGTAACCAATAGGGGCATGTTAGACTGCAGACATGTGACTGACAAAGACTGATGCAAGGTTTGCTACTGAAGGAAGTGATTTGCAAAAATTCACAGCTAGGAATTTATATAAAAAAAAGAACACAACTAGACCTGGCCATACCACCATTATGTTCAGCCGAGGGATCAAACAGTCAAAGAGATGATCATCTAGGGGTGTTGAGTGTTGATCAAGAGAGAAAACAACGATGGTGAATGGTTGAAGAAATGATGATGCTTAAGTGACAAGATATTGTTACACGATAAGAAAATGTATAAAAATG
>JABFDZ020000124.1:105078-124258 GCA_019775955.2 Pollimyrus isidori
GAGTGGCGTGTGAGTGACCGGCGTGTGATTGAGTGGCGTGTGAGTGACCGGCGTGTGATTGAGTGGCGTGTGAGTGAGTGGCGTGTGAGTGACCGGCGTGTGATTGAGTGGCGTGTGAGTGGCCGGCGTGTGATTGAGTGGCGTGTGAGTGGCCGGCGTGTGATTGAGTGGCGTGTGAGTCACCGGCGTGTGATTGAGTGGCGTGTAAGTGACCGGCGTGTGATTGAGTGGCGTGTGAGTGAGTGGCGTGTAAGTGACCAGCGTGTGATTGAGTGGCGTGTGAGTCACCGGCGTGTGAGTGCATGGCGTGTGAGTGAGTGGCGTGTGAGTGACCGGTGTGTGAGTGAGTGGCGTGTGAGTGAGTGGCGTGTGAGTGAGTGGCGTGTGAATGACCGGCGTGTGAATGAGTGGCGTGTGAATGACCGGCGTGTGATTGAGTGGAGTGTGAGTGACTGGCGTGTGAATGACCGGCGTGTGATTGAGTGGCGTGTGAGTGACCGGCCTGTGATTGAGTGGCGTGTGAGTCACTGGCGTGTGATTGAGTGGCGTGTAAGTGACCGGCGTGTGATTGAGTGGCATGTGACTGAGTGGCGTGTGAATGACCGGCGTGTGAGTGAGTGGCGTGTGATTGAGTGGCGTGGGACTGAGTGGCGTGTGACTGAGTGGCGTGTGATTGAGTGGCGTGTGAGTGAGTTGCGTGTGAGTGAGTGGCGTGTGACTGAGTGACGTGTGACTGAGTGGCGTGTGACTGAGTGGCGTGTGAGTGACCGGCGTGTGAGTGAGTTGCGTGTGACTGAGTGGCGTGTGACTGAGTGGCGTGTGAGTGAGTTGCGTGTGAGTGAGTTGCGTGTGATTGAGTTGCGTGTGAGTGAGTTGCGTGTGACTGAGTGGCGTGTGAGTGAGTTGCGTGTGAGTGAGTTGCGTGTGATTGAGTGGCGTGTGACTGAGTGGCGTGTGAATGACCGCCGTGTGAGTGAGTGTCGTGTGAGTGAGTGTCGTGTGAGTGAGTGGCGTGTGAGTGAGTGGCGTGTGACTGAGTGGCGTGTGAATGACCGCCGTGTGAGTGAGTGGTGTGTGAGTGAGTGGCATGTGACTGAGTGGCGTGTGAGTGAGTGACCTGGGTTGTTCCCCATTCCCCTGAATAGTGGCCTCTGGATCCCCATTCCCCTGAATAGGACAATTGGGTACTGAAGATGGATAGATGATACGTGACTCATCCCACGTTGTGTGACGTCTCTGCTCTGTCCCCGTCTCAGACGCTAAGAGCCTGAGCAACTTGTCGAAGATCAAGGCCTTGCGTTGCCAGGTGCAGATGAGTCTGGAGGACTACATCAACGACCGGCAGTATGACTCGCGCGGCCGCTTCGGAGAGCTGCTCCTGCTGCTACCCACCCTGCAGAGCATCACCTGGCAGATGATCGAGCAGCTGCAGTTCGTCAAGCTCTTCGGCTTGGCCAAGATAGACAACCTGCTGCAGGAGATGCTGCTGGGAGGTGGGGCAAACTCAGTATTTTTTTTTATTGGCCAACCAATTGAAAGTTTTTACTGGCCAACAGAAGATCTTTATGTTAGCTTTCATTCACTGTACTTCTGCAGATTTCCTTTTTCAAATTATTAAACTAATGAAAAGTATAGCTAACCTGAAATGCCACGTCTTTGGAAGTATAAACATCTTGTGGCTGTTTGTAATTAGTGCAGTCAACAGAAGCGTAGGATATGCAGGAAAGGCGATCTTTAATCAGTCACTTTTTTCATGGCGGTCGTCGAAGGCTACGAATGGGTCTGACAACACCCGCCAGGCAAAAATAAAATGCATTATTTATATCAGCCATGGAGAATGAGGAACAGGTGGAATTAGAGCAGAATGAAAGCAGCCGCGCTGGGTGGGGCGGGTGTCCGTCCTTCCCTGGGTGCGCACTTGTTCTCTCTGTTTATCATTGACTCTGCGTGACTCAGCCGCAGAGCGCTTGCTGTGTCAGCTTTTATGGCTTCCTTATTACCAGGAGCCACAAGTTGTTGTTTGATGGAGTTGGAGCGCCGCGTGACTGAGTGCCTGTCCTCCCCCAGGCCTGGCCACGGAGCCCCCCCACCAGCCTCACTCCGGTCACCCTCAGCTGGCGCCGGACCCCCTGATGGGCCACACTGTCCTCATCAGCTCACTGCCAGCCCCCGTGCACATCGAGCAGATCTGTAAGAAGCAGGGCTTGGACACTGGGGAGATGTTACCGTAGGGATTGATTCCCTCTCTCTGAAAACACTAAGCTGCGCGTCTCCCTTTGCCCCAGCCACCCCGGAGACACCCGTGCCATCGCCGCCGCAGGGACCAGCCGCTGAGATGTACAAGGTCACTGCCAGTCCCTCCCCCATGCTGCCTCTACAGGCTGTCCCAGATCGAGGCTCCCCCAACAGCACACTCTAGTGGCCATTGTTGGGATTGCAACAAACTCAGCAAAACTGCGTGACAGGGATTTTGGGCAGCACATCACTGCATTAGTCTAAAAAATACATGAGGTATAGAGAGATGGAAAGTTCAGGTCCTGAAAGTACAAATCCAGACCAAGAGTTTGTTTCAGACAACCAGTTGAGTACACTATGACTGGACTCTTTATGTTCAGCTGGTTGTTTGAAACAAAATTTTGGTCTTGTCTTGTACTTTCTGGACCTGAAGTTTTCACATCTGGAGGTGTATTCAGCATAAAGCTCTTTTATTCTGTATATGTAAGTAAACTGTGAAATATATAAAGAATGTGTATTAATTAATACTTAATAGTGTGTATCAATTATGATTAATGTCACTGGTGCACAAATGCTTCATTCAGTTTTAATAATTGTAGGAAAACCCTGTGATTAGTATACAGGTAGTTTGTATTAATTTGGTTTTCCTTTTTGAAAAGTAAAAAAATATTAATAATAAAACAGATTTACACAATGTAGTTCAGTACTTTACATATTTACTTGAAAGTAATCAGTTTGAGTATATAATTCTAATAAATTGTATGTCATTCTCTATAAGTTATAACAATGAAGTTTGACCTTAAAAAGGATTTTAACAAGAAAGTGCTTGGCATTTTGAATTACAGTCGAAACCAGTATTTAAATGTAACTGGTGTAATAGCATCTTGAAGTATTTTATATGTTTGTGTCTTTGTTTTCAAAGAAAAGCTGGCATCCTGATGGACAGACTAAGGGGGACTTTTTGTCTCTGTTGCTTGTATGTTACATTTCTAACTGGACAACTCATTGGTCACAGTTCAGTCACTTTGTGGTGGCTGATAATACATTGAGGCCTGTATGCATTGGGACCTGCATGGCTCGGGGCCTGTATGCATCAGGTCCTGTATGTATTGAGACCTATGTGCATTGGGACCTGCATGCATTGAGGCCTGTATGCATTGGATGCTTTATGCATTGAGGCCCATGAGCATTGAAATTTATATGTATGGGAGCTGCATTGAGACCTGCATGTATTTGGTCCTGTGTGCACTGTGGCCTGTAGGCATTGGGGGCTGCATGCATCAGGTCGTGTATGCATTGAGACCTATATGTGTTTGGTCCTGTGTGCATTGGGTCCTGTATGCATTGTGGCCTGTAGGCATTGGGGGCTGCATACATTAGGTCCTGTATGCATTGAGACCTGTATGCATTTGGTCCTGAGTACATTGGGTCCTGTATGCATTGTGGCCTGTAGGCATTGCGGGCTGCATGCATCAGGTCCTGTATGCATTGAGACCTGTATGTATTTGGTCCTGTGTGCATTGTGGCCTGTAGGCATTGGGAGCTTCATGGCTAGGGGCCTGTCTGTGGGCTGCCCATTCTGGGGACTGTGGCTCGCCACTCTGTGCTACATGGGTTTTCTGAATGTGTTGTCAGGCCACAGTTTGACATCTGCAGCTTGTGCATGGACACAAACAGCAGAAGCAACATGCCAGACATTCCTAGAATTCGTATTCCTAGGATTTTAAGGAAACCAGATGCAGGCTCTCAAAGCCGGCGGCTGGCTTGAAAAGAACATTACTGACAGGGGCATTTGCTGTTTCACTGCTCTGTGTCTCTGTCTGTGTCTGTCATTGCTATTCCATTATACCATCCAGCGGCCCTGTGTCCCCAGCCTGAATGTTTGATATGCACATTCATTTGAAGAAAGGAATTGATGGACAAAGGGGGTCAAACTGAAGGCCCTAGGGCACCTGGATCAGGCTGTGTGGCGTTTTCAAGAAGATGGATGCACAGCCTCCTTTAACAGTACAGGGGGAAAATACCAAGTCTGTGATTTTGGCACAATGAAACTGTTAAGCTTTAATTTTCATTGTGAGTGATCTTCAGGTCATGGTGGCTGACAGCACAATAAGCCAAGAACATGTCAGAAATATAAACATATTATTATTATTTTATTTTAAAACATTTTCTGGCTATCATTTGTTTGCAGTAGAATTAAATGTCCTGGTGCAGTACCGCTTCCAGCCACCGGGTGTCACTCAATCATTCGAACAAAGTTGCCAATACCGGTATCATATTTTGCCATTAAAAGAATACTCCATGCGGTGCCTACTTTATAGATGGTCTCGATTATACATTCATAAAATTATATATAGAGAGTAATGTTCTCCTTAAATAAAAATACACCTAGCATCGCAACAACAACTGGACATTCCGCGCTCGTGTAGACATTTGAATTCATAACATTAAGCCAGCCCTTTGTTTGGAATTTCCTTCAGATAAAGAGCCGGTCCCTCTCTCTGCTTAATGATGTCTTTGAGGCTGCGCGCATTTGGCAGCAGGTGACAGGCAAAGATCGCGCCCTCTCTCCTGCACCTCTCCCCTGCTTTTACCCAGAATGCCTCATTGTCTTCACGAGATCAATTGAACCGCTTTGAAAAGTGTGTTGGGGTCCGCTGGCCTTCCGGCAGATACCCTGAGTCCCGAAGCGAATGGAGCTGCATTCTTTTGATCAGGTGACTTTTCTTAAAGAATAAATGCTAAGGGGGAGAAATTCATCCCGGCTCATTAATACCAGTATCGCTGCTTAAAAGGGGGATGTCAGCTCCGCGGTATTCCGTGAGAGCCCGCGATGCGTTACAGGCACCAGTTACTCCCGTCCGGCACAGATACTGCTCAGAATAATCAACCTTTTGGAATTGCCATACTTTTTAAAATTATCCGCTATATATGTACTGCAAAGCCCAATTGTTTTTTTCCTCTTTTATCTGCGTTCTTGGGGGGTCTACTGAATTATTCCAATGTATATTTTAATTAAATAAATATTTTGATTAGGTGACATTATATTTCTTTTAGCATGTTGTGATTGTATTTTATATATGATCAAAAAATACAGAAGAAATGTATGTCAATATGTAACAACAGTGGCAGACTTAATATTTCAGATTACCAGTAATAATTATAACAACAATAATATAATATAAAAATAATAGTAATATCAATAATAATGACGATAAAACAGTACTATTATTGCTATTACTATAACAGCAACAACAAAACTAAAAGATATTTGAACCCGTTTTTCAAAGGTTTTAATTTGGGGATTGTTCTTTAAACACAAAATGCTTGCATTTGGTACATATACGCATAAGTGTCTGTCACTACTGGGATCGCGATGTGCCACGGCCTGATAGAGGGAGTGGTCGGTTTAGGGGTGGGGAGGGGGCAGTGATGTCATCATCCCGCGTCCGTGGTGAAGCTCACTTCACACGTCGCTCCTCTAAATGAACCTAAATGCCCCATAACGATCCGGATTACGCCTCCCAGCTACCTAGTAACTAACGCTTCTGTTAGTACTATTACCAGTAGTCGCTATTATATGTCCCCGACGAAGCGAAACTTTCGTGCCTCGTTATTTTTCTCTGTACTCCATTTAATGTAGTTTTACAGCGAGCAGGGGGATGTGATTTTATCAAGTCTATCATTTTCATGGATAGTTTTCACTACAAACCTGTTACCAGACAGGAGGGAGGCGCGTTGATCCCGGGCTTGGTGGCGCATATTTCTGCACTTGCTGTTTTACATGGGCTGCAGCACCCAGGAAGCCTCTCGGCCTGAATTTGCGGACTGCAAGCTGTCCTCTCCCCTACCCCCCACTACTTCAGAGATGGGTCCCAAGGTGCCCTCTCGCCAGGCCGCGATGTTTAATATGGATACGCCTCCCGAATCGTCAGCCAACATTTGCGATCTTCATTTGGTCTTGTGGCGACGCGACACACTCCCTTGACCTTTACGGGAGGGCCCTCTGTGTGTCTTGGGCTAACACGGGCTTCGGCCAGCTCTACAACTCCTTGATCTGCGATCAAAGGGCCCTGCAGCAGTGGGAGGGGCCCGGCTTCCAGCTAAAGATCTTGAACCAGAACCACCAGTGTAAGGCAGTGCTGGGGGCCCTGGGTACTGACTTATCCTCATGTTTTTTTCCAGAAAGGAATGCAATAATCTGTTTGTTGCTTTTTCAGATTACACTTCTGATTACAACATTACCACTAAAATAAAAATTCACTGAACAATTAGAAAAAATCTAAAAACGTGAAAAAATATAACTTTAGCGTCTGGTTCACAATGAAAATGATGCTGGTGGTTTAGCCAAGATGATACGACACGACGAAGGTGGGGTGCACAGCCTCTAACGGCCACTCGTGGCACACTGGCACATGCCCGTTTCAGCGCGGAATTTCCCGACGAGCTCCGGGAGCCACGATCGAGCTTCCACCCATTACCGCCGGCGTGGGGAATGGAGGCCGCCCGGCGGGATTACTATAAGCCCTGATGGCGGTCGGCCGCTCGCTGATCAGAAATTCATATCCCGGGATGAGAGATTGCATTCTGCCCCCGTGACAGGCGAGATTGCTGTCAGTGGGGATGGGGTAGGTAGGCAGTGGCAGGGGGGGGGAGGTTGAAATTAGCATTCTGCGGCGGGGAGCCGCACCGTCCAGCATGCCGTCGGAAATGAAAGCAGGCTGTCAGGATCTCGACGTAGAGAATGGAAATTGCGAAGCCACGCCGATGAAGAGGACGAAGGACACAGCTCTGCAAGAAAGAATGCAGGAAAAGGGAGGCGAAAAAAGCCGACTGTGTCAAATTCTGCACCCAGCGTGTAAACCGAGCGCCTGCTTTCTGATGCCTTCCTGCGTGTGCAGATGTTCCCTCTTCCCAGGTTTGCCTGCACGTCAGTAATGACTCCCAGATGTCCCGGTGCAATCCGAGGCGTCATCTGAATGCCAGAAATTAAGGAAGACCGCCAGGGCGTCTGCGAGGCAGGTGGGTTCCAGTGCAGACTGGATTATTGTAGGGGTGCGGCATGGACCTTGGTGGCGGTCTGCGATGTCAGAGTGTCCAGGGACCACAGTGCTGCGGCTCAGCATTGTGTGGACTATCGCCTTTCCCTGTCTGCTGCTGAGATGAAGGAACCCAAGCCCCAATGAACAAACATACACACACAGACCTGTAGGCATATCTTTGTTGAGACTCTCCATTCATTTCTATAGGAAAAGCCCTAATCCCAGCATGACGACCTGAACCCCTACCCAACCCTAACCTTAACCATAAGTAAAAAAAAAAAAAAAAAAAACAAGACTTCTGGTACGTTTAATGTTTTGACTGCAGTCACAGATTTTTTATTAAATTGAATTTCCCCTTGTGGGTACTTAAAATGGTCAATCTTGACATTTCGGGGACATTTGGTCCCCACGATGAAATGTACAGTATATCTGATCCACGCATAAGTACAGATATATACATACACATATCCACATTGGTACACACATACACACACAGATACACATATTTGTACACATATACGGGCAAACAGACCCTCGGAGAGACTCAAGGGCAATAGAGACACACTGCAGCACAGACAGACGCGCCCAAATGCAGATGTACATATACAAATATCGCTGTGCGCATTTACTAGGCCGGTAGTTAGTATGGCAACAAACTCACTTCCTGTTTAAGGAATTATCGTAACATGCAATAGGCCTAAATAAATACATTTAAAATGTTTTAAAATTCAGTCCGCTGACTGTCAAATCACTGACGTTTTTTGAAAAAGCCCTGCTGCTTCTTCACATTTTTCAGGTCTGATTGAGGACCAGACTGTGCCCTGCTAATTGGCTGGATTTTCTGATATCACAGAAGTCGAGCACCCTTAAGATATACATCTGTTATTCGTTCACTGCCCGTATTTTGATGCTCATTCCCTGTGTCAGCAGCGCACAGGAGGTGTTATGCTGTTTGGTATCTGCATTGTAAGTTTCCCGAAGCTCACATGTCATTCTCCGTCCTGAAAAGAAACGCAAGATTACCTCACCGCAGCGCCTGACAGCATGCAAACTGATTTATATCAGAACGGACAAAGGATATAACGATCATAAAAGAAGCCGCGTGAAGACAGGGGTATTAGCTTGCTAATGCTCCCTCGGAACTGTTCTTTGCTTCACAGCATTCGGGGGGGAGAGATCATTTTATACATTGGGGCGCACTTCATTCGCTTGGTTGCTGACGTCCTTTTTCATTCTACTTGTCACGTCGTGAACCTGATTTTAGTGCTGAATTTTAGGTTCGCATTAATGCTCTATCTGCCCCTACCACCCACATACAAATAGTAAACTTGCAATTGTTTCGTTTTTTATTAGCAGTGGCAAATATAATCTCATCGATATCTAACGAGATATTGAAAATAGCTGTAAATATTGCAGGGCAGAGTAAGACCGCAGCCCAAACGCGTGAGAGTTGTGTTCAACGGAAACGCGTTTCGAATAATTATATAGAGGAACCGACGGTCAGGTTCTTTAAATTATATTTCTCCTTGGATTATGAGTGTATCACCATCAATGTTTGTGAACGAATAGAAAAAAAATCACATTATACGATGAAGACCATATACAGACCCATTGTTTCAACATAAATGTAAAAATATATTATGATCTTTTTATTTTAAAGGCTAAATCTGTTTATTAGAGCAATTTGATTTGATATATTTTTTATCGCTCTTTAACGAATTTTTTCAAATCCGTAAATTTATAAGGTCTGAGTACCATTTAAAGACAAAGATGCATAGAGATGTCATTTCTACCAGCTACCGCCAGTTGTCACTGTTTCCTCATCCATGATGTCATGTCAGCGTCTTAATTTTCTTCAATCGGAAAAAAATCAATAGCGACCAAAAATGTATCCTCTGCATCCTCAAAATTAATTTGTGACAGGACTGTGCGGTGAAACAAAAGTCACTTTAAAAGCCGCTTACTCTGCGGTCTTTTGAAATATCTCATTCTTGAGGAAATCTGCTGATTAATTTATAAATGCACGACATATTAAGTCACAAAGTACTTAATATTTTCCAGAATAAAGTGAAACACTTATAAGGCCTCTGGTTAGTACCGGGAAGTAAGCTCAAGAGATGCTTACAGTCACTTTTCAGTTTCGTGCTGAATCACTGGTCCCATTTGTTTTTTTTGTTTTGTTTTTTTTTTGTGGTCTCATTCATTATTTTTTAATTTTGCAGATTTCATACTGACTGGCCAAACACCTACTTCAGCATGCAACATTCTTAATATCCAGAATAATTTCCCTTTAATCTGATCCAAAAACATGTAATATTATTTCAGTGATAGCACACAATGACCTTGCACTTATATGACATCAGTTTTGTTTCTGAGACATAAAATCTCACAATATGTTTCATTCTTTCTACAGACAATAATCTACAAGAAAAGGAGTCTGCCTCGGTGTTTGCTGGTGAATAATTAAATAGATCAATCTATTTTAGTGAATTTCCTTGAACCAACTATTTTTTTACATGTTTTAATAAATGTGTATCTGTTCACTGGTTATGTAATCTTGCATTGAGTTAAAAAAATAATAAAAATTTTAGATTCTACCTACAATCATGACAAGTGAATCCTTGACGTGTAACAGAATCAAACTTAAAACCTTCTGGAGAACTGTGCAACCTGCATCTGAGACACTGAAAATGACCCAGTGATGTTGCAAATAAAGTGAAATGCGACAGGACATTTTAGCTGCAGGATATGCGCTGCCTGAGTGCGCAGAGACAATTGGAGCTGAGGGCTGCTCTGCCACAGACTTAATCTTAAATTAGTAAAACATGCGGCACGCAGCCGAGCTGCAGGTATTGATTTTGTGATTTCAGCAAATTAAGAACAAGACAGAAAAGCTATTAAACGTTTCAGTGATTGTCACTGGTACTTTTCTGTGATTCTAGCAGTGACTTTTAAATAGACCGTGGCCTTGTTAAGATTGCCCGTTGCCTTTAAAACAACATTGTCCCTAATTATGAAGATAAACCAAGAGCGGGCGCGCCCCTGCCCTTGCACGTGGACGCGCACTGCGCTGTTCCTCACGGCGTAGGCCCAGTGCAGCGTCCTTACCAAAAAACACTGCCAGTCGATGGATCCCCAAGAACACATGATACTTTAAAAAATGGCCTCTTGAAGAACTTTTTTTAATTTATCGTGGGATGCTTGTGGACTCCGCAGTCCGCGCATCTCTTTTCTTCCTGCCCATTTTGGCGGACCGTTTATCACCAGGGGGGGTGAGAAATTGGCAGTGTGGCCCCAAATCAGTGGGATCGCAGTAGGCTAATGCATCGATCGCCCCTTGGACGTTCCGACTGCTAATTGCAGGGTAATTAACACGGCGCGGCAATTAGGCGGGCCCCGGGGGGCTGTCGGGGCCTTACCGCGCTACATTAGTGCCGGCTGAGCTGCAAGGGCCCCCCTCTTGCTGGCGGAGTGGGGAGACAGATGGCTGCTCCGCGGCTGCAGAAGCTGTTTTGCCTGGCTGAAGTTTGAAGGGTGCCGGGGGACCTGTCCTTCTGAATTAGCGTCATTGATTAAGTGCTAATTCACTGTAATCACCCGCGACACTACACACAGAGGGGGGGCAGCGGGGGCTTCGGGGGCACCGGGGCCTCCCCTTTCCATAGCGCTTCCACGGTGTGCCTTGTGTTACCGAGCGACAGCTGTCTGAATCGTACCCAAGCAGCAAGCACTCATGCTTTAAATAACGTCTCCAGGACCCAGCTGACTGTACCTGCATCAAAAGCAAATTAATAAAATTTTTGTATCTTAAGATTCATGTGATTATTTTTGTTATACTTGCGTCCGTATTTGCGCCCTTTTAGCGTCCGGTTACAAGGAGCGAATGTCAGCTTGTGGTCCTTATTTCCGATTTCCCCAGCGAGGGCCCATGTCGATACATTTACAGACTACGGCAGCCTGCGTGGCGGAGTGACATCGATCCGATAGCTGGCGGACTGACTTACGGCATATTCCGAGCATCAACATCTCCAGCTAATTGTCGCAACGGCGCTCGGACCCGACATAGAAAACCCAATAGCTTCCCCGAGAGGACCTGAACAACGAAGGTGGAGGCTCCTGCTGGGGGTGGAAGAGAGGGTCCCGTCCCGGTCACCAAGGCTGCCTGCCTCTGCTGATGCTGCCATTTTAGCGACTGGCTACAGAGAAGACTCCCCAAAATACTTGGATGGATGGATGGATGGATGGATAGATAGATAGATAGATATCACATTTCAGCGACACATCTCATATAAAATACCACTATGCAGAAGCACTACAGGAAGAATACAGAATAATAAGACTGACCAAATTGTCAATAGTAGCAATAATTATGGATTATGAACCACTCATAAAGCCTTTATATTGTAGCCTTATTGTAAAGCGGTACCCCTTTAACTCAAGCCCCTGCAGAATCCCGCAGGCCTACTACGTAGCTGTCATGGGCAGTGAAAGCGGTCACATGACCAGAGCGCCGGCGACGTCACCTTGAAGCAGAGACGGGGCCTGAGAGGTGTGCACAGAGGGTGCCGCGCGGGTCCGCGCTCTTCACCGCAGCACATAGGTGCTGAACACATCTGTCTTTGTTTAGATTCTCCTGAAAATCCGCACAGATGCTTAATGCTCGGAAGACAAAGGAATGGGGGTTCCAGCACATGTCTGGGATGATCCGAGGAAAACCACCCCCCACCCACCAGCCGGGCTGCTCGATCCACCCGCGCCGCCTCCGCCTTTCCGTCATCGCAGATCTGTCTCCACCAGCAGTACGCTGAGGTCATTATGTCTGGAGAGATATGCAATGTGGCGGCGATTCGGCCATAGCTCCCTCAAAACCTGGATTCAGCACACCGCTTTTCAGAGGGGGGACCAGGGGGGGCTGGGGAGGGTTGGGCTGGTGGGGGAGGTGGGTCCTCGCACAGGGATAGCCAGGAATTTCAGGAATTACCACCATTATTATGTGACTGGTTAGCTTTAGAAAATCCGCCCAGAAGCTTTTCCCCAAACCCTTGCACTCCATAATCAATAACCTTAAGCACTTACTGCATGCCCTTAAAAAAGAATGACAGTCTTTTTTTGGAATTTGATGAAATGGACAGAGATTCAGCTAAAGAAATGAAACACTGTGTTCCAACTTCATACCTATATTGAAGGGTATATATAGGGTTATGAGGTTTGTAAAGTAATGAATATCTATATGTCTTCGGCCAACGTTAACATGACCAGCAGCTGGGTATGTAAAATGTCAGGAAGAAGCTGTTACCGCTCCAGCTTCCTTTGCTACGTCGGTGGGCAAATTTAAAAGAATTTCACACAGGTGCCCAGAAAAGGCGAAGCTGACTCACAGCCCAGTGAAAATCAAAGACGGCAGAGCTGCACGCTTCTCATCCACACACTCGCTCACTCCCGTCTCCAGAGCTCCAGAGTTCACTCCGCTCTGTATTTCTGTATAATTTACAGTTCGCTCTCTTGCCGCCATGTAAAGGACGATAATTCTCTGGTGGGTGAATGGCACTATATAACTCTTGCAACACCTTTTTATACTACACATAGTTCAAATATGACTGGCCGTGGCCAATGTCTGTGCCACCCCGCCCCCCAAGGCTGGTTCTATTCCCCTCATCAAAGAAAAAGCTCATAGATGAAAAGTTTTTTGAACAGCCTTGAAATAAGATTTTTACATGTGTTTTCTGTTTACTGTTTCCAAGGTAATCAAGGGTTTGAGTCCATCAAGACATGTCTTTTGTCCTTTCCTGTGTGCCTGCTAGGGTCAGAACCTCAGTCTCGTAAAATATTCCGCACCCAGTCATTGATCAAAAACAATGCACATAGTAACACCATTGCAAAGGTTTGTTTCGGTCTGTTTGATAGGGAAATTAATAGTGACATTGAATGACAATGAAGGGAATAGTGACAATGATGTTTTTTTTCCAGGACAGACTACCAAAATCCAGGGTGGTTCCAGAAAATTCCAGATTGGTGGCAACCCTAGTCTCTGCATACCTGAGCTTCTTCTAAACAGATGATGTATACAGGCAGTGCTTTCCTTAGAAAATAAAAGGTGAGATTTCTAGTGAAGGCCAAACGAAGCTTCTTGAACCATTTGCTGTATTTTCTGGCACCACTAGATGGTGCTCTCCATTCAAAAACATACATTTATATAGTGCTTTTTCAAAGTGCGTTTCAGACTCAATCAGAGCCTCTTAAACTTCTACCCCTGTGTAGCACCCTCTAACTTCTGCTAACTTCTGCAAATTTCAGAGTAATGATCTCTGTTCCACTTTTTCCTTATGGCACGGTGCTCTAGCATGTTCATCACCAAACTATTCTTGGATGGTTGGGAGAAGTTGTTCTTGGAGGACATTTTGGTACCGTTCTATATTCATGGCAGTGTTTTGGGGCAGAACTGTGAGCGGGCCCAGTCCCTTGGCTGAGAAGCAGGGACGATCTTAGGATGCTGTACTGCTGGCGTGACACAGGTCTCATGGTAGCATTCACCTTTTCTTCACGGGACAGTTGATTTTCCTCATGTACTAAGTAGTTGGAAGGGGTCTTCATCAGGGAAACTAACTTCTCCAGAGTTTTCTGTCGTCCAGTCCTTATACTTCAGAAGACTGGTGCAAAGTCATTTTCTCTGATGAAGCCCCCTTCCAAAATCTGGAAAATCGACATTATAGCTTGGCTGTTTGTGGAAAAAAACCTCCACAGAAAGATCTATACTATTAATGGCATCCCAAGTTACTTGTTAAAGAAAATTTAAATGGGGGAAGGCGGGAATGATAAAAAAAAGATGCTGGTGCAGTGAACCAGGATGTACATCATAAGCACTGCTTACATAAAAGGGTCTGGCGATGGGGTGAGCATTCCTGCATTCCAATTTACATCCTGGTCGGGGTCACAGGGGGTGGGGGGTGGGGGGCTTGGAGTCTATCCCAGGCAGCAGGGACAAGGAAGGGAATGTCCACAAGGCAGGGGACACCCTGACGGGATGCCAGGCCATCAGAGGACACAGGGAGGGGACACCCAGGACGGGATACCAGTCTGTCACAAGGCAGGGGACACTCTGACAGGATGCTAGTCCATCACAGGACACAAGTTAGGGGACACTCTGGACAGGATACCAGTCTGTCACAAGGCACAGGGCGGGGGGCACCCTGGAAGGGATGCCAGTCCATCAGAGGGCACAGGGCAGGGGGCACCCTGGATGGGATGCCAGTTCATGAGAGGGCACAGGGCATGGGGCACCCTAGATGGGATGCCAGTTCATCACAGGGCACAGGGCAGGGGGCACCCTGGATGGGATGCCAGTTCATCAGAGGGCACATCGCAGGGGGCACCCTGGATGGGATGCCAGTCCATTGCAAGGCAGATATACAGGCAGGTACTGGAAAGACACATATTAGCTTCACTGCATGTCTTTGGACTGTGGGAGGAAACACGAGTACCAGGAGGAATCCTGCACAGCTCAGGTAGAACATGCAAATCACACGGTGGGATGAAAACTGTGTAAGGTGACAGTGTTCCCCGCTGATCAACTGTGCTGCCCGTCCTTTATGCTTGACTGTATATATATAACATAATAAGAATGATTATCTTCATTGTTCAGTCCCCATAAATATAAAAAATACATAGGTATAAAGTTATCATTATAAATATATTCATTTGAAAATGTGAAAGCTTCTTGTTCTCGTGCTTTACGTGCTATTTCTCTGTATCTCTTTCAGACGATGGGGCGTCTGCAGCAGAGCTTAAAATTGCCCGTGTCCTGTGAGCCGGTCTTCACGCCACTCCTGGCAGAGATGCCGCTTCCCATCATTATCTGGTCGTTCGGAGGCGTCTGCGCTGGATCGATACATTTGAGGGGTGAGCGGAGTCGGCTTGGTTCACGGGCCGGGTCCACGAGCGAAGGCACGCCTTGCTGTCTCTCATGCGACCCGACAAACTCAGCCAACACACTGGCGTAAGCGGAGCCCTGCCAGCATGCCCTGCAGATTCTGCATTGCGTCGTTAAATATTGTGACAGAGACAAAAACAATTACGGAATCTCCTATGGGCTATAGGAGCAAGCCAAGGTCTTCCACACAAACATCACAAACATTCATTTCCTCCTAACACACACACACACACACACACACACACACACATTTGTATGCATATCTTTGTGCCATTCATTTCTATGGGAACAACCCTAATCCCAACATGGCGACCTTAACCCCTACCCAGCCCTAACCTTACCCATAAGTAACCAAACAAAATACAAGTCTTATGGCATTTTTACTTTTTTGATCAGAGTCATAGATTCTTTTTATATAAAAAACGGTCCCCATATTGCCAAAATAAGTTTTTTTTTTATCACATCGAGGACATTTGATCCCCACAATGCAATACATGCATAACTCACACACACATAGTCACACACACAGATACATTACCGCATCTGGGTGAGTTACTCTGAGACAGGGAATATATTAAAATCTCTTTACCTCTGCAGCCCAGTCAGATACCCGGCACAAGGAATTACTGAGCTGATGAGACTTAAATAAAGCGATGTCCTGATTACTTCACGTTAGATTATGCCAAGAACATTATTTTAAATGAAACGTTTTTACTTATTCTTTAATACACGTGCTATCCAAATAGAAAGACCGCGCTTAGGTGATCATGTACGTTAGACCTCCGAAACGGCACTGCGATCCACTGCAGCGTGAGCTTTAATGGGCAGGTCCCTGTGGCTCCTCAGTGGTTGCACTCATACTATCCATCACTTCATCAATCCTCATTAAAAACTGTGGCGTGCCTTTGAAACAGCCAGCCATTAATCAATCGCACACAAATATTACACCGGACCCATAAATCCAGAAACCTGACAAACGGTTTAATGCATAAACATTCTAGCGTTTCCCGTTTTTCTTTTTACTGATGACCATAACCACTGAGTGGAGAGTTTAGGTCAGAGTCCGGGCCCAAAGTCACGTAGGGTGAAGTCAGTGTGCCGGCTAAGTGTTGGGTATCGATCGGTTACCGCTGCGATGTCCCAGAAGCCTTGCCGCTCAAGTGAAAGACCACTCCAAATTGGCTGATAATGAAGTGTCCGGAGGTGGGGCGACTCAGCTCAGCCTGTTTTATCACCTCCCAAAGTCATATTTTTTAGGAATGTCTTGTAAGGAAACAATAAAAATGACAAACTGTACATTACCACTTATTAATCTGGCAAAGGCTTTTGTTTAAATTCACTAAATATATAAAAAGTGCATCAAAACACACAATGACTCCAACAATCCGATAATCCTGAATAACATTTTATTTTGTGCTGCATTGCTGTATTTTTAAGACTATAAATATTTGTCCATAATATAAAAATGGAAATATGTGCATTATAGTATTTTAAACACATTTTACCTGTTTATAAATTGTTATGTAAATTACATGTACGAAACAGCCGTGCTTAGTAACAAAATCCGTGGCCAGACCAAACTAAAACATCACTGCCTGATGTCGACCTGTTAGGTGTTAAGTCACTGGACACACTGTGGATTTAAAGAGGGAAAAGGTTAGCTGTTCCGGAAGCGTTCAGGTCCAACCGGCCTTTACAGGATCCTCTAGGACGCAACAAAGGAAGCCGACCTTATTTACTGACAGCTGCTACACGCGTAAAAAAACAGCTGCATTTTTACTCTCAGAGAGTAAAGTGACAAACAAAGTCTTTTTTAAAAAAATCTCCAATTATAATTTATGTGTGTGCGAAGACTAACGTGGCTTTTTATAAAGTTATTTTCACGTTGCTTTGGGGGGATAGGTGACCTGGGTGGAAGCTGTGTGTTACTCTACGTAATCGAAGGAAAACGGGCTTTGAGCAGCGACGCAAGCGAAATTGATACAGGATTCTTGTTTAAGGATTATCCCTGGGATATCGTACTGATGTCTGGTTTTTTTCCCCTTATTTGGCGTCTCTGTCTCCGATCTGTGCTTTGATGACTACACCAGTTTCATTTCTGGCTGCAAAGCTGCATCGGTCACTTTGAGTGGAGCCGCTCTGTGTGGACGAGTGACTCATCTGCATAACTTTGAAGTGCTTCTGCTGTCGCAATTACAATAATTAATGTCACCCTTGTGTCACGTACACAAAGCCACCAGGCACATCAATTATTTCTGCGCTAATTAGACTTTGATTAAGCTTTTACAGAACAATTACATTATTAGGCTGAACGCCGGGGCTCGCAGTCAGGATATGGAGAGACGCGCGACTTTCGGGGCTTGAGGCGTGTTCATTTTTCGCTTTATTTTCAGGATTCATCTGTGTGGCTGGAAGACATTATCACCAGATCAGACTGAAACTTTCTTGCATTAATGTGGTGTAATTAAGACGCCCAAATCTGGCCTCTTTAATGTGAAATGTAAGTCAACAACCACCTGCCTCCCATATTATATTATATTCCAAACCCTGTTGCTTTACAAATAGTAATTTAACAAAAAAATAAAGTTTAAATAAAAACAAAAACAATTTCTTTTGATGTATAATCCGTGGTAATCGCCGACCATAAATTTTTAATCTTTAGGCGCATGTTAAATCCAAAGTGTAACATAACTCATTCACAAAATCAAATATCTTGGCAAATAAACCCTTAGCTTTGTTTCATATGAAAGAATTACACAATTTATTCCAAGGAATTAATGAGTACTATTCGGAGCAATTAGAATGGGCTTGAGAAGGGGATTATTTTACTAGACCCTGGCCTACTTTTGGCATGGTATAAATTAAACAAGAAAATAAATTAAAGACATTCTTAATGCTCTCAGATTATTGGTGCCGAGTTCATACTGAATATAAGCATACGGAGCACTGTGGGATCAATGTTTTTCTATATTAAAATGTCAAGGCACATCAGAATACCTTAAAAGTGACTGACAGGCCTCTGACTCCAGATGGTTAATAGCATCGCATGCTGATGCTGGTTAAAAAAAGGCTCTCATTGTCTGTCCTTAACTGCAACTGAAATTCCCTTATATGGAACCAGGTGTAAATGTAATTAAATGTAAAATATGGAGCTTTGTTATATAATATTTACTAGATCCTCTAGTGGTGCTTGAAGTGGTGCAAATTCAGGTGATGGGGATGCCTATTCATGTCCTGGTGCCTTATTACCGATCACACGTGCCGTGCTGGTCAACGTGGGCAACATTACCGGCCATCTATGGACGAGGCGCCAGCTGCCGCCCAGTTTTACTTCGCGTCAGACGGGGAGTGCTGGTGATGAAGCTCACCTAGAGCGCCACCTAGGCTTTAGCCTTGTACTGCAGCATCTTTTCGACCTCAGATCACATCTCATAACTCTACTTTGATCTTCTGTGTTTTTCCCCAGTACTGACACCCGAATAACCGTCTCCTTTTGATTTTGTTCATCGGTGCTGTTTTGCGACACCCCCCCCCCCCAACTCCCACAGCCAAAGTCCACATTCCCTCCTCCCCAGTTTGTCTCATGACATTCTGCTCCCTGTCTTTCCTAGATCAAGTCATCTGAAGTATCCAACCTAATGTTCATGTACTGTGTATGTGTAATAATGTTTTTACCACTGAGTTTTAAGGAGAAGTTTTAGTGAGACATGCAGTGCCTGAAAATTAACCCTTATATAAGATATACATGTGAATTTAGATGACTTTGTAAATTTTGTTAAGCATGTTCGGAAATGACTGAAACAATTTGTCCATGGATCTTGTGTTTAGTCTCATCCTTCAATGGGTCTTTAAGATCTTTATTTCACTTTCTTTTCCATTAAAATCAGTGGGGGGGGGGGGGGGCGGGGGCGGGCCGCCGGGGGGGGGGGGGGGGGGGGGGGGGGGGGGGGGGGGGGGGGGGGGGGGGGGGGGGGGG
>JABFDZ020000124.1:131792-165699 GCA_019775955.2 Pollimyrus isidori
GAGTTGTGAGTGTAATGCCAGTTGGGTTGTATCAAAAGAACCAAATATGTTTTCACATCATTTTACTGAATGTAACATTAATTCTCAGTCAATCAATATGTGTAGTGTGTAGATCTAAGTCATTTTTAGGAAGTTAAATGGATTTCCATTATCATGTGCTTAAAATCGCAATTTCATTAATAAGTAATAGAAGTCTATCATTGTGTTTTTGTAAGGATGTTACGTACGCCTATGGTAAATACCAGTTATTTCCTTCTCAAATTTGTTATCAACTCAGTGAACTCAATGAACATTGTCAGATCAAATTAAACAAAAAAAAAACTGAATAATGTTTGTGAAGAATGATTTTTATTACATTTTAATAAGTGTTGGAACTGCCCCTCGGGACTGTTGCAACCATCACCCTATGTGGGGATGGTTGCAACGTTTCTCTCTCTCCGTCAAAATGTTATTTACTTTAATGTTATAATATTTACACATGTTGTAACAGTATATATATACACAGTCATATATGCACAGTCATCCTCCATTGGCTATATATATATATATAAATGTTATATGGACTAAAAATAAAATAAATCTGTAGTCTAGAAAATTCTGGATCATTTATTTTCAATAACCAAGAAAACAATTTATTTTAAAATGCATGTCATTGATAACATCAGTTCACATTTGAAATAAAAGTAATAATCTAGAAGTGATGATAATCAGATTAAGATCTACTGCTGGTTTTGCAGAAATCTGAGCTTCAGAAACAGTCGCCTTTCAGGGGTATTAAAATGATTTATCAAATTGATACTTGATCTATGATTGCAACATTTTTTCATCTCTGTGACAGCTAAATATCCTGTTTGATTTTATTACAACATATAACATCTTAAATTAAACGTGTCACACGTCTAGTCCTCATTAATTATAGTTAATACTTTGGCAAATGCATGTTCTGTTATTCTCTGTTCAGATTTATTTTGCTCTTCAGATTTTTCTGTTTATAAGGTTGCATGTCTTGGCTTTCAGGAATTCACATTTATTCTCCCGTTTTTGCACTTATGATCTTTTGCATGCATGAATGCAATTGATTCAAACACAGTTCTGCATGCTTGCTGCAGCCTGGTCCATGATAGAAACTAACAGTGGACAGCACCAACCTTGCCAAGCCAGCTCTGGTATCTGTTTTTCTTTTGTCATTTTCAGAATGGACGGCAGACTTGCTTTACAGTTTTATCCCCTCATCCCATCCCACACCCAAACTCTTGGTCCCGTGTTTCATGTGTATGGCTTTCAGAGGCAGCTCAATGCATCCAGGCCAATGCAGAGTTAAAGGTGCACGGTTAGAGGTGCAGAATTAAAGGTACAGAGTTAATGGTGCAGAGTTAAAGGTGCAGAGTTAAATGAGCAGAGTTAAAGGTGCAGAGTTAAATGAGCAGAGTTAAAGGAGGCAGCCAGAGGAAAAGGAAGGCATTTTCTCGGCCTGCTCTGCATTGGACAGGTGGGGGAGCTTTGATCCTCACATTGGCGATGAAACCTTTGACATGCGCAGGATGAAGGTGAGGCTGTGATGGGCTGCCTTGTACTCCCTGTTCTTCTCTCTTTCCGTTTACAGTCATCCTCCATTGGCTCAGCTATTAAAAATGCTCTGCTAAGTGCCGGCGCTAAAGTCCCTCACCAGTGGAATGTCACTTTCCTGCTAGATTCGATTGTGCCCATTATCTAGCAGGAATGTTTGGCCAGGTAACAGATAGCAATGCGGCCTGGCAGCAGGAGAATGGTAGTGAGGCCCCACCATCCCCACAGACAGGCATTAACCACCTTGGATGCCCATGTGTGTAGCTTTTATCAGGTGGGAGGGGGGGTACCCCCTAACTCCAACCCCCACATCTAGGTATAACAGCCTTTGAACAGCAAGCTGCACAGGCACACTAAATAAGTTAAATGTGCAGATAGACCAACAGGAGACACTGACACACTGACAGAGAAAGACCAATAGGAGGCACAGACAGACTGACAGAGGCAGACCAATAGGAGGCACAGACAGATGGACAGAGACTGACCAACGCGACAATTTCAGAGGACCCTGACTGACCATTGGTGGCTGGACATTTGGAGGCTCATTAAAAGCTTGATCTACCTTTTAAAAACACAAGCAGAACACCCAGTAACATGCATTTAAGTGAATGGACCAAATGTTGTATACAGTACTTATTGAAAAGAGCTCCAATGGCACGGCTGACATGAATGTGCACTGGTGAGTGCAAACTGAGGACTGAAGACATTTCTGCTGGTCCGCTGAAGAGTCTGTCAGCTTTTGGAAATCTGCAGATGGAGGGAGCCAACCTCCTCCCCCTGGGAGGCAGGAAGATGTGTCAGGCGGGGCACTGGAGCATTGGAGGAGAGTGGGCGAGGCCATGGGGCAGGGCGCCGCCCTAGAGGTGCTGAGTGGTGCAGCAGAGCAGGGGCCAGAAGGTTTGGAGCAGGAGAGCGTTGGGGGACGCGGTGGTGGGGGGTGGGCTTGGTACAGAGGCGAGTCAGGTGACACAAATGGAGGAAAACACAGAAGGCCAGCCCAGTGCTGCAGAGCAGGGAGGAGGGACAGCTGTAAAAATGTGAGGGTGTAAAGGCCAGAGGCAGCCATTGCGGGAAACGCCTGAGGAAGCAACTGCAGTGCCGACAGGGCTGCGGGGGGGTGGTGGGGGGGGCTATGGCTGGCGAGCATTAATGAAGAACAGCTTCCAATTAGGCCGAGTTAATTATATCATCCACCGGTGCGTTTGTTGTTGCAGTTTAATTGATGGCAGTTATTTGAGGGCGGTATCCATCCGGGAGGAATCAAATGTGAGCTGAGGTGAGAGGAGCAGAGCCGGGAGTCACTGGAGGAGTCAATACGCTTTAAAATGATGGAGTGGGACGATAAACACAGCGCACAGCCTCAGCTCTGTGGGGACGGGGGCTCCTCACAAAGTGATTTCATTCTTATAATTATTGCTGCCTCACAATACCGAACATAAAAGGGATGTAAGTTCATTTGCAATTAAAATACACCTCAAATGAAACTGATAACACATCTTTCATCATTATTTATACAATGCAATAACAAAACTGGATTAACGATACTGTCTTGTCAAAGGCTGCTTTTTTTAGGCTGGACTCTCGTTACAGAGGTACGGGCAGCCCAGGGAGACGGCGACACGGAGAGGCAAATTCGTGCAGGTAAGACCCCTGTTAGACACTAATGCCCACTTTTTCTTATATTCTTGGCTCATGGTCTTGGAAACAAGAAGCAGAAACAAAAAGAATTCGGATGCAATCTGCAATTATTTTGACAAAGGCCTTCGATGTATTTATATGCTGAATTGCTAACAGATAATTAGTCTGATTAATTACCTGATCAGCACCTGGTGAACCTCTTAAGGACTATGGGCTCAATATGCTGCCAAAGGGGCTACTTTAAGATGAATCAAACCAAACTGAATATTTGTGTCTTATTAAAAAACTGTACATTTATCTAGATAGTGCATTGTATGGGAGATCATTTCACTATTTTCACACAATAATATTTTTTTGCAGTTTGGTTGTCAATAAGATCATTCTAAGGCTTTAAACAGCCCTTGGAAGACAGGTGTGAGGCACATACCATGTTAAAGGTTACACTTCATTGTCACAGCATGCTATTGTTATTATTTTTACACTGTAAATATAAATATTTCTGGTTTTGGAGGGTTTTGGGGGAAATGAGTCCCGTTGGGGTTCTCTCCTCGCTCTGTGTTCGTGTCACACTGGCTTTTTATTTTTACTCTTTAAACTTTTCCAGCGCCGGTTCTCGGGGTCCGCCCTGCCCGGCGTGTGGCGAGGCTGGCTTCCTGTCATGCGCTCGCATACCTTTCATGTCTGCAGTAATGACTGACAGAGCCCGACCAAAGATGTGATATTGGCACATGAAGGCCATTTTTCCTTTCCCCGTGTTTTGCCAAGTCCAGGCACATGAATGTCCGGGATTCCGACTCGGATTTTGCTTTCACATGTGGAATAAATTAGGCCGAGCAGAATTCAAGGATGCTGTGCAGATTTTGAGTCGCCGCAAAGCCATGCATTGTTATTTTATATGTGTTGCTGCTTTAGAGCCCAAAGTAATCCATCAAATTGTTAAAGAAATATAATTAAAAAATAATTTGTTGCTGTTCTTTTGCAGACCGCTCTGTAACAAGCATGAGGTTAAGGTTTTTTTTATCCTTTTTGGTTTTTTTTACGCAGGCCGTGGTAAGTAAGGCCAATGAGACAGGTCCCCTCGCAGGCTTCAAATGTAAATCATTAGTGTTTATGCCAATTGCTCATTATAGCTTTGGGATTAATTAACAAAGCAAAGAAACTGCCACTCACCCGCCCACCCCACCCCCACCCACCACGCCGCTGTCAGCGTCAACAAATGTGACGCTGTTAAGATCTACCCCCAGTCAGTCCCCAGGCGCTGCGCGGAGGCCTGCTCTGGGGATTTCTCCTGCTTTGCCATAGGCAAATAAATCTCCAATCAACTGCTAATGGAGCTAATATCTTGTTAAAACACTCCATTGTCTGATATAGAAACTCAGCATCATTATAATGGCGTACACCACCTTGTCGCTGCCTCGCTGTGCGCCATCCTGCCAGTGCTTTGTGCCATAAACCTCCTTAATGAAATCTCAGCTATAGTTCATGCAACGGCTAAAATCAGCACAAAAAATGCCTACAGTATATTTACATTTAATCAGAACTTATACCCAACACTGTCAGTGCAAAAATGATCTTTATTTTACAGAAATTGGACAAAAAAACGACCCAATTTCCAATTCTTTGGCTACATGAGTTTAATAGGAGTTTTAACTGTGTCTTGATTTTGGCCTTTGCATCAACAAAAGATGAGATTTTAATAAAACATCGATGGACATTTCATACCCATCAATTCCACTGACTATACTGTACAGTGCTTGATACCCTAGATTATCATCAGTACTGTACAGTGTTTAATACCTTATATTATCATCAAAGGGACACCAGACACAAATGTTTGGTCTTATACAGTCAGGTCTGTTGTAATTCCTACACCGTTCACCTGATTTGGATGTAAATACCCTCAAATAAAAGTTGACAATCTGCAGTTAAAGCACATCTTGTTAGTTTCATTTGAAATCCATTGTGGTGGTGTATAGAGCCAAAAATGTTAGAATTGTGTCGATGTCCCAATATTCATGGACCTCACTGTATGTTATTCCAATTTTTTCTGATGTGTTAAATATTTTGTAAACGAAAGAATAAAGTAATGATTTTGTAATGAAACCAATAAATTTACTGAATTAAACAAGCATCCCAAGACTCTGTGAACACTGTATGCCTCATACGTGTCTGGACCGACGGAGAACCTGTGATCGTCTTCATCTCCGAGCCTCTACGGTCGAGTGTGCTGCTAATGCTTCATCTCTGAGCTCAGCGCTTCTTGCTTGTAAGCAGCGTGTCTGTCACATTTTCACATTTTGCTGGGTGTTTTCCAGGAGCCACAACCTCTAGCTCAGCTGATACTTCACCACACTGGCTTCATACTAGCTAAACTCTGACCTTGGTGCTGTGGGGACTCGCCACATTACAGCTGCCTGGTGATTGGCTCAGAGGAAGCTTGCAAAGGTCATGAGAGTGAAGCCGCATGGTGATTGGCTCAGAGGAACCCTGCAAAGGTCACAAGACTGAAACCGCATAATCCTTCGATTTTACAGCTTTCAGACATGATAAATATCTCTCACTGTAGACATTTCGAGACTCCATCCCTCTTATTGTCCTCATGGTGAGATATTTTCCAAGGAGCTGCTAAAAAATTAAACACCAAAACATCTACCACTGCAATTATTATTATAAATTGTAATGCCTGGTTTTTATGCTGCTGCCAACTGATAAAAAGCCACAGTCTTTGGTTTATTTGTTTTTTTATTTGTATTATCTTGAATTCCGTCTATTTCTTTATACCTGTTTTTCCTACACAGTGTCGTGTGGGTTCCACCGGCGGCCCTGCAGCAGGGGACCATCGCAGGGCACCCATACACACACACGCGCACACACACACGCACGCACACACACACACATACAAATATATACATGCCATTCACACACACACATACACACCCATGGACATTCTGGCGTCTCCAAATTCCTTGATGTTTAAATTGAACCAAAATAATCTTCTACTGCATTTTAACACCTATCGAATAAGAATCACTGTGATTAGTAACATCCTGCATTATTCTAGAGATGATTGTTCAGGAATATACACCAACAGGTAAAATACTAAAGCCAACGCTGATCGATAATGACACAGATGGTGGAAAGGCACCATTGATCAACATTGTGTTGACTTTGCTCTTAATTTGGATCTTTCACAGCTCTACTGACTTCTTGTCTAAATGGTACATCTCACATGAGAGTTTCTTTGAGTAAAATGTGGTGGTTTATTGAGCAATTGCTCAATAAAAGTGTAATTCTTCACCCACTAGTGTTGCTGAAAATGCATATTATTCTGTTTACTGCTTATTTACGGGTCGTGCTCCTCTAGTGATTCGTGCATTGAGAGCCTCTGATGTATTTGTAGAATGCCTCATTATTTGATAACCCATACATGCATATACAGATGCGTAAAACAATTAATTGTGCAAGGAGTATAAAAAAATGCAATTTTACCAAGTGTTTTACATGTCACAGTCTCTGATTCTTCTAATTTATAGAAAACGTTAATCTGAAAAACTAAATTATGTTGGTTTATGAACTAAAGCCAATACACAGAATAATATTGCAAAAACATTTCTGCGTATTAATGCACATTAATTCTGTTGATAATCCTGACACTTTGGAGTATGGCCACAAGGTGGGCTATGCTCATGCACCTTAATCAGTCTAATAATCATTCACATATAATCATTCACTGATAAGCAGAAAAGCTGCCTTTCAGGAGCGTGCATATTTACAGACATTAGGCAACAGTAAACACCTGGTAGCAAACACCTGTCAGCTGGAAAAAGCTGCTCAGAATTGCAGGCTTACTGCACAAGAGCGCATTGCACTCGCCGCAGGTCTGGCTAATGCGCAAGTCTGCCTCCATCCATACTCTAAGTGGTGTGATATTATTGTTAATATGGTCAAACTGTGACTATTAAAGGCACGGTGCACTGAACAGAGGTGCAAATTAACTCTCGTCCAAGTCCTCTGAACCTTCGACACCTCCAAAATTATCTGTCAGGTTTCTGTCACTGCACTAGAAGGGAATCGGTCTGAAGGAGGGTGTAAGATCTGACCTGGGCATTGAGATGATACCAAACTGCACTTTACGTTTTTAGGTTCCCAATGTTCTTGGGCTGGCAGAGACTTATCAAACAGACAGCTTACTGATTTGTTCTCTGATTTGTCAATATTTAAGTGGCCGATATGTTACACTAGGAAGGTCTGTAGTCCTCATGTCGGCTGCGATACTGCAAAGTCACTGGTTAAGTCCTCCAGTGAGCAGCCATTCACTACATTTTCATCTTCACATTCTTTATTGTCAATAGCAGCATTGCTGTCATTTGCCTCAATGCAGTCAGAAGCTTCAGGCATCCCTACATCATGAAGGAGTACCTAGTTTTCCAGGAGAACCTCTATGATGCCGCATGCATCTTAAAGCTCGAACAGCTAATTAAATCAATAAATTACAGCTTTAAAAAATTCTATTTTCAGCTTAAATGCTTTTCAATATAAAAGTGGAGGCCATTTCATAACTTCACTATTATACTGAGGAATTCAGTTATTTTCTTCTTGCCATTTAGCTTTATATATATGCACAATTCACTTCTGAATCATTTATTTAACTTTATGAATGGCTCTTTCAGTGCAGGAAGGAATAGATTTCAATAGGGTTTCATTGCGTGAACTAATTTTCTTTATTGAACCCATTAAGTGCATAATTGAATCTGGATTAAGTTTGCAAACAGAGACAGTGATTCAATTTACATCAAATGCATTGAGTGGCAAGGTAATAAGGACATACGAGATATGCTGCTGCATTATCTTCTGATGATATCATCAGATGCAGGGACAAAAGAGGGACTGGAGCAGGGGGGAATATGATAATTAATACGGCGTGATGGAAATTCCTTGCAGCTAATTACATAAAATACAGGTGTTGTTAATTTATTGGTTCCATAGTACCTTCTTAGTCACCTACTTAGCGCGAAATATAACAAGAAAATTTTGCATTAGCAGTTAATCTCAAAAACAAAATAATTTCCACTATTACTGGCAAATTTAATGGTTATCGGTAAATTAAGCAAACACCCACTGGGAGCCTCTAGTCAATGAGCCAGTCAGAGTTGAACTTGTCCTGTTGTCCCTACCTCAGTCGATGACTACCTCGGTTCCCCTCGCCTACCAAACCTATGCGTATCACCCGTGGCAATGTGATGACCCTGCCCATCCATAGAACAATCAGTGGAACATGAAGATCCTTTCATAGAGGCAGCCCTTCTGTGCCAGTCTCTCCACACAATTCAGAGTTCATGTGGTCTCTGCAGAACTGGAAGGCTTGATACCACTCCACATCGGGGCTCAGACCTCTGTAATTCTGAGCTCTGCTGTCCTTCAGCTCCCCAAATTACAAGTACGGACAGAGTAACCCTTCTCAGATCCTTCAAAAGGCATCTAACCTCCCACTTTTGAGTGTTTGTTGAGTGTTTGTTGAGTGTTTCTGTATGTGCTTCAATATAAGTCAGCAGCATGGCCACCCGGACCGAGAAGGTACAGTCCCTAGAATCAAATACTGATACAATGAAATAATCTTCTAACTGCTTCTCTGGTACTGGTTCATCAATGATAAATAGAAAGTGCTGAATACAATTAAACTGGGCCATTAACGTGGGCTTGTGTGAACTCATTATTCAAAATCATATCTTGATCATAGGTTACTATTCTGGATGGGACTGGGAATTTGATGATTTCCATGCCACTGGCCACACATACTCAAAGACACGCATTACAAACGATCACATCACTAACGACTGACCTCAGAGGAGATCAGTTTACCATTTAGCATCTTTATGACGTATACAAGTATTTATCTTTATTAGGGTCCAAGCACAGAAACAAAGCGATATATATAAACTATGAACAATCAGGCTCAAAATCAATAGAACCTTTTCTATGAACTTTGGACACTGTGCCATTTTTAAATGTTACCATATTGATTCTTCTGATGTAGCTTAAAACCTGTCAGTCCCTTGGGTAGATCAGGCTCCAGTTTTGGTGAAAAGTAATTAATGGGTTCAGGCTGCTTTGCATAATGGTGGAACCCAATGCCAGTGGTACCTTTCCATGTGTCGTTTCATGTGTGGAGTCGACACCAAATGGCAAAGTTTTACGCCAGTGGGCAGAGGTCGCAGCCTGGGGTGCCCTCAGTGTTAGAGTAGGAGGCCAGAGCCAGGCAGCATGTGTGAGTCTATTCCCGCTGTCGCGAGTATGTGAGTGTGATACGGAGTCTGAAACCAGCTCGTACAAGCCTGGACTCAAGTACTGAGGACTATATCTGTGTCTGAATTCAGAGGCTGCATCCTTCGAAGGACATGGTCTACAAAGACATCAACTTTGTAGGCCGCATACTTTGAAGGTCGAACAGAAATCCTTGTCAAATGGGATGGTGTGGCCCATGGATAATGTCTTACTTGCATCACCAGTTTTTCCCGCCCTTACCCTCGAGTCACAAAAAGCTGCTTCTATCGCCTAGCCGGGACACGCCCAATACCTTGGCGCAATGAATCTTGGGATATATTGGCCACAAAGGATCCATCGGTGGATCCTTCACAATTTGGCAAAAGAAGACACATTTAAAGGCTAGATTTGGAGGAGACTTTCAACAGGGTGGCCTTGTCGTGTCGCCGTGATGCGTTCAGTCTTCAAATGCAGCCTTAGAAGGACGCAGCCCCTAAATTTGGACTTAGTCTATATCAATTATATGCCTTTGAACTCTCCCTTTAACTGCTACACTGCTGTGGGTGTTTTGCCTGCCTGCGCCTTTCCCATCTACCCATCTCAGCTTCTGCCCTCTGTTTTGTCTCCAACGCCTGTCCACTGCAAATTCTGCCCCCCTGGAGTCAAACGAAACAGCAGGGCTTGATGAGCAGAGATCCCTGTTCATAATGGTCTTGGGTCCTGCCTGAGGAACATCATGACTTGAGGAACAAAATCAATAAGATTTAATGAGATCACCAGATATAGTGCATCAATCACGCCGGTAATAGCAAGGGGATTTGATATGAACCAAATTAAAATGAACTACGTGGGAGTCATAGTTAGACACAGGCCGATTACCTTATTAGCATTTTATCAGATATGCAGCCAGCGAGCTGCAAAGGGAAATTTGTTAATATGTTTGCTTAACCTCGTCAGACTCTGCGATGGGGGAGCCGAAGGTATGATATGCAGGGATTTATCAGTTTAAAAGTAATCAGTTTAATAATCTCTGGCATGTCGCTGGTTAACATCTCACGGGCGCTACACCTCACAGTATAAATTATTTTATTATTAAAGACGGAGCTCTGAAAAGGAGGGATTACGCATTATATTGGGGTGACTAAAGCAATTAGACATGCAAATAAAGCAAGCGGAAACACTGATTAGCGAAGTCTGAATTACGTGTATTGAATGATTAAAGTTGCCGCGAATTGCACTGCTGGACATGAGGCTATTTTTAGACATGCAGCAAATTACAGAAGGAGAGGATGGTTCTTAAGGAGGCTGAAGGCGGGGGCTGGCGCCGGGGCGGCGGAGGACGGCAGGCTGTCCCGCGTCTGCTCGGGGCTCCTTTGTCCTTCGTGGCGTGGTTCGGGCTCCCCTGCGCGCCGGCGCTTTGCGGACTCCCACACAGAGAATACCTGAGCGCCCATACCGCTCAGAATGACAGGCTGTTCCGTAGTCTTTCATCCAAATTTCTCGGCTTGCTGAATTTGTCATGAGTACATATGAAAGGATGGGCAGACAACCAGCAGTGTCGCCGTCTGCTGCATACGCTCGGGTGCGGGGAGTATGGAGCCGCCGCGTTTGCAGAGAGAGCAAACCTTTCGCATTCTCAAAAATGTGTGCGTATGTATGTGTGCGTGTGGATTATGTTTATATTACATTGCGGGGACCGAATGTTGGGGAAATGCAATCAAATTAGTAGAATTTCCAAAAATGAATGGAGAGTACCTACAAAGATAATTACAAACCTGTGTGTGTGTGTGTCAACCACTGGTCAGATGTCTCGTTTAGACTTAATTTTATGGCGGATCAGGAGACATTTCATGGACTTTACATAGTACTTTTAACAATAACTGATTTTAGTATTTTGTAAAATCAGTAAACGGGGATGAGTCCAGTCAATATAAAAAGTAAGAAAGCCATTTAGCAATGCCAATTGTTAGCGTTTGTTATTTTACACATACAAACACCATAACAACATGGCTACAGATGGTTGGACAGCTCTTTGTGTACAACCGATTTAATGAGTCACAATTAAGACATAAGTGTTAATAAACAGTATATAGATACATCCGTCACTTCTGTTGACGAAGGGTGCAGCCATCTTGAATTCTGAGGTTGGAATTGCAGAGGTTTCTATGACTTTCCAAGTCGGAATTTTGATTTCAGGGGGTGTTCCAGTTGAAATTTGCGACTAGGAAGTTGGAAATTCTGACTTCCAAGTTCAACTGTAATGCAGAATTATGCTTGCTGCAGAAGTTGCTAGTCTGTGTGCTAAGTGATTCCTGATATTAGCTCAGGAAGCTGCTCACACTTTGGGCTCCTGGCTACCAACCATCACCCCCGTCTTTCTGACTGAACAGTCAAAACCCGTCTTTCTGATTGGTCAGTCAGAAACCCGTCTTTCTGATTGGTCGGTCAGAAACCCGTCTTTCTTAGCATCTGGTCAGCCATTCAGGGGCCAGAGACAGCATGTTCTACTTTCACCATATCGCTGCTTGAAAACCATTGTGATTACAAAGCAGGAGCTCCGGCTGTAAGCTTGTAGGAATAATTGCACTTCTTATGTCTCGCAGGCAAACAGACCACCACTTTCTTTCTTAATGAGGAATTTTAAAACCAGGAAAATATCCAGTAAAACAATTTTCTAAAAATAATTATCAGTTGCCTTATACTCCCAGAGCTGGTACCCCCACCAGTGTCCTGTTGCACTGATGCTCCATGCATGAACATGCCCTGTGATGGGTTGGTATTTCCACCTGGGAGTCCTCTTGTGTTGATGCCCCATGCGTGTTCCTGAACTATGATGGGCCGGTACCCACGCAGGCATCCTGCTGCATTGGTGTCCCATGTATGCGTATGCCCTGCAATGGGCTGATATACCCATCCAAGCATCTTGCTGCCTTGGTGCCCCATGCATGACGCTGGGAAAGGCCACAGGCGCTCTGAAAACCTGTACTGGATTATGGCTGGAAAAGCAAACTTTCTGGTGAAATGTATGCCAGACTGTGTGAGGCACAGATCTTCAGAGGAAAAGGGGGCATAGGTGAAGGCAAATAAAATGAATTGGGGTTTGACTTGCAGAGTTGTTAAAAACTCAGCATGTTCAAACACAAGAAGGATATAGTCAGGGCCTAAGGCTCAGTGACAAGTGGGAGATAAAAAATGAATTAAAAGTAGTGAAAGAAGAGGACATGTGCTCACAGCAAATCAACCCGAACAGCAGTGGGTCTCGCGCTTTGAAGGTGTCTTCTCCACTTTTCAGAAAACAGAAAAATACAGCCTCTGATATTTAACTTTGCTTACCAAGACTGTATTTCTGGATAAAAGACTCAAAACAGACAGAGGTTCACATTTAAATACCACACTGAGCATTACAAAAGGCCAGGCTAGTTAGAGCTATCAGTATCATTTTAGGCCTGGTTAATAAAGACCTACTATCATCCGGCAGCATTTAATCATCTTCTGAGTTGTGGAGCAGATGCAGACTGAACATGGTTCAGTTCAGCTTGGGCACACAATGTGTTAGAGTGAAAAACATATTATTTCTACATTCATTTACTTCTGAGCTGACTCAGGCTACCGTGATTTTACCACAGAAATAAGGCACTTATTAATGATGAATATACATTTTTTTTTAAACATAGCCTATGTATATTTTTATTTGCTCATGTCCAGCGTGTTTGTTTGTTTGAGTCCTTTAGGTAATGGATGATTTTGTATGTAATTCTGCATTTACATATACCGTACCAGAACCATGTGCTGAATTACTGGCTTGGAAGATGGACAGAGCGATGGAGGGATGGATGGATATTATGTGTTTTTATCTATGTGACCTTAATTTTGCAACATATTAAAATGTGTGTGTGCAAAAGTGAAAAAATGCTTTAGGCTAATAACAAAATGAAATTATACTTTGTCAAGTAAAATACCTACCTTTTAGCAAGCAAGTCCACTCTTTTCTGTTTTCAGTAATGTTATCATGCCCGGGGGGCAGCCAGATGACCTTGGACCCCCAGAGGTTTTTTTTCTCCCTACTTGGGAGTTTTTCGTTCCTCTCCTCCGTTGTCTTTCTTTATTCAATTTCTTTCCTTTCTTTTTGCCCGTTCTGTATTTCTCTGTAATTATGTTTTATGTATCACAACACAACCCTGTAAAGCATTTTGGGACAACTTTGTTGTGAAAGGCACTATATGAAAAATAAATGCATTGTAGCTTAACACAAATACATAACGGAGTAAATGAATGTCTTTTATTACGTGTAAAAGTCCAAGTGGATCTGATCTGACCGGTTACAGAAAACGAAAAGTGACTTCAGCTATTTTTAGACCTGAATTCATAATGTTGTTTACCCAACAGTTCATAGATTTATAGAAGCCTATCATTAACTGCAAATTATTTCACCTAATGACCTACATGACTGGATTTTTATCTCAAAGTCCATTTGAGTGGTGCAGTGGGTCGCGTTCATTAGTCTGTGGCATGCTCAGCGCAGTGGAGGTTTTCTCGCCGCCTCCAAACACGGAGCAATTACAAAAAACAGAGCAGCTTTTAGCGTCTCATTCATCCGGCCCGAACAAATGTGAGCTGCTTTATGACACCAAGCCGGCCACGTAAATAGCAAAGGCTTGGCACAGGAAGATGATGGATGGTTAATTGAGTGGGCCCAGCCTACCATATGCAGAGCCATGACCCAGAAGCCCCTGCTCAGCTACAAGTCCCCGCCCCCAGCATTCAGGGGAACGGCCGCTAACCGTGGGAGGACATCCTTGGTCATTAAGACCACACAAAGCAGTACAGAAGAAGAGCTCTACTATTAAATGGTTATTGTCGCGATATTGAATAGACCTTTAAGGTTTGTAAGTTATACATAGTATCTGACGTTGACTGTCATGGTTGTAACACTTCCATTCTCTGGTATCTGCTGCAGCCCTCAGCATGTGAAATCTCACTGCTTAACATGAGGGTGTTTCATTGTGTAAGATGTTCCTCTTCCACCAACACAATGAGAGGTGGAAAGTTTCAATTATAAATCATTCCATTCAAAAATATTTATATATATACTCAAGCACCAGAAAGGATGCACGCCATAAATTGATGGGAATGTAAGATGTTTTTACAACCTTTGTTTCTAAGTGGACACATAGAAATAATAGTACAATGTCAGCATGCATTAAGGATCCATCTCTCAAATGTGAAAAATTGTTTGCTGACATTAATAGCAGTTTGCCTGCGGGAAGTTAGACCCATGCAAAGATTGCTTAATGTATTTCAAAAGGGAAAGATAAAGGATAACTTTAGTTTGGCCTTTAATTGATTGAAACCATGTAGTGTGTGGTATATACTTATCAAAATACTAATGGATTGAAGTACAGGACTATTTTTCAGCGTATGCAGACAGTACATGCCACTGCAGTTCTTCAACAGTTTTTACATTTGTAATATGATTTCTGCAGTCTGTAATTTCCACTATAAATGCATGGTGGTGTGTTTATTTCTATATTTTTAGCACGATATAAAAGACACAAACATTTGTAATTGCCTCTTCACGAAACAGCAGATAATATGTGGTACTGCCCTGGATTGATTTTTGGATTTTTGGTGAATTTATGACAAAGCCTTATCAGCATTAGTTTGCTCCACCGGAAAGTTAACACCTCTCTCCCTCATCTTTTGGCAAATCCCTGCGTCTCTTGCATGGATTTCTACATGCGACGTTTGGCAAGGACAGTCACAGGAAGACATCGGCATGCATTCGGCGGGGGGGGCGGGGGGGGGCATCCCAGTGATGTCGCTTTGAATCACAACCAGAGAGGAGCGAGAAACGCCTGAAGGCAGCGGCTCATCAATGAAAATGACCAAGCAATTGAGGACCTTGTCTTATGAATAATGCTGCTTTAAAGGTTTGTGAATTATTGATTGAGTCATCTGTTTTTTTTTTTTTTTAAATCTGTTAACTACGTTGTATAATTAGCGGTGTGGTTATAAGCCCCAGAGAGCCAGCCTCGCCTTCATTTGTGCCGCCACGCTGCCAGCATCGCACCTTTGCCCTTCAGCGGTGCGTGGAGGCGTCTATTCAAAGCCCCACCGCTGCAGAGCATGTAGACGCAGCCACCTGGTATCATCTCTACGATTGCGACGACTGATGGTCAGGAGATCAGACGGCCTCGCGAAGCACTTCCTCAAATTCCCAGAAGCACTCAGTCTCTCTCTATTAATTAGCTACACTGACAAAATGCCAAAACGTCGTCGTGATCATGAAATACGGGCTTTGTCAAGGAGTGTGGAAGTTTAGGTGGCCCGTACGTGTTTTTTACGTCGGCTCACTTTATACAGCAAAAGCGTGCTGCATCGGTAAAGATGAAATATGACGTTCTAGCTTATGAGATGCACAGAGTAAAGGGTATTTTTCATAGAGAGATAAGAAGTAAATAGCGTGTTTGCAGTGCAAAAAAAGCACTAAGGATGAGAGACACTGCCATCCATCAGAAAAGCGTTACCTGCTGCTCCGCACTGCAATGTCCAATACGATTATCCGGGGTTAGTTCACAGAGGGCCTTAATTGAATTGCAGTATGGAAGTGGATAGGTTCCGCGTCGCCCGCGTGTGCGTGGCAATGCTATCCGTTGCGTGGCGTGGTGCCGCCAATTGGCTGTCAGGTTTGAGAGGGGAGGTTAGCGCAGCGTTTAGCTTGTGACCCCGACAACAGGGACGACAGTCACTTAATGAACCCTCCAGAGATACTTTCCGTTTTGGGGGTGCCCCCATCTGCTCAGCCTGATATCTGAATTAGGTCTTTTTTAGAGTGACCTCTGATGAAAGCTCGCTTCCAGCCACCTGGCTTGTCATTGGTTACCGAATGACAATAAGCCAATTAGATGGAACTGAACCAAAGGCCGTTTCTCACCGCGCAGCAACGATTCTGGGGAGTTGAAGGAATTCTTTCGATTCCGCCGCGGCTTTCTTCTGCCTGTTTAATATTCCTGCCTTTGAATGCCGGAGCTGTCACAGGCATCCATCAGAACGGCGACGGGGACGCAGATACAACACGTGGCGCATTTGCTCCGCGGCGCTGAGCTTAATTTGCAGGCCGCATCCGTGACACGTCGCCCCATTCCGAAGCGCGACTGCAGGATATCCGGCAACAATGCCTTTATTTGTCCTGCACCGCGCAATTCGCTGCCCCCCCCCCCCTTCATTTCAGAAACTGATGCCCCCCTAAAGCCAGGCGTCCCCCGTCCCCCCCCATCACTGGCCTGGTTGATGTGAGACTCACAATCAAGCAAATGTATTCCCTTGGATTCACCCCTGGGACCCTCACACCAAATGCGGGGACAGAGTCGCGCCCTTAAAATGTATAACCTGACCCCAATCTGTAAGGGGTCCGGAAAACCAGGCCATCCTCCAGAGTAACTAATAATTACAAAGGGGCAGTTTGCATATTAATGAGCTCAGGTGGATTTTAGCTTAGATGAAGCCTTTAGTAGATTTTAATCTAATCTGTACTGGAATTTTTAGTGCTTCAAGGGCAAACAATCATGATGAACCAGATCTAATTGTTTTACGTCTTATTTATGAGGTGTTTGTATTTACTTAACGTTCTCTAAATGTATGCGCATGCTTCCGGCTAACTTGGTTATGTGAAAGCAGTATCTGCTTAGCTCTTTATGCTTCGCTTCGCCCCAGCTACACTGCTGATCTTCCCCCGGTGTCATGAGCATTAAAAGCTCCCTTTGTTGATAGAAAGGACCCATATTTTTCCATAAGGACCCCCAATCACAGTCCAGTCCAAACTGTGACATAAGCGGAATTACACATTATTTATTCACGTACTGAACTAATTTAGCTCATGTTCACTGTTATTCAATAGTTATTCTATAATTAAAATGTGCATAATGTTTTTTACTGTAAGCATGTAACCTAATTGTAAAGTAAACACAATTTAGCTCTAGCCTGGACAATCGGGTTACGTTATGCGTATGACGAACATATATATCTATGCATATATAGTCTTTCTCATAATCCATTTTACTGCCTGTAGCAGTAAAATGTGCTTGTAAGTATATAAACAAAAAAAAAGTTCTGTGCATTCAATCATCCATGCAGGGAACGCCCCCATAAATCTGACTGAGAGATTATCCCCCCACAGCAATGGAAAATATATCACATATCCACTTTGTCTGCTGGTAAATTTACAATTTACAGTCATTGTATTTGCTGGCTAAGGTCCCCCACCCAAATATTCATCATATTTAAGCCAATTCTTATCATCAAATTACATTCAAAGGACAGATTCCGGACAGGGTCCGGAATAATTGTATTCATCCTTTCATAAATGCAAACAGCTGAGAGAAACACACACTCTATATATCACAGAACTAGCTGTGTTTGCCAGAAGGCAAGTTGCTTTAAATTCAATTTATAATTTAATTGTTCGCATTATATTCAGAAAAACAAACAAAACTTATGTGACAAAATAGCTGCATATTTAGGATGTACTGGCTCTTGGTTTTATGCTTTAATACCTGAAAGGGACTTGATGTGTCTGTGAGTTAGTGCTGCTGAGGGTGTAATTCAACAGTAATAATTTATTTTTGTTAATACAATACATAGTCCAATTGCAATTAAATAGAATAGCTTTACTGTTATATTAAGACACCAATTTCAGTGGCAATAAACTCTCCTTGATATGTAATTATCATTAGCTCCAAATGAAGATACTCTGGTAGTCAAATGATTACGGCTTAAAGGTATCTTGTTGCTTCCTTAATAGCTGCTAGGAAGTTGTATAATTTTATTGGTTTAATAAATTGCAAAAGACCGCAAGCTGCAGCTTTCCGGTAACTAATTACCAGATACAATCATGTTTTATTTATTTGTTTAATTTCCAAATTACTGGTTTAGATTAAGTTGTTCAGCAAAAAAAAAAAAGATTCACGAAAACATTTGAGAATAGATGCACTTTACACTACTTATACATCAGCAATTGTTACATTATATACAGTTTTGGTGAATGATAACTGCTCACGAACAATCTGATTAACAATGGTTTAAAAATAGTAAAAATAACTGTCACAGTTCATGGGAAATACGGCGAAAGCCGAATAAGAGAAGATAAAGATCTTTCTAGTCTTTTGTTATATACTTTATTGGATGTTACAAATGTAAAATATTTCAAATCATATATTGCAACTCTCATGTGCATCGTTCAGTGGAATATATGTGTGGGTCCTTCTCCTTTGTCTTAATATTACTTTGGAAAAATAAAATTCATTATGCAAACAATAGGTCCAGAAGACCTTTATATATCAGAAGATGAAGCACTGAAGGGGATTTAATTGTGTCTGCAGCTGATGTGCTCCCCAAAGAATGTAAATAAGCTTTACTAATTGGCTTTGAGGCACTCATTGTCCCAGGCAGCGCTGGAGACAATGAGACCCCAGACTGCTGACTGCAGGCCAGCCGGAGATCTGCCTGCTTTCATCCTTTCCAATGGCGAGTGGTAACAAAATCCCTTTTAGGTTCAACCCCCAGATCATTTAATGCAGTGCTTCTCCATCCGGTTCTAGGGGACCCACCATCAGTCCGTGTTTTTGCTTCCTCCAAGGGTCCTACCAGACTGCACATTTTTGCTCCCTCCCTGGAAGGATGCACTGGTTTGATAACATCACAGATATACTCCAACTCTGCAGCCCGTCCCCTGAGAAACTGAGTTCCAACAAGCCCCGGTTGGAGAGCAGCAAAGTGGCAGGTCTGAAATGGCAGAACTTACTCGAGTGATCCCAGCTTCAGAGGGAAAGGCCCAGCCTTCTTCCTGATTGGATAACGCAAGACAGCGTCCTCAGTGGTCACATACTGTTCTTCCATTATGTAGATGTTAGTTCTGAAGCCCTTGGAGGAACTTGATCCTGGAGACTTCCTCGGACTTCAACAATGCATGAGCGGAGCGCTGATAAGGGATCACAAAGCGGGCGGTGTAGGGTGTGCCAACATAAGCAGACAACGGCCCACTGCTGCCGAAACATGATTTACACAGTTAATAACAAAACTGTTCATACCACAGTGGCCGGTAGCTTGCATAACTATCAGATGAGGTGTTATTTTACATTATTGTTTAATGTATTTATCTTTGCCACACCACTGAATTGCTTGCGTGTTTGCGGGTGCGAGTTTCAGTGAGCTGTCGGCGTTTCAACTGGGGCTGCTTCCTGACAGCGAGGTGTCCCACGTGTCGCACTGCATCCCCGTCACCGGCTCATTCCTGGGTCGGCTTCAGCAGGGAAATGAAAGTGACCCCCGCAGCAGAAGTCACCTCAATCCTCCTTCCAAGGCACAGGCCAGCGAGAGCGCCGAATATGGCTGCCGTAGTTAAGATAAAGCCATTATTTCCAGACACCTGAATCCCGTAGATGGACTGCGGCTCGTCCCAGTTGCAGACACGCCTATTGTGGTTTCTAAGAGGCTTTATTAGACATGAATGTGCAGGGCAGAGGGCATCCTGGACATAATCCAACTGCCCCCATTTTCGAAACACGAGGGGGCCTTGAAGGGTTGGGGACTTTCCTTTATATTAATTTTGTAATTAAACCAGTTAGTAGCTTGAGTACATGAGAGCTCGCGATCCCTGTTCCTTCAAGACCTGTTTGGAATTATCTGGGCGGCTCATTCGTCATATTGAATTACAGCCCAGGGACAGTGAAGCAGGAGAGAAGCCCCTTCCACCGTGCACTCGGAAGGAGGCGGCAGAGGGTTCGAGCTGGAGAAGGATTGGTAAACAGACATGCTGGCTCTGGTCCCTGCATAATGAAGGTGATTAGTCATGAATAGGGGGGGCCCGAAATTAGGGAATGACCTCGATGGGGGACGCCAGCACGTTTCTGTCACAGCCAGCTTCAGGGAAGGTCTGCAGAGAGGTATTTTGATATCCTGTAGCCTGCCGGAAACACAGCAGAGGAGAGAACTCCTCTTTTAACACCTTCTGCTTCTTTGGAGGAGGGAAACATCAATCCTTCCCGGTCAAAAATACCCGCTTCATAATGTGGGATTGAGGCCTACATTACAGGAGCATCTGGCTTGGGGAAGATGGCGTATAGGAAGGATCGCCAAGAGAAATGCCAAATAAAATTGGAATGCGCTGTTTTGATAACCCGCTGGTATTCACATTGTCCTTTTAAGCCTGATGGATGTTCCCCTATCTCCATCAGCCGGATGTTTCCAGAACCATCTTGTTTGTGCACGATAGGCATATTATGCACATGAATCATATCTATTTTCAGGTAGCATAACAAATCTAATAATGGCGTGTCTGTGTCTTTTTATTGCACTGAGACAAATTTATTGTTCGTAAGTGTTGGAACATTGGGCCAATTGGGCTATTATTGCATTACTCTGCTGCAAAGTGTTACTTCCTGTTATGGGCATAATGTATCTTAAAGATGTATAATCTGATAAAAAAATATTGTTTTTTCTAAGTTTTCCCCAGAATGCGTTATGGGAGGGAAAATAACATTTTTTGCATATTGTTCAAATTATATCTTTGAATAATTCGTATACAGACTCTCCGAACTTACAAACTTTCAACTTACGAACTTTCAGACAAACGAATGAAGAGGACTGTGAGTCCAAATTGTGTTTGTTGGGCTCCCGTTTCCTGTCCGCAACATTACTTTTTTTCTGCGTGCCAATTCCACTTAGTATGACTTCTGGACGCTACTCCCCCCATGCAGAGTAGCGTGCGTACTCCCAGCAGCGTAGCGTGCGTACGCCCTGCAGCGTAGCGTGCGTACTCCCAGCAGCATAGCGTGCGTACTCCCTGCAGCGTAGTGTGCATACGGCCAGCATCCTAGTTCTTTGTACTTGCGTATATCCTTACAAACTTACAAACATGTCAAGTTACAAATGGCTGTTCGGAACGTATCTCATTTTTAAATAGAGAAGTGTCTGTATACACATTTGTAATGGCAAAATTATGTTGAAAGTCACAAGTCCTTCCCCTTATCATGCTATGAGACACAGAGTTTTTCCGTTTAAGCCAGGGGTGTCAAACTCCAGTCCGGGTGGCTAGAGCCCTGTGTAGTTTAGTTCTTTCCCTGTTCTATCACAAATGATTCAGCTCAAGAGCTGTGTGGTAATTAGCACAAGGAGTTGGATCGGGTGTGTTAAATGAGGGGACCAGGGCCATCCAGGACTGGAGTTTGACACCCCTGATTTAAGCTTTGACACCGTTACTCCTGCTGGAGATGAACCACTATAGGTAGATCCCTAGAAAATGAAGGAATTGGTGTTGGTGTTAAAATAATTATTTCAGAGGGGGGTAATAATCTTTGAATCTGACTATTCAGGGCACATGATCATAAACACAGTGTGTGCTCTTCATTTTATTTCCTTTTGCAGCAATTATATATTGTTTATCATGTGCAAGTGGTTGTGGCCACAGGACGGTAGCATCCAAATAATCACTCACATTCTGGACTATTGCAAAACAACATAATTCGCTCTTGTAACATTGTTTCTTGTAAGTAAAGTTTGAACCTAGGGATTGTAAAAAGGAGTGCTTGGTGTGTGAGTGTGCCCTGCGATGGGCTGGCCCCCCATCCAGGGTTGTTCCCTGCCTCGTGCCCGTTGCTTCCGGGATAGGCTCTGGACCCCCCGCGACCCAGTAAGGATAAGCGGTTTGGAAAATGAATGGATGGGATGGATGGATTGTAAAAAGTATATATATTTCTGCTTAGAAATTCTGGCTTGGCATGTGTTAACACAAATGCACCTTTATCGCTTTGGCTCGCTGTGGTTGCACTACAGTGATCACAAATGGAATCACAGTTCAGTTCAGTGTAGTCGGTTAAATCAGCATGCGTATCTGAAGTATTTCGGTGTGAATGATGAGTGTGCCCTGTGATGGATTGGCACCCCTTCCTGGGTTAGTCCCTGCCTTGTGCCTGTGGCTTCCAGGATAGGATCCCGACCTCTGTGACCCTGTATAGGACAAACAGGTACAGAACACGGAAAGATGTAAATTCTGTAAGTACAACTAAAAAATGACTCTAAAGTGACTCTGACGCTGTGGCTTTGCTTGGTAAAGTGCTGCCTAATAAACAGGAGGTGCTAGGTTTCAATCCCACTGGTGCTTCTCCAGGTGTCACTCTGCAGAATCTGTGATGGTGTTCATCCTGAGCTTCTGAAGATAGGATCTGTGAAAACCAGAGGATTTCCACCTATCTGTTTGCACAAGGGGTAGATTAAGCCGCAGGGTTTTACTCAGTATTGGCATTTAAAGGAGGCCGTCTGTTAACTAAAGTGGTTGTAATACGTACGTGAAATGATACAGTCGGCCCTGAAATACTGTCTAAAATATCCCCCTTCTCTATGTGTTTTTAATGGAGAGATGAAAGAGAGCAAGCAAAATGCTGGAAAATGACAGAACTTTGTATTTCATACTACACTCTCTGTGGTTTGCTAACCAAAGCAGACCGGTCACTGAAAATGGAGGGAAAACTCATCATTTCTCCACATCCAAATAACTGTATATGCACTTCAGCCACCAGCACCAGCACAAAAAGTCAATAGCCTATCCAAATTGCCAATTTAATTGGAAATTTTTCAAGAGACTACGCTGGTGGCACATTTTTGCAACTGAGTTTTAATGAATTTTATGGACGTATCGTTGGCCTTGTTTGTTTTTAACGTATCGATTTTCAGAAACACTAAGTCTGAGGGTCACTAATCCCTTTTTCATTAAAGGAAAGCCCCACATTCACTATATTTAACAGGCTTTAACCTGGCAAATCTTCAGTCTGAATAAATGACAAGAATATAAGCTTCCCAAGATGCCATGGTTTAAACGTATTAGCTGTACTAAGAGACCTACTCCTGGTATAATTATGTTAGGAACCAATAAGACAGCTCAGAAATCAATATGCTAAGACAGATAGCGCACTGGAGCATAGCCAGTGAACTGGCGATAGATTAAGCTGACAGTTCCTGCGATAGGTTGGGGCTATGCTGCTCACCGTCCAGCTGTGCGCTCTGATACTTCTTCTAATAGAAAATGGACAGGTGCAATCGCCCCAGGATGGGCCGGAGGTCATTTTAAAAGGCTAATGATATGAATTTGGGACAGTTGAGGCTGCCTATAATTCAACTAATTCCGGACGCATGTCCTCTTTCTGTGGACAGCTTTAACACGGCTGTATAACGGTTTGGTTTGGTTGTGTTATTTGTTTGGCAGTCATTTGGTTGTTAATATTTTGCCTGTCATTTTGATGTTATGCTGTCATTTGGTTGTTATTCGTTTAGCTGTCATTTGGTTGTTATTCGTTTAGCTGTCATTTGGTTGTTATTCGTTTAGCTGTCATTTGGTTGTTATTCATTTGCCTGTCATTTAGTCCTTATTTGTTTGGCTGTCATTTGGTGGTCATTTAGTTGTTATTCATTTGGCTGTACTGTTTGTTGCCAAGATACTCAAAACCTTTTTTGGTAAGATGACATGTTAAAGATGAGGTAAAATAAATAGTATGCCGTAAACATTTAAAAAACAACATGCAGATTTTTTAATGCCACGTTTTATACGAAATTTCATTAAAGGTTAACCAATAAAGCGACAACATAGACATAGTAGCAGGGTTAAGAAATGTATTCTTCTAATACTTGGTTTGGTTGACCTTCTGACCTTGACCTGGGCAATCGAGGTCAAATTAGGTAACTGATCAGCTTGCATCTAAGCCCTAAACACAGGAGATCATCAATTGCCAAACATGACGTACACAATGCAAAGTTGAAATCTGTGCTAGAATGGCACAGAATAATAAATTTCTAATCTCTAAAGTTACACGTAGCCCTAAAGTTGCATTAAACTCCAGCGAACGTAAACCACAGTATTCCCATGTTTAATAAATGTAACTAATTAATTCTGAGCCGTGAATGATCCAGACGATCGGGAATCACTGTCTTTGGTCGACGACCTGTCACAGCCCTAGTGTGACAGGCCTTAAGCTGCCTGCTTTAAAAATGGTACGAGATAAAGACAGACAAACATACATGGTAATGAATTAGTCAATATATATTATGCCTTTATTGGTTGACTAAAGAGCTAACAGAGTCTGGTAAGCGGAGAGCATGGAAAAGTCGATGCGTCTGATCCAGACAGATTCGGGCTCGCCCATGGGAGTCTCCCGTTCAGGAATCCAATTTACCACGCTTGATTGACACGGATTGGATCCCGGGGAACTGTAGAACTCTTTTAGAGGCTAATCACATTTCAATAGATTTATACTCGTTTTCATCAAATTTAAACGCACCCTAAACTGTGGAGATGGCCCACAATTAGTGTCTATTCACCCGCTGATAGGGCAGCAGAGGGGGAGGGGGGGGTGGTTGTGCAGGGCAAAAGGGGCAGAATACATGTTCCGCAGTCTCCGGTCGCAGGAGGTGCCTCCAGCATGGCTCGACTTGTGCGAGAAGAGATTCAAATCAAAACAGCGCTGGTCCAGAGGCACAAACCCAAACACACAGAGATCAAGGCTCACATTTCCTGTAGCTAAACAGGGGTGCTCGTGGGCACCTCGAGGAGCTCCCAAGGATTTGCTCACCAGGCGGTCAGCCCCAGACACGCTGGAGTGTGGTTTAATTCCCCCGAATTAGCTTCTCACATCTTCTCTAGCAAGCAAAACGATAAAGAGATGCTCCGATAGGAGATTAAACGTGGCCTGTGCCACGACAGTCTGCCGTCGCTCAAAATAAGAGTCGTGATTAGAATCGTTGTGACAGGGACTCGCACATTCCAATTGGCCGGTTTAGTTTAAAAAACACAAGCCGTCATCCTATTGGCCCATTGTGGGAGAGTTCAGATTCCTTTATGTCTGTGTATAATCAAAGGATAATCTATGAGGAGAATCATATTTTCTATGGCTATTTGATTTTTATAAGTATTTCCATACCCATTATGTTTTTATAGCCAAATGTAAGTGCCTGACTGACAATAAACTTCACTGAGGACACATTAATTCCTGCTTAATACAATCAGTCACAATAATCGATAAAGGGGGGTGCGGGAAGCAGGATGGGCCTTGCAGCTCACTGAAGTGACAACTATGGCTTATTTGCATCTAATTGCTTTCCCCGCAGTCGAAATTGATTATGCTCAGGCTGGAGATGAAAACATTGAAATTCAGCCCATTACAGTTGACGGCGGAGTGAAAGAGAGGGAACAGATAGGCGCTCTCTCTCATGACTTTGCCGTGCACACGCACGTGCACACGCCCAGGAGACCATGAGCGCCGCAGTGAGAAAGTGCACAACGCTCAAACTCCATCCCCTTGGCGCCGTCAAGTGATAAATTCAGGCCGATTCATTAGAGCGAACCTTTTACCTTTTTAGACATCTGAAGTTATTGGGTCTCTATTCGGCCCACGACCATTCCGGTTTTATGGTACCACCGACTGAAATATAAATCTTTGCTGCGCAACCTGCAACACTGCTGGCCAGCAGGGCCCATGCTGTAGTTTATTAATTTTACATACACATCCAATTTGCCATTTAAATCACAGCCACGGGCGCTATGATTCCAGTAGGCAATGTAATCCGGTTATGAAACCTGCTCATAAATAGCAATCAAAGAGGTTTTTGATGGACTGGTCTCGGCAGACACAGCTCCGACGCTGTTGGAACAACCAGCCGAGAGTCTCCTGTAGAGGCTGAGGGCTCCTGTTCGCTCAAAGAGGCTAAAGCAGTGAAGAAGATGGGGATGAGACCGCAGGGCCGGGCCAGGCAGCCCGTCATAGCCACATGGTGGTAATCCCATATATGGCCGCAAGCAGCAAGAGTGACGACTCAACCTAGAGGAGCCAAGAAAAAGAGACCCAAAGATAATAAAGTCAGATCTGGGCCAGACCGAACATCTCCCTTAGACCTTGTACTGCTGCTAAATGAATTGAGTTTGAGAAGTCACAAGAATATTATATATATATTATATGCATGTAAAATGCTACTGCGATACATATACAGGACTGTGCGAGATTTAGGCAGTTCTAAGAAAACGATCTTCAAATGATCTTCAAATTGCTGTAAAACTATGATGTCTGACTAAGTGTGGCAGTGGAGCCATTTCAGATCCTCTCCTAAATTCACCACAGTATTTGCAGCAACCATCCAATATACCCATGTCTTTTTTGACTCATCCACTGACCCATTTCATATGGCTAATCAACACCATAATCAATGAATCAATCAGTCAATCAATCGATCAAGCTGGATGTGAAACAGCAAATACATGGAATGCCTGAGGTGCCTCTGAGGAGAGCCTGGGGAACTGAAGCCATGTTCTTTTAACCATTCAGCTAGTTATCGGTAATTTCTTGGAGAATGGAGGGCATACTTATAAATCTTGGTTGTGTTACTCTTAGTTTTCATATGATCGATTATTAAATTGTTGCTATTGCTCTGAGCTCACATACTCTTACTACTGGAATAAACAGCTTTAAGCACTTCCTCTGACTGCCTTGGACGGCTGCACTGTGCCGTCTGTGTGTACGACAGTGGGGGCTCTAACTTTAAACTGTGCGGCTTCCAGGACTATAATATTATAGGGAAATTCCATACATTTTGGAAGCTTGGGTGTAATTCTGCTAAGTACAATTACTGCTCTGTCTGTTTATTCAAAGGAAGGTGGACATCCAATCGGAACAAACAGGCAGAAAGGCCGGCTATCAATGGCTCCTGTAGAGTTTTTGATATAATGAAGGACACCGGGGTTGGCTTTCAGTCTGCCAACACAAAACGCCATTGAAAGCCTACAGCTTCCTCCCTAGGAATCGGCCCGGCGGCACGGGAGCACAGAGACAACAAGATTACCTAGGAAACATGATCTCAAGAGCACCAAAGGTAATTGTGTTTCTCTCTGTAAGCCCCCCGATTGAAAGTCGCAAGGAAATGGAGGGGTCAGCAGTCGACGCAGGCCTGACGAGGGGGAAGCCACCAGATCTCCATTTCTGTGACGCGCGACATGAGTCGGGAGAGGAGGCGGGATGCGTGGCGGGAGGGGTGGTGCCCGGCGGCCCCGGAATGGGCAGCGCAGCTCCACAGCGCCCCAGGGAAAACGCCACCGGTGGCAGGAGCGTCCGCGCGCCGTCCGTAGAGAGCAGGGATGGGCGGGGTGTGGCTTAAATCCAACTGAGCCCTGTTTTCTTCCTGTTCTCCACATAACTAGCACCATTACTGATTCTGAATCCATCTTGTGTTGGCAACCCATGGTGACATGAGAATGTGAAATTTCAGCAATGCCCACAAGGGAGAATTATGGCTAAATAGGATTTGTGGAAAAATCACATATTCCTGAATTTCTGAATAATCCTGAACACAAGTCAGTTCCAGATTGATTATGGAACCTTCCTGGGATAGGAAAAGGCCAGCAGACTATTATTATTCTAACAAAAGCTTTTACATATAAAATTTTATTTTCTTATAAATATTCTGTGTAGTTGTACATATAAATTTCATACAGAGAGAACCTCTAAAATATGAAAATAAACCATATTTAAAGTTCCCAGTTTCTGCATATCAGTTGTTCTTAACCAGCTGATCTCATAAGTAATGAAAGAATTTACAGGCTGAACCCTCAACCTGTATTTACCTCTTAAATTCAGCTCATAAATTGCTTTGTTTTCTGTGCTCTGATTGTTTCTCTTATTCTTGTATTCTTTACTCATTGTGAGAACATGATTAAGGATATTATTATTGGAAAACAGAGTTATGCATGAGTGTAAAGTAGAGGTCGCTGATGGAATATTGAATCTTCAAAGCAACAGTAGATTCAATATCTATTTTTTTCTTCTGAAAACAAACAGAAATTAAGTTTCACAGTCACTAGTGCAAGCAATACAATTTTCCTCATTAAGTTGCTTTAATGGGTTTAACTTTATAATATTATAAGCCATTACTGTGTTCAGTGAAAAAAAACCATGATCCATTTTCTGCATAAACTCATTTTCAGTTCTAATTTCAAGAAACACAGATGTACCAGACTTTTTATTCCCTATATAAGATAAGCCATTACATTTCTAAGTTTTTACATTATAGATGTTAGTATATAGTTAAAATCTACAATAAAATTTCCTGAATTATGCCGAGGACATAATTATTTTCCAAGACAAATAAATTATACATGATGAGGTGCTTGCTCTTAAATCACGTCTATGGTCTAGACCACAGGGCAAGGGAGGGGTTGGCGGGGCGGTCTTCCTCAGGACAGATTCTGTTCCCCTGTCTCCTGGACATGTGACTCAGTGCATGTCACATGACAACCACCAAACCGGCTGAAGCCGAACCCAGTTTGCAGCCCTGAAATTACTGCTCTTGTCAATGGCAAATTATTATTATTATTATTATTATTATTGTTTGCCAGTGTAATGTGACCTGTAATGCAGATGGACTGCGCCTGCATCTGAACAGGACAGGAAGGAGAGTCATGGTGAATGTGCAAGAGAATGTGGTTCAACTGCGGAGCAAATATGTATTGGCTGCATAACATTTAGCAGGTTTCATAGCAATGGACACACCACAAGTCAAAAGGGTTTGCGCACCATAGGTTTTTACATTTTCCATTTATTCCATAAACTGGAGATTTTTTATTCTTGTTAAGCCTTGGGAAATTCAGTGAACAGTTATAAAATAAAACAAGTTCCCTTTATAACATGGAAAGAGTTTGCAACAGTGCATGTCTGACATCCGATTAACTGGTTGTGTGGTGATGGCACAAATTCTAGGCTGTCCTTTAAAACTTTAAATGCACCAGTTAACCATTTCATCCCATGAAACAGAGCAGTATGTAATGTCCTATGTAGAAAGAACGCCTTACATGTGCTCTGCTGTTATAACTGCAGAGTTATAAAAGGAGGTTACTTTGATGAATCGATGAAATGACATTTTCTTGCCGTTAAAGGTACTCAGATGGTGAACATACTGTAAGTTTATTTGCTAGCAAAGAAACTGAGTGTATTTTTAGTAAAAATTAAGTGAGTGACATGCAAATGTAGTATTCTCCATGTGTGCAAATACTTTTGACTGGTGGTGTAAATATATATGCAGTGTGTATATACTGTTTATGGTGTGTGTACATATATATATATGTATGTGTCTGTCTGCATCTAGGTCTGCCTGCGTCTGTCTAAGTCTGCCTATGTCCATTTGTGTCTGACTTTGTCTGTCTGGGTCTGAGTCTGCCTGTGTCCGTCTGCGTCTGAGTCTGCACCAGACTGTCTGCATATGAATCTGGCTGTGTCTGCTTTTGTGTCTGTCTGCATCTGGGTCTGTGTCTGACTATGTCTGTGTATGTTTGCATCTCAGTCTGTCTGATTCTGAGTCTGCCTGTGTCTGTCTGCGTCTGAGTCTGCCCGTGTCTGTCTGCTGCCTGGGTCTGTCTGCATTTGTGTCTGCTTGGTTAGTTTGTCTTTCCCTGTATGTGTCTGACTACGCCTGCGTCTGTTTCTGTCTGAGCTTACCTGTGTCTGTCTGCATCCGAGTCAGTCTTTGTCTGGGTCTGCCTGTGTTTTGCCAGCGGAATAGAACATCTTCCTTTCGGAGTTTGTGGAAGATCCCCTGACAGCCGTAAAAATGACTTGCCTTCATGAGCAATCCAGCAGAGATGAATCCGCAGCTGCTGCTTGGGATTGTATGGGGGAAGCGCGAGCACAGCGCTGGGTGAGTCATCAGAAGCAGCTTCCATCACCCTTATCCTGCATCTCCAAGCCTGACAATGCCACGTTTTCACCTGACTGCTCTGCGCTGTTTAACACGTAACAATCCAAATGAGCATAACCTGCCATCAACCCTGCTGAAGCTACTTGAATATCAAAGACATGATTTCATTGATTGGGAGCATCAGTATCCCTAAGTTGCCTGCATGTGCCCCATGAAAGCATCCAGAATGTTCCGCTGCTCTGTGCTGTATGGTTCTGGCCACCACCAGATAACCATTTAGAATATCGATGGATGGATGAACATATATTTTGCAGACATAAAGTATACTAAGCATACACAAGCATTTGTCAAACATTTACAATATTTAATTACAATCATGGGCATAAATCTTATGAAGGCGATGGGGGAGTTGTAAGACCCCCCCCAGTAATCAAAACCAGCCAATACAACCCCTCCTAGAGCATCTTAAATAGGTTGAGACCTGACCTCAACCCCCCCAATGCTCAACCCAAAGTTATGCCCCTACTTATAATATGTTAAAAGTGTTTGCTAAATTACATGTTCGTATAAATTATAGTGAACATTCTAGTAAATCTCCTATTCTGTGAGCACATTTCTGTAAGCACATACACATTCTGTGAGGACCTGACCGGTGTATCACTGTCATGTGTGGCCTGTATGAGCACTACAGCCTTGTCTTACCTTGGGGTCTCTGGCTTGATGACATGTTACTCATTTTTGTTTTCGCATAAAAAAAACATGTGCCCATGTTTTCTGTCAATGATTTTGGGATTGTGCGGATTTGAGGGTTGCTCATATTTCCATAATGAGATAATGCTCATGGTTTGACATCCATTCAGTTGACGTATCCTGTCTTTATGTCCACCGCAAACCTGCTTTTATGTGTTCTGGGATCTCACAGCTTTCCCTTGCTTAACCCATTACCATGAAGCGTTCTGAAGTGACATATTAAACTTTACAGATTGTATTGTTCCACAATTCTAAGCTGCCTTTTGTGCTTCCGAATCTTGTTTTAGGTCAAGCAATAGCTCTATTATATTTTTTTCCCCTCGGATAGACCAAAGTAATAATTATATTATCCTGTTGTTCAAGTCCTTGAACAGATCTTTTTTCAGTATTTGTGTTGAATTTTCAAAGGGAACTTTTCACAGAGCCTCATCTTACTTGAATTTGCTTATTGTATGTAAAGAACAGAGAAGAGAGAAGTCAAACTAGTTCATGCGCCAAAATGCCTGAAGAGCATTGGAATAGATGCTTAAAAGGACATTGTTTCAGACACTGAGGGTAAAGGAGGGCCGCTTTTCTTTTTGTGGGCTTGTTTGATCTGAAATGTGTTCTTTTCCAGTAAAAGGCCATTTATGGAGGCTTCAGTCTTGATTAGATCATTCATTATTTAACACGCATACAACTGATATAAGTACCTTAGCATTTCACCAGAAAACAAAGTCAATTATGAAAATGACAGCTAGTGCAGATTTTTAGCATATATTTAAAAGGTATATTTTTCAACCCGAAAAAGCAACTTACTCCCTTCTAATATGAAACAGATGCCAATTTTGGGTGGTCCTACCTTTTGTGTTCATGACCAGGACTGGACTCATGTACTAACTTTATTCTCCACAGGCCAAGCGGGAGAGATTTAGGATGGAGCGTCACCGGGACACATGTGACACATCACCCATGGCAACAGGCGGCCGACCTCCAGGGGGCAGAGCACCTCGCATTCCTCCAGGGGGAGCCCTTCAGAGGGATCCACATCCGGGGATGCTTGGGGAAGGACACCAGCTCGGGAAAGCAATCCGGAAACATCCGTGCATGGAGAGGCATTTCTCCACCTGGTGCCCCCACCCCTCTTAATTTCTGGCCCTGGGCAGCAGGGGAAGACGACACTGGACCTTTTGTTCTTGCCTGTGCTCTAGTTTCGCATAGGAACAAGACACTGTGGCTGTGTGTGTGTCTTATATATTACATATTATATTTGACAGCTTTGTTGTGAAATCATCAAACAATCAGGTTTCATTATAATTTTGAGAATATAAAATTGTTATATTTAACCCAAATATGGAGTATTACAATTTAAGGATAAATTCATTATATTTATTGCTCATTGCTAATGCAAAGTGTCAATTTTTTTGCTAATTTTACATCTCACTGAAGCATTTTGATAGCATTGCTAATATTTTATTTTAGCATATTCTATGCTATAAAGCTAAATTGTACTGTTAGGATAGCATGCATGTGATCTCAAAACTGCACAAAATTGTAGATTAAACATACATGCCTTCATCTGGCAACTACCATGTTGAACCTTTTATCAAATGCTTCAGATGTCTTCTGATGTTTGTAGATCCATTTTCCACATCTATAAGGAATTTTCAGTTAAGAATTATTATTATTATTACCCTTTGTATGTGTGTGTGTGTCATTGCTGTATTACCATGCAAATTTGTACAATTCAAATGATCCAACATTATTTGACTGCTCAGATGAAATGTGCGCTTTCCAGGAAGGTAAATGGGACATTGTTAATTTAGCGATGCCTCACCTGTACACACTGTTTACCAGCAAGGTTGTTTCGGCCTGCATAATTTTATTTAACTTCTCAAATATTTTATGAAACAGGAAAAATATGTCACATCTGTGTTAAAAAATGGCTGGTGCTAATAAAGCTTTAGAAATTTGAATGTTGTGCCAGTCAATAGGCTCCATAAATTCCTCCCCAGGGGACACTGAGTGACATCTCATTTAAATTCTCAGTGACACCTCGTATCGAACGGTCAGGAAACCTAAAAAATTACACACTCCGGGAAACACCTGATACACTCATCCATAATGGTTACATAAGTATTAGTAATTATATGTGACAATTATTTTTGTATTGGGAAGACACATATCTTTTGTCTCAAGATGATAAAAAATGATTTAATTAAAAACAAGCCGGAGCCATGCAGCTGTTATGGTTAAATTTGTTGCAAGATGTGCAATTCGCTTCTCGGAATCACGGGGACCAGTAAAGGCTGTAGCAGACATTTATTAATCTGACCACATCTCTTGGTTTGTTGATGATGTTGGCGGTCTCAGCCAGCAGGAGGTCTGTTGCCATGGCGCTGGATAAAAAGGACTTCATTCCGGATGGCTGGGACATTCAGATTGCCCTGACAGTGCAGGGAGGCTGTCACGGTCGATGTTAGGGGCTACGTAAATATTTCATCCTTGCCCATAAGTTGATAGAACATGCAGTGCTGCAGCCCGTCGTTATTCAGCCATGTTTCTGACATGGTATCTTTCCAGCATCAGAAAAGATTCTTCTGTTTGTGCAACATGATTTTCTATTATGAGTAAAATCTGCACGACGCCTATTCCACAGACGATTCTCAGACCCTTAGTGACGCATACATAAGCTGTTGTCACCGTTATTCCTATGGTGGGTGTTATTGCAGAAGACGCACATTCTTTGCACAGCTAAACGCAGTCTGCTGACCTTCATTATAAATGCCTCACCGAAGCACCAGCACATTTGTCTTCAATCCCATTTCCCTGGCTGTGCGTGCCAGCCTGCTGTTTATAACCTCCTTATTGTCATTAAACCTTGCCGCATCTGACAGTGTTATTGCCTTTCCGTTATTGCTGTTTTGTTTTCCTGCAGCTCCCAGCCACCTTGCTCCCCTGCCAACATCCCCTCCCCCCGCCCCCCCCCGCGCCT
>JABFDZ020000124.1:168276-180213 GCA_019775955.2 Pollimyrus isidori
CCCGTCCTGTGATCCGTCTTGTGTATTTAGGTCTGCGTCTGCGTCTCTCCGGCAGACGCAGCATTAATGTTGCCTGTCCGTGTGTGTACGTTCCCGAATAAACCCTGCTTGTCCCCGATCCTGCCTTGCTGCCCGTTTGTCCGCCCCGCACAGCCACGGATCGTAACTATTATTATTGTTATTATTAAAAAAGAAACGACAATACAGTTTTTGAGGGAGCCATGTCGTCACATCGCTTCCTTTTTCCTGTAAAGACGACTGAAAAAGGCGGGAAGAGCGTGAGTGTCTATACTGGCTGGCTTCACTTGTGGTGCTGCAGTGTAACATTAGCTTTATTTGCGAATTCAAAGGCTGAATGTTTTTGACCCATGTTGTGAAGTTCCTGGAAGCCTGCCTTAATGTAAGTTTGGGAGCGGACCAGATTTTTGTGGCTGAGGGTGAAACTCATGTTCAGTTTATTTACATGTTGGTGCATATTTCCTGTAATTTTCTATGTGCTTGAACATTTTCAAGTACTGTACTGCTGTATGGGTTTCTGCCCGATAATATGAACTTTTTGCTTTCTTCAGTTTATTTACTGAAAGACCCGTGCACGTAAAATTGCAGTGACACATGTTGAACTTCTTGTTTAATGCTCATTTTACAGCCTTAATTGTCAGTTGAAATGAAAAACTATCACATGATGCATTTTTCTTTCCTGTTATGAAAAGCAAAAGAAGTTTAATTACTATGTGTGAACTATATTAAAATATGGGGTGAACACAGTATAAAAAAAATTTAAACAGACTACTGATTTACTCTAACTTCTGTATTTTCTAGAAGAGGAACATTTACTCTATTCCGAGTTAATTTTTTTGGAAGTAAAGTAGAATGCTTGAGTAGGATTTTACAGTACTCATTCCTCTGTCAGGTGTCTCCCTGTCCGTCTTTCCTGATATAGGCTCCAAGTTCACCACAATTCTGCCCTGGATAACAGTTTGGAAGATGGGTTGATGTTTTTCAGTGATAGATGTATGAAGGGTATTGCCAGCAATAAACAGCATTCCATCCCAAATAAATCTGAAAGCTAGGTAAAACATTTCTCCCATAAATTTTACATTAGCTGTAGACATACTGCACATAATGTGATTAGAAAGACGTGCTATGGTGGAATCACCGGCTAGTCATGTGTTGATAGTTCTTTGAGTAATCATAAAAGTCCTCACATTTCCAGGGTCACAATCCGCAGAACGTCACGGTTCCCTCGGCGGAGCAGGGATCGTCCTGACTTGGTCACCGTCTCTGGGAACTCAGAAACAGCACTGAAAGCAAACACATTCACAAGCCTGGGTACCAGCTACAGGACGTGGACACTGCTTCTTTGAAAGATGATTCGGTTTTTATAGTGCACTGGCAGATCCACACAGCCTCCATTTGCTAAGCCTCGCTACCAAAAGCACTAGTATTATCCCTTTGAACTCTGAACCCTTTTGCGTCACCCTGGGAACGCCTTGGAACTTGATGAAAATTTCACGTTGTATTTTAAATCAGTCCAGGATGACATGTTCAGTCTGGTGTGCCTATTGTCTAGGGGTAGGGCACTATTTTGCATTCTTCTTCTGCCTTGTCTTAATGTGAGAAACTTGCACGCTCTCCCAGTGTTTGTATGAGTTTCCTCCAAGTTCTCTGGTTTCCTCCTGCAGTCCAAAAACATGCATCTAATTGGCTTCTTGCAATCGCTCATTGTATGTGAACGTGTGTGCTTATGCTCTGCCATAGACTGGCATCCCACCCATGGTGTTTCCCTACCCTGTACCCTGTGCCACCTAGGAAATGTTCCAGACTTAACGTAATCTGGTATGGGATCCTTGGTCCTGAATTGATGGAAGAATTATTGAATGTTTGCTTTTTAATTCTACAGTGAATCAAAGAGTGTGTACTATAAGGACCCCAAAGCATAAAAGAACAGGAAAGAAATCCATTCAAGGGTTTTTAAAAGGTAAATAACCAGGTGTTACTATGCAATTATGAGTTTCTTTCACTGAGATTTAACTCCTGCTATATACCATTCTTGCTGCTCAGTACCCTTAGGTGGCCTTTTCACTATTGATGGACACACAGATCCGTTACCAAGTTCTGATGAATGACTTACGTGGACAGATTAATTAATCTACTAAAACAAATTTTACAACCTTTTACCTAAAGGGCACACTTTGAATTATAGATATGTTCATAAATCAGACGGTTTAATGATTGGCGGCACTTGCTAATGCAATTTCCCAGAACGGATGATGATAATAATAATAATGATATGTACGCTATATGGAGCTCATAAATAGTGTTTTCCATTCTGGAAGTGATCTGCATACTGAGATGCATTTAAAAAGGCATGTCAGCGCACTCTGTGTGTGAAGTGCATGTGACACAGCGGCTGTGGGGGCCGCCTTTTCACGAGTACAATAACAGAAGGCAGAATTAATATCCTCCCTAATGACCTCTGAAAAAACAAAAAGCCATTAGACTAATGATGGTCGGCTAGGAGGCGCTTCCCGCACGACACCTGACGAGTACATATACGTGCGATAATTACACATAATATGGACACGTGTCATGTCGAGCATTCCTATGAGATATGCACATATGTTAAGCTCTGTGGTTGTGTGTGTATATACAGACTGTCATTTCTGTGTAGGTGAGGTAGAAACCTCTGACAGCTTCCCAATATACGATGAATACATTATGTGCAGTGTCTGTATGTGATATATGCACAAACATACATACCTAAAAATATACATATACAGTATATTCACAATTAAACAATTTCTGAATTCTTCACATATATCCATGCATCTTCTGTATAGGGTCACAGTTTAAATGCATTTATTGTTGTTGTTGCTATTGTTTTGTTGTTGTTGTTCGTATAATATTAGTAATTTTTGTGTTTATATAAATATACGTTTGCATTGATATAATCAGTTACGATGATGGTATTTATCTTAGCAGTGCAGGTGCATGTATGTAAAAAAGTGATTGTGTATATATAAGATTTATTCTGTATACTTTCCGGTGTCCCCCTTTGGTGGCAGCTGTCAGCCGTTTATTGTGCTGTTATTAATGGATAATTGACATTCATTATGCTATTACATGATATTTACATTACAATGTTTCCATCGCAAAGAATAATAAAGTATATAGAATTTACATAAAATATTAATCAAAGAAATCATTCAGTCGTTATTTACCAAAAACACTAAGAAACACATTGGCCCATGTTATTTTTTTAAAATCTTCATTTAAATTGTGAAAAGACCTACTGACATACCATGCTGTTAAAAACCTACCTTTTATGGGCTGTGTTTTACCATCCACTTTTTTTAAATGAGGAGAAATCCGCAGAGCCAGTCACTTGCAACGTTCTTTCACGGCACTAATTGCATTTTAATGTCCAGGTTATACTAAGAGAGATGAATTACAGGGCAGCCTTACAAGCGCACTGCAATTCGCGAAACAATCTGTTATGAAATTGGAGCTCACCCTGTGCTTGCCCTAACGAGGTGTCCAAACGAAGGCAATATCAGTCGATAATTTAAATATTGGATGTGCCGTTTCCTAAGCACGAAAACCTTTGCTTTCTGAAAAGCTAGCTCTGGCACAAAGTCTGCACTTTATAGGCGAGGTGGTCTCTCAGCCAAGCCAAGACTCCACGTCCATCAGCATCAGCCTACAGACCTAAGACTGCCCCGGCTGTAATTAATATGCAAATTCGCTTCGCCTCATTGGCAATTCAGATTACCTTCTTCTGTAATGTAACTCAAATTGTTCTACTTCAAACACTGAATTTGATTTCCGAGACCCCCTCCCTGTTCCCCCAGGGCATCCCATAATGGCTCCCTTTATCCAGAGTGTGAGCCATGCATTGAACGTTCTGCTCGGACTTTGAATACCTATTAAAAAAAAAATATGCTAAAAGCAGGAGCGACGGTAAGTTTCCTTCACGTCTGAGCGCGGCGTCTCTGTGTCCTTCGGCATGTCCGAACCACCCCCCCCATGTCATTTCCGCAGCGCCAGGGCACGTCCTGCCTTCCCGCCTTCACAACGCTGTCTCTCCCGAAGACTTCATTTCAGAAACCTGCGGACAAGAAGGGGGGGAGTCGCCTACTCTGCATATATTAGTATGCAGAGCATAACTGCGCCCCCCCCCCACTTGTCTTTACCCAAACGGGAGCCATGGGCCCACGTAGCAGCACGCCCCACCTCCCTGTGAACCAGCCGTCAGCACGCAAGCATGGCGACAGCCACGGGCCCACATCACGCTGGCACACGACTTCGGGAAGAGGCGTCGCGTGACGACCACCCCCAAGCTGTGCCCCGGGCGTTCTGACAAGGACCCCCCACCCCATCACTACCACCAGCACCATGTGATAACAAGTGGCAGGATCAATGGGGGCGCAGTCGCCGGGCGCTGTAATTCATTCCGCCCGGCCTTGGCGCGTGGCCAGCCCTGCCATCTGTCTCTCTACCCCTCCCCCATCCTCACCGCACCCCCGCCCATTCCCGCTCGCCGCTCCGTTCTGTCCTACATTTCGTAGCACGCGGCACGTGCCTGGCATCTGCGCTCGGCGCCACACGTCCTCCGCCTGCGCGCGCCTCGCTCCCTCTCCGGCTTGGGCTGGCACTGCGGGCACCGCTCCCTGCTCACCGTCGCCTTGGAGGCCAAGCTCGAGACGGGACGGGTCCGGTAGTCGGCCAGCGCGTGGGTATTTTCGTCCCTCCTCGCGCCACCGGCTTTCCTCTTTTACGGCTCTCTCACTTCATCGACCGGCGTCCTCTCGGCCATTCCCTGATGGATCCCGGGCGCGTGGGAAGCTCCGGCTTGCGTGCCACGGCCCAGGCGGCTCTCTCGGGCGCCAGTTCGACGGGATGGTGTACATTGTGGGACGTGCCACCTCCATGCTGCCTGCTCTGCTGGAAAGGAGAGGGGGACTGTGAGCCGGTACGCAGCGGGGAAGGCAGTCTGAGGCTGCGGAAAAGTGAATAATCAATTAAGTATTGATTCCTTGTAAGATTTAGCAAATTTCAAAGGGAAGACAAAGAGGGCGGCTCACAGAGTGCGCAGCGGGACCCGGCGGCGAATCGGGCAGCAGACTGAGCCGTGGAATAAGCTTCCTCCTGGTTTTTCCCAAAATAATTAACGGTAACAGTCGGAATACAATGACTCCTTTTAACAAAAAGGGCAAACATTCGAGAATTTCACCAAGGAGCGCTGACAGGATCTAATTATGTGAGCTCGTACAAAGGAACTCATTCATATGCGGAGATGCAAATGTGGTTTCGCTGGGAGGAGGGAGGAAAAAGCCGCGATATCGAGAATTAGCGGTTATTTCAGACATTAAGTGCCTCACTTTCGCTCTGGCGTTTCCGCTTGAACTGCTTTCGGCTGAGCGGATATATCTCTGCGTTACCTGGAAAACCAAACTGTGTTCGCGTTCATCAACTGGTTTTAATTGAATAACCAGGAACGGAAGTAAAAATTTACCTTTGTGTGCACGATAACGAAGCTCGGCAGATTGCAATGTCCATGGGGGGGCAGGGGAAGAGCAAACATCTTGGTACTTATGAGACAGAAACGAGGAGAGAGATGATCTTTAATGGCTGATGGTGGCTGTATGTAATTCAGGTCCTGTTACAAATCGCTGGAATGTATGTAATTATCAGAAGGAACTATATTTTCTGCCTGAATGAATGAGCGTCATGAAAATTCAAAGAAAACTCAGAGAAAATTGCCTTTCCCTTGCTAAAAGCCTCACCTTTTCATTTTGGCCTGCAATTTCGCTGTTTTGAAAGCTCCTGCTATTGGAGGAAAAACCCTTTATGTCACTTTTTCCTTAGTCTTTTCTTATGAACTAAAGAAAGGCTTGTCTTCTCACTTCTGGGAAATAACAGAATCATAATAGCCTGCAGATAATAAACACCTACATCTGCTTTCTTGTTTCTTTTTTTTAGTACATGGTGCCTTGACTGGCATCAGCAGTTTGACAGTTGCGTGTAAAATGGATATTTTTCCTGGAAACGGAGATGCCAGTCGCAAGAAGTTTGGTGGAACAATGTGGAAAGCTATTAGGCGAGCTAGATTTTGGTCTGTTTGTACAGAGGACCTTGTGAAGTTCGTGCTACTTCCTGTGGAATACAATGGGGGGGGGGGGGGCGTGCTGACTTGTCATGTGACTCACCCGTATCTCTGCAGCACACAGCTCATGAAGCACCAGATCCTGGCTGATATCCAGTAATGCTCTGACTATGATTAAGCCATTGATTTACAATTTGCTATTTGAATATTTCTGTTGTTTTCAGATTCAGACCCGTATTTCGCGATTATGCTTTCATTTTTCAGAAGAAAAATGACACTTCATGTTTGTACCCTGTTCATTAATATTTAAGTACCATGCTGCATTATTAATGAGTTTACGCCTCCTTTGTGGGAAAATGGAACTGTTGAAATAACTAATGTGGTTTAATCATAAGCATAGGCATATGCTTGTAAAAGCACATAAAAGCAGTAATTGCGTTCAGAGTTATCTTGGTTCATTCTTAGGGAATACTGGGTAATTGGGCACTTCCTTTTTGTTACTGAAAGGAGAAACCTGGTTGTATAGTTAGGTAGAAGTTATCGGGCAATTTGAGAGATGCCAGAAAATGGGAAGCTGTAACGGGAAGGCAAGCAAGATATGCCAAGGCTCTGATTTGACTTTGTAGAGGCACTGGTGGAATTCACTAAACATGTTCCTAACTGACTGCAGGTGTCTGACGGAATTGGGCATTTAAGGTAAATGTTAGACAGAAATGCTTCAACTGTGACTAAAATGAAGAAATTAATCAATACTTTCTTGCTGCAGGTTTATTTAAAAGCATATATTGCGCAATTATTTCCACCGCACTTGCTACCACCCTGATTGCTCTAAAGCATGATTTACAATATATATCGAGCTGTATGTCACGTGACATTATTTAGAAAAGGTCAATTCTGATAAAAGTGCGAATTATTTAGAGCGACAGTCAGAGAAATCGTTAGACATGGAGCTGTGGGTCACGTGATCAACCTGGGATGGCAAAGTGGCGCGTCAGCAAGAGCTCCTGCTAAATCATGCACTATTACATCTGACAGTGATCGGACATCCTTTTTTTAATGACCTCAGCTGCGGCACAGTAGGATACGGGAAAAGGCGCTGCCTCCCCGCTGATGGTTTCTGGGTTGGTATAGCCTGGGGTAGCCCTGGCCCACAATAAACTGTAATTTGATTGATGGGAAATCGAAGCAGTTCATCTAACCCACCACTCGGCCTTTGCCCATGGTCCCCACAGCCGTGCAGATGATGATGCATCGTGTTCCTGGAAATAATTGTCATTCACGCTTCCAGGGTGACTTTACCTCCAAAGTGAAGATCTCACAGCAGTACTATGACCAGATTTAGGGCAGGGATTTCTACAGGGGAGGAGTAGTATGAAACCACTGGGGCAGTGCTGTTCTTTGGAGTGCAGTGAATATGTAAAACTGAAGTGAAATGTCAGCAAAGCTCTGGCCAGCATCACACTACATCAGGGAAAGATGGGACAATACATACAGAGCTTTTTGTACTTTTAGTTAAGGTAGTGTTATTCCTATCAGGAAGCACTCTGAAGGTCACAGTTTCATGGGGATTCCCCAGCAACTTCTGAATCACTGTACGAAACTCAGCATTGTAACATTGTAACTTTGTAATATGCGTCAAGTGATATGCACGTGGCACGTTTTATGTGCCTCCTTTTGTTCTGGCCACTGAACTGAAGGCATGTTTATTGGATTAGTCAGTCATTAAAAAAATTAAGAGCTTTTGTTGACATGGAAACATGCCACCACCATGCACATTAAGTACATGGACAGGTTTAGGCAAATACAGTGGTACCTCATAACTCAAACTTAATCTGCTCAGAACTCCAGATCGAATCCTAAAAAGTTCAAGTTCTGATCAAATTTTCCCCATAAGAAATAATGGAAAATCAATTAATTGGGTCCCGGCCCCCAAAAATTACACCTAAATATGTTTTTTAGCATTTAAACACAAAATGAACCGGATAAAACAAGACAATTTACTGTACTAAACATATCTAAGCACATTTATCAAAATAGTAATTTCTGAAGGAGGAAAATAAATGTATCCAATGGGTCCTGCCCCGAACATCTGCTCCTTCCGTGTGCTACACCCCCTCGTTAACCTCAAGTGGATTCCCTGTGTGATCGGTTGTTTCTGGTTGTTTTAATTAGCCCTCTGTATTTCATCCACGTTTCAGTTTGTTTCCCCAGTCCGGTCATTGTATTGTCCATCTGCGTTTTGCCTGCCTTACCTGTAATTAAACCGCGTATTTCCCGATACCCTGACGTCTGCTCCTTTCTCTCCGTTCCGTCCACGCTCGGCACAACAATATTATTATAATTAAATATATTAATGGTTTATTATTAGTATTAAAATAATCAATAAGAAATCTATTTTTAAATGTATTTTATTATATAATAATTACTGTTACTGTCTATCATTGTCAATGTATTTTTACTGTCTAAATATATGTATTCAGTTAGTGTAAACATGCACGATGCTATCACAGAGAATACAAGGCTGAGACTGAAGCTTTACCTTTTGTTTCCGCTGAGAGACGTGCTGTGTGACTCATTTCCCTGCGCATACAAGTTATCTTAGGTCGGCATTCACGGTTTGACTTATGAGATTCAGATCGAGCTCTAGGTAATTTTTTTCAAACTGGTTGGACTTCTAAGAAATTCGAGTTCTAATGAGATCGAGAACTGAGATACCACTGTATTTTAGGAGGTTTAGAACAGCAAAACTTAATCGCGATGGACATGCGGAAATAATAGTTTTCATAAATAAAAACATTGTTTATTTACATGCTAATATAGAAAAATATGTCAATATCCTGGGTAAATGTATATATGTGTGCTGACAATATGTTTCCTACTTTGGTACAGTGGGCACGTTTTTATTGAGTTTGTACGTGTTTGCGTGAGCATGTCTATGTGCGTTATTGCTCAGGGAACACTGTAGTGTGGGTTGATTCTATCGCTTCACTGCAGTAGATAAGCTAGGAGCAGAGCTGGAAATTAAACAGCTGCCTGAGATGCTGAATTACCAGGTAAGTGACAAGGTGATACAGTGACATGTGTGTTCGCGAGGTTCTGAGTAAAGATAGCTCATGATAAAAGTGCCAGGAATGATTGCTTGGACTAGGGATGGGATGGATTTGAGTGTGGATTGTCAGTAATAAAGTCAGGTGCAGTCTTTCACATGTACAAGGTTCCTAGTCCTGTGAGTCCATTTGAAACAACCTTTAGGGTCAGATCATTTGCAATGCTAAACTTTTAGCGGGAAATAATTCACAGTCTTGTCACTGCTTATTGTTTTTAAGTGGCAAGCTGCAAGTGCAAAGAGAGCTGTTCCGGTTGGCAGCTGCATAAGGGTATTTAGGAGACCTCTGTAAAAGTCAGCCAGACTCTAAAAAGCAGTATTTCTCTTACAGGGTTTTGGATTTTAACATAGTCAGGTTGGACAACAGGAAGTGGAGTGGCAGTAAAATTAAACTTCAAGTCCCGCCAATCCTGCTGTTGTACTCTAGAGAATGCAGAATTGCTTTGGGGAAATATCCAGCCCTCTAAGTATACAGCTGTCAGCTATGTATAGAATGCATTTTGTATAAAAGCAGTAAATGAATAATGATAATAGAAGCATTACTATTCATTTCTTGTTCGTATTCATACACATTATTCCATCTGATATTCAGGTTCTCAAGCATCACATATGCGTTACAGTGCCCCCCAAGCACTATTACGATAATTATGATTATGAATTATGCACCATATCAGTCTTGTGTAAGGCTTTATGTTTGTGTGAACCACTTTATCACATATGAGACATTAGGAAGTCCTAGTTCCTCTATTTATATCCACTCAAATTTATTAAAGTGTGAATTGTAATAAGTGGTTTAAGTCATTTATACAGAGGATTGTAATTTACATATATCATGAGTTTTGAGGGGGGGATTATTGTCCATTTTCCATGAATTTTGGTTACATTTACATTTCACACACTGAAAACATAGTCTTAACCAACAATACTTAGAAACAATCTTTGAACACACTAATAGATTAGTCGATGGGCAACGTGTCCTGTAATTAGTCATTGAGTGATAAAATAAAGGAGCTTCCTTTTTGGTCTGTCACAGTGGGTACAGTGATTAAATCTATACTTCACACAGGAAAATGAAGCCTGACCTTGAAGTAGTCATTTGCTCGATACCTATGCCAGAAGGAAGGGGATTAAGAAGCAAACAGAGTAGTAACATGCTCTGTGAAACAAACAGAACTCTGGGAATACTTGATAGAACAATCAGGACTCTGGTCGCATTCAGTGAAACAAACAACAGTCACATACTCTGTGAAACCAACGCAACTCTGGGCATACTCAGTGTAACCGACAGCACTGCACATACTGAGTAGACATGGTGAAGATTTTCCCCTGGGATCATTAAAGTCAATCTTAATCCTAAAACAGAGCGCTACAGATACTCTGACAAACAAACAGAGCTTTGGACATTCTCTGTAAAACAAAACGATTACTGCACATACTCTGAAGAAAACACCACAGCACAGATTTTGAGAACAAAATGGATCACTGCAAATACTCTGTGAGATATACAAATATACATAGCTTTGGGCATGCTCAGCAAAACTCATGGAGCATTGTACATACCATACTCGTAATGCAGAGTACGCCACGCTGGAGATTCAAATGGCAATGCTTTCCCTTTCTCAGAACTTCCATTCCTGTGCCCACTGTGACACCTACCAAATAATGAAGGGCACATTCTGACTTGGAGATTCACTGTTCACTTTTTAAGATGGGTTGCAGATTGAGCCATGTGGTATATCTGTCCAAACATTTTCATACTCATTTCATTTCTGCTCCACCGTTCCTTTCCGAGAGAGAATTTGAAAGTATGACAATAGTTTAACAAAAAAAAAAATGGCGGCCACCACCTGCAGTTGTAGGACACGTTTTGTTACCGTCATCGTACTGTACTCCCTCCCAGCAAGTGTGGAGCAGCTGACTGTCAGCACAGCACATTACGGATACCTGCCCTACTAGGAAAGAGCCTACAATTGTTTGATCACTGAATGACAGAGCAGGGCCTGTGTTTATATATCCCCCAGGGTACCAAGAAAGCTGGCACGTCCCTGGAAAAAAATTGGGGGGTTGGGGCAATGAATAATACTGGGAGAGATACTTCCATCACGCATATGCGAGTGGTCCCACAGCAAACTGAGAGGAGCATTGAAAGCAATCAAGGTCAAATCCATTAACTGACCATCTTCTTAGCTTCCTCAAGCTTTACATTGCTAAGCTACCTCTTAATGCTACTTGTATGTGTTTGATGCATAATCTTACCCAAGACCTTACTTGTACATTTGTGTCCCTTAGACCTGGGAAAATGGGTAGGCAGCCATAATATGTAGTTATAAAAGCTAGACACATCTATCTAAGAAAATTTTAGCTTTTATAATCTGTCTCGTTAATTTATGTACTTCATCAGCTAATACAGAATAGCGTGGTGATTAGCATCAAGCCTCCAGGGTCATGGATTTTATTTCTCTGCATCTTATACTTACTCTCCTGTTGTTTAATTGGGTTGGTGTCTCTACATTGTGTGCGTGTGTGTGTTTGTGGTCATCGGACCAAATGGCCCCTTAATGTGATAAAAACTAGAGATGCTCCGATCAGCATTTTTGGGGCCAATCACTGATTACCGATCACCAAGATCATGATCTGCCGATTGCCGTTTCCTGCCGATCACAGAATGGCAGGGGAATGGGAATCTTATCTTTAATCTAGCAGAGTTTGCACCATTTGTGGAAAT
>JABFDZ020000124.1:180313-192231 GCA_019775955.2 Pollimyrus isidori
TGCCGATCAAGCTATTTTTAGCCAATATCGGCCGATCATGATCGGTGGCCGATCAATCGGAGCATCACTAATAAAAACCCATTGTTTTGTTTTTGTGGGGACATTTGTCAGTTCCCACAAGGGGAAACTCAGGGGAAAAAACTAAAATAACCACAGGTGTTGTATTTTGGTTGGTTACTTAAGGCTGAAGTTAGGGTTATGGTTATCACAGTTAGGAGGTTAAGGTTATGTCCATAGGAATAAATGGAAGGTCCCCACAGAGATATGGATATGTATTCTGCGTCTGTGTCTGGGTGCATGCGTGGGTGGGTGGTTTTGTTTTTACGTCATCGTGAGGAGCAAATACTTTTCAGTTTGTAGGGACATTTTTCAGGTCCCCAAAATATAAATCTTGGTCTGTGAATGTAATCAAAATAGTAAAATAACTTAAAGCATTTTGTTATTTGGTTAAGGTTAGAACTGGATAGGGGTTGGGGGTTTTCCTATTCGGAATTAGGGTCATGCCCATAGAAATGAATGGACAGTCCCTACAAAGGCATTTGGAAGTCTAATGTGTGTGTGTGCCCTACAGTGGCCTGGCATCCCATCCTCGGCCCTCCGAACGTGTGTCCTGTCATTCCTGGGATAGGCCTCAGGCAGAGACTGTACTGGGTAAGCGGTTATGGAAAATGGAAGAATGTATGATTCAACATATGAAACTGAGTCACTTTTTTGGCAGTGCAATTTTAAAATCATACTTTTGTAGCGCACTGGCAAATGGATTTAATACAATCATAATAGTTTCAGAACTAAGTAAAACACCCTATGTCAAACAAGCAGGGGGAGACATTTAACAGAAAACAACAGAAAACCCTACAGCAAAACCAACTTCAATGTTTGTGCCTCCCAAAAATTCCTGGAGTGTAATATAATTAGTGTTTGCTGTAGTGTGTTAACTTGTACTCGATCAAATGCAGTGTTTTATGACAAGAAACAAATGGATTTCAGCCAACAGAGAAATTCAGCATTACAAGTACAGACATGGGGTTTTGAAAAGACTGATGATATGCAGGCCTGGACTTGGCCTTACTTAATTTGGATAAGGTCATTTTGGATAAATATGTTGGTAAAAGTAACTAAGTAATTATTTTCTTATGCAATATGGAAAATTGAACTTAACGTTTTTCAAATCTGCTCCTTCAGCAACTTTGAAATGTGAGAGGGGTTTATCAGCAACTGCTTAACCCTCAGTTCAGAAAAAAAAATTGACATCCAAATGCACTGCGAGGTAAAAAAAAAAAAAACAATCTACAAATAATGCATTGCTTTGAATGTGAAATATGTTGAGTGAAATAACATTTATTCACATAAAACTTGGTCTCCCATCAGAAGTCTTTGCTTTCAAAGCAATCAGTTTCCTCTGTTTATTGACATTGCTTTTAATGTGACAAGTGAGATGTAATAATTCCACCGCTGTTTTCTGATGAAATGGTTTTAGCTATGCATGCATTTCCCGTTCCCCTCTGATGTTGAAGAGAAAGTCTTCTCCAGATGTCCTGCTTGACATATGGCCAGACTTTCCCCTTTAAAACATCTAACAGAGCTACAAATGACTTATGTCCAACCAAAATACACTCACTACAGGTGCATAAGCCTACGGTCAGTAAATCATCCTTCGTGAAGCTTTTCTACAAAATAAGCTTAGCAGACAATGGTAATCAGAATGCATCATACTTTTTATATCTCTGTCATATTTGACTGGATGTAAAACTCCCGGTGGTTGTAGTCAGTAGACGTAATGTGTAAAGAAGCACTTTCAAAGTTTCATATCAAACCGTGAAAGTACCAAATTTATAAAAATTATTATTTGGTGAAACTGGTTGGTGCAATATCTCTGAATTAGTCATGTACATGTGCGTTGACAGTGGCGTCCCATCCAGGGGGTCCCCCTCCTTATGTCCTGTGGGTAGATAGGCTTCAGGCCCCCAGCATAAGCAGTATTTCAGCCACATAACCGTCTGTGTGGAGGATCAGACTTAGGTTAAGTAACCTTTCCAGGATTTCCAGCTTGCGGTAAATAGAGTATGTATCTGTTTGTCTGTCTATTTGTTAGTTGAATTGGAAGAAGATGGATGGATGGTGTAATGATTAAAAAAGAATGCATTATGCTAATGAATTTCTAGAACAAAATACACATTATCTAAATGTCAGTAAATGCACCCTTCCTTAGAAAAGAAGCAAATGCTTGTTAATATGAATAAATAAATCATGGAATTATATAGCAGAGCTGAACACAATGCCGGTTTGTTTCAAAAGGAAATTACTCAAAAATCCTTTGCAGGTTTATGCTTGGCCAGCATGTTTTTGAAGTGCAGCCCTGCATATTTTAACAGTGAGACGGCACGCGCTTATGAAGAGAGGTACTGTCAGAAGTTCTATTATGTTTTTTGAATGGCCTGTCTGTAAGAAGTCATTAACGGAGTTAGTGGATACGGGTTTGCTTAGCCACGAGTTTGTGCCGTACGTGGCATGATTTGAGGAGAGTTGAGAGTTCATTTTCTATGCGGAAGCTTCCCAGAAAATATCTGAACGCAGAAATATATAACAAAAAAGCCATCTTGATTAGTTTGCCACATAATTCTTAACTTGCTTCATAAAGATACCACCTCATAATATTTGTGCAATAGAAAGAATCATGAGGTAAACATCCTCCTTTAAAGCATAATGTATTCATTAAAATTTATGAGGTGCATTTAATTAAATAGCTCTGTGAAATCTTCTATGCAGATTTAAAGACTCCACTTGTGCCTAAAGTTTTCTATCTGAGTACTGATATGCAATATATCTTTATATTCATAAGGAGAGTATAATCGATGTTAATGGCAACGCAGCAGCTCTGATGGTTTGACGGAGCAACTGGTAACTCGTGACTGGTCGTCATTTGTAGCGATTTGGTCAGTGGAAAGGTCGGCTTTGCTCCACCCGCCGTTGCGGCCGTCTCTCTGTGACGGGCGTGCCCTCTTGTCCGTGGCCGTTTGGAGACCACAGGCCTTCGAAACCGCTGCTAACCTTAAGGGCTGCCTTTGTTGCGCCACACAAATGAGCCTGACCTTTAGCCATAAAACAGACACCTACGGAGGAGGATGAAACGGCAGCTGAAATTAAGAGCCGCTCGCGGTTATTTCAAACACATCCAAGAGAATTTGAAAAAGAATTGGATCGCCTGGACTGCAACTTATTTACGTTAGCGCCCCGGCATCTTCAATAATGAAACAGAGATATTTGAAAAGACTGACAAATGGCACAGAAATAAAAGGGCCGGCCTCCCATTAATGATAGATGATGCTGATGAAAATGTACCTGACGAAACGAAATCACTCAAAAAAAAATGGCTTGTTGATTTATTTTTTCAGGCAAAAGACAAAAGCCTCAAATCATTTATGAATATCGTAGAAGGGTAGACGGAGGAGGGCACACCGGAGCTTTGATTTTCACTAATAGCCACTTCAAACAGTCTGTAGTCTAAAATGCGGAGCAATTATGGGATGTAAGCCTGTCATCAGTGTTTTGTCGTGTTTCAAAGTGGAGTCTGGGCCTCTCCGGATGCTGCAGTGGGAAGGTGGTGGGGCACAGCGGCCTTTTCAGAGTCAGGGTCCATGACTAGTGAGGACTCAGCACAAAGTGGGATACCTGTCTCTTTGAGTGTGTGTGTGCGCGTGGGTTTAGTGCGAGCAATCATGCAGTTTCATTTTGCACGCACTGGAGCCTGGAAAATGAACTGCCTTGATGCATTTAGGCATTTGGTATTTTTTTCTGGTGTGCAAAGATGAAAGAATAATTTAATTTAATGTTGCAAAACAACATCCTGACCGCTGTTGACCACGGGTCGGTTTCCCCAGAGTATACTGTGTTCCTGCAGCAGCGTTGAGATCCAACGAACTGCGCTGAACTCCATCGCCTGCCACGGTGCTGTGTCGCATTTGGGAATTGCACTCTTTATGCCTGTGCAATAAAGGCATGCTTGCATGGTTTAGTAATTACATTATATGTTACGGTTGTATAATAATGATGTGAGTTTAGTTTTTATACTGCAGATTTCTATGCATAACATGTGATGTGAGACATATGAGGCAGATGGAAATACTGGGACATTTTATATAAAGAGGCTTTGGGCTGGAGTTCACTGAATGGATTTCAGCCTATACAGGTCAAAGATGATGATTGTACAAGATTACCTCATGTTGTGGGTAGCCCAGATGCTGTAGCTAGCCTTGTGTGTGGGGGGGGATGTTCCAGAGGAGCGGTGAGGTCAGTAGACAGAACCCTCCAATCCATAATCAATTAATTTTTGAGGATAAAAAGCAGCCTCTTTTTATATGGAAGACCAGCAAGAGAGACTGGAGTTATGTGCTGGACCTTGTAGTGTCCTGGCCCTTCTGTCTTTTGTTAGAGCTGAGACAGCTTATTTGCATGTCCGCTGTGCTGCCCCATCCCAAAGTACCCCGAGGAAGCTAATGAAATCCCCTTTTTACCCCCGTTTTTCCCACATGGAAATGTCCCTCCTAATATACACCAATCATTTGCTGACCCATCGCAAGGAGTTCAAATGTGTAATGTTTTTGACTTTCTCTCTGTATTAACAAAGAACTGTGCATTCAAATTATCATCACGGTAAAGGGCCAAGTGCTGTTTTTTTGTTGCAAGCTGTCTAAATTAGGATGTGCAATTATGAATTTTGAGTCAACCGTCAACATGTCATATGACTAGTGGCATCTGGACTAAGTATCTGAACAGTCTTTCTTTCCACAGGCCGTCGCTCTGATGAATACTTATGGCAGTCAGACAGTGCCAAAGACAATATGCAGTAATCCTGTTGTCACCAACATCCACTGTACCTCATGTATATATGGTAACCGACATCTTTGCACTCTGGCCCTTTTGGCTTCAGTCTCTACCGTACATCCTCCACTTCATTGGTTTTTGTAAACTTGTGTTTGTTGTATGTCTGTTCTGATAGAGTGACTAAAAACTGTGTATGTGTAAACAGAATTTGCTGATGAAGCTGATTCTGATTCTGATATAAGGCTTTTCCTGTTAACCGGATCGGGAGGGACTCATCAGGATTGTGGTGACTCTTGTGCTTACTCTGGCAGTAAACTCATTTTGGCCATGTACTGACGCTCACATGGTTATGACAAGGTTACATTCCGATAACCCATTACGATAAATTGTAAAGCAAAAATATTGTAAGGCAAAAATACATTTTAATACAGTACGCCTAACCTAAGGAACACAGTGTCAGGGTCAGTGCTCGTCCATCCCAGTCCTATGTGTTGAGTCCCCGTTTGGCCAGCAGGTGTCGCTATCCCTCCCGTCCCCTCTGTCGTCCTACTAGCCCCTGTTGTGTTGTCCTTGCTTTCTGGACTGCTGTGTGTGGCACCAAGGCAGAAACCCTGCATGCATGGGTTCGAGGCCTGCGTCACCTGTTTTTCTAGTGTTTTTACTTTTGTTTGTTTGTTTTATTTTATCCTGTTTATGTCTGTCTTCATTCCGTTCTGCTTCCTAGCATTAGCCCTCTTTTGTGTGTCATTATTCTTACTGTGCGTTCACACCGCAGGCAGTGAGAGCATCAAAATTCGCCCTGGCCGCCCTGCCAACGACGCTGTAGAGATTTTTGGACACTGACGTAGATCAAATGCTTGTCTTGTTTTTAAAGGGGCCGCAACTCAAACAAGCTTGTTAATCGTGTGCAGACTGACCACAAGGAGGGTATAAGTTAACCTCATGAAATATATTGAATGTGAAAGTAAGAAATTGATTGATGGAAAGAACCTTTTTGTAGTTACATTTACTTACAATTGTAGTTTCTTTCAATTAAAAGCCATTTATGTAGTGTGTAATTTTTATGTTCATGGCTAAGTGCTAGTCTAATTTAAATATTATAGGAGACATTTACTTTAATTTATCTTTAATTTATCATTATTTAATTAAATCTTTAATTAACATTAATTTGTGTGAAACCTACGGGTTGAAGAGTAACGTTAGCGTCATGCAATTGGTCAAATTGGTGTTGTTTAATCCAATATGTTTTGATATGTCAGAATATTCTGCAGCAGTAACAACTCCACCTGACTTGGCGCTAAAGTCAGCTTGCAATTCCCGCTAATTTTCAGAATATACATAACCTCTGCTCCTTTCTGCATGGGATGTTCTTCGTCTTCTTAGTTGCTTAATGGCGGTCGGCCATGGGAACTAATGTGGTCAGAACCAAAGTTTACAGGACTGCATTATCTGGAATCTGCTCAAGCGGTGGACTTCTACATTTCGATTGGTTGCCGCCGAAACGAGTCATAGCTCATTAGCATAAAGTTGACCTGATTTCAACTCTCTTTGACGCTCTCGTCGTCCAAAACAAGCCGCGCCGCTGTTCGCCGGCTCACGTTGAAAATGAATGACTTCTGACACTCTCGCCACCGGCGGTGTGAACGCACCATTAGTGTTTATTTCCCAGCATGTAGTTTATGTTTCCTAGTTTTGCTATTTAAAGTTCCCCAGTTTCTCTGCATGTTAATTGTTAGTTAAGTTTCTCCACCTGTGGCCTGTTTCCATGTATTGTACTCGTTGGTTAATTGTCTTGATGATTTACACTTGCCTTTTGTTAGTCCTCATTATTTGTGTATTTAAGTACCTGCCTTTGTCCTTCTCCTCTTCTACTATTGTGAATGTAGTTGTATGTCTGTTTGTAAGAGGCCAGTGCGATTGTGGTTTGATCTCCTTGGCTTCCCTAGTCCTGCTCTCCAGCTGTGTTAAGTTATGGTTTCTTTAATTGTTAATCAGTGTTTGTTTGCCTGTTTCGGTCTGATTCTTTGTGGTCCTTTTGTTTTACAGTTAACCCCAGTGTGTTCCATTTCCCCCAATTATCCCCCATTGTCTTGTAGCCAATAGTGGATAATCACCTCTTCCTGCCTATGCCATGCCGCTATATTACACATACCCTAGCCTAGTCTACCTTAAACATACTTAGAACACCTGCATTAGCATACAGGTGGGCCAAATCATTAACACAAAGCATATTTTATAATTAAGTGATGAGTATCTCATGCTATTTATTGAATAATCATAGGCATCGTAAAGTTGAAATACCGTAACAAGGACCATCATAACCCGGGGAGCGTCTTTATGCAAAGGATGACTATGAGTCACTAAATAGCATTTTTACAAATAGCTGCATTCACTCCATTATAACATGTAAGGATAGTGCAGTTACTGACACCGATCAGGTTGAAGAAGGTAGCATGTTTCAGTTCATTAAAATGCATATGTTTCCTTTAGTTATGAATGCAGTGGTCCTAGTAAAGGGCTACCAAGAGGGCAACATTCATGCACACTGGTCTCCTGACTGGTTGCCAGGATGAGGGTTTTCTTTGCGATGCTTGTTTGTAGGGTCCGCTCTGAAGAATCCTCCCCATCCAAGCATTCTGCTGGTATAAAAACAAAGAATTTCGCGTCAAGGCACAGTGAACAAGCAGTGATATAGCCTAGGGTCACCTCACGGAGAAAAGCTAAAATCGCTATTGAAACACTATTGAAAGGGTGACTCTTGTGGCTGGAGAGGGCAGGACAATGAGAACTCTGACAGGTCAGCTAATTGTAGTGGCTCTGGCTCTGTCAGGACCCCTCCACGAATGAAGGTCAAGCCAGTCACATCGCCTGGCACCACATGGCACCCATTGAAAAACACCTCACACATGAAGAGATGGCAGGGTTCTGGAGAGGCGCACAATAAAACCAGGAAAACCTTAACAAAACTGTAAATGTCAGTGCAGGGGGAACGTCAGTCTCCTCAGGCCAACTGCAGGCTAATCAGAAGGAATATTCAGTGACAGCTGGGAGGAAGCCTGCTGCTAAGCAATCGATTATTAAGCTCCTTCGCGGACAAGAGTATAGCGGAGCTGGTGAGCTACGCGCATCTTTCCGGGGTTCCTTGTGGTGCTGGGACGCATTTTTCATTCAGTTGGGAAGCCTTTGTCAGCAGTAGCTAGATAAGACACGTAACGCCCAATGGGGACAGGGGGGAGGCGGTGGCACGTCAGCTGAATATGGGAAAATTAATTTAAGCGATTTCTCATGTCACATTATAAATCTCAGTCTGGGTTAGCCCCACCCCCTTTTTATCGAAGCTCTGCCACATTTGCCGATTCAGTAAAGCTACCCACATGTACGTAATTTAAATCTCTAATCCCCTATGCACGGCAATTATAGGGAATCGGTATTAATCGGGCACCTGGCCGCCAGGTCGCTTGCATTGCCCTCCTCTATATGTGACCGTGATAGCCATGACGGATTTTGTCACTCACTCAAACATATTTCTTCATGCGGCATGATGTCGCTCCCGAACAGCTAATGAATTTCAGACGTGTAAATTTCATCATTCACTTGTGTAATTAAAACTTGATTATATGTGATTAATGTGCTCAAGAGATAAATACTAAATATGGAACCTGCATAACAGAAACAGATTGATTTGTCTCATAAAAGCAATGTGTTTCTTAATTGTACTGGGATTTTCTGACCCACGCTTGTGCTCTTCTATGTAGTGGTAATGCTACTCACTGAAGGTACCATGTATGCTTTAGATTCAATTGTCATATCGCACTTTATATTAAATTTACAATATACAGGTATTTCCAAATGATCTTAATTCATGGAACTGATATGTGGTATTAAAAAAAAGTCTCAAATGAGGTTATGGTCAGCCACGTTATAAAATGACTCTGTGTGATTGTTCTTCAGTAATAAATGACCCATCAAGAAGTAAATTTCACCCATAAATCTGCCCTTTGATTTTGCAGAGTTCATCTTCCTTCCATACAACCTTCTCCAGGACCTGATCTGACATATAATGTTTTTTTTTCCTCAATTCATCTATTGCACTGGACCCTAAAGATATTTAGAGCCATATATGATATACCTGCCATACTGGAGTTTTAAATGAAGGTCAAACATGGCAAAGCCAACCCGTCTCTGTCAGCATTTTCCTTCCCCGATAAAGACAGAACCCCCTGCCCCCCCACGGTATTGTAAAGACGTATGGTTTTGGGTCAGCTCCAGCTAGCTGGAGTTCTGCATGTATATTCATTGTGGTGAGTAATTGTGTTCCCCGCTGAACACTCTCACCTTGAGGAGTGACACGTCCCTTAAGAGCAGCGGCACTCTGGAGCCTTCCTCAACGTCTGCCATGAGAACCTCCAGAACTGCTCGGAGCTTCTCACTCTAATGGAGGCCGACGGTCTGGTTTTAACGAGTCCTCCTCTCGACATGGCTGTCGATCCCTTCAGGAACCACATTTATGTGGAATACGTACCTCTCACATCCACACTCTTTTTCCAGACTATTATCCTCTGTCTTTCGGAGGCCGACTAGGATTCACATTAGTAAATGGGATATTTCCTATCTAATAATGGTCAGATGTTAAATGTACCTGAAAGGATGTAGGCATCCTGTCTTACGGAGCCGCAGCGCATATCAAATGGTCATGCTTATTATGGGATAGCTAGCATGAGCTCTGCCTCTCTTCTGATGTGATATTCTTCGCCTGGAGCCAGTGCCGTGCACCAAAATGCATATACCATATCCCATGTGTCATTACACACTTTATGTGTGCGCGCATGTGTGTGTTAGAATGCACCACTTCTTTATTATTATTTTTTTTTTATTTCTCGTGTGAGGAAGCAGGGAGGAGGGGATGAAGGATGAGACCAGGACACGGCAGTGAAGAATACTTGCTAGTTTATCATTCACGGTACAGCGAGGCTGGAGACAATGGAGTGTGGGACAGTGGCAATCCAGCACTGTGAGTGATACATTAAATGATTGTCTCGGAAGGCGGCTCATGACTCTCACCCACTGCAGATCCCGGCTCTGGACGCGCCGCTGGCCTGCCTCCTCCAAGTCTCCGTTACCCAAGGTCATGTGTATGCAACATAAACCCCGCAGTTGTTCGCCATGGAGGGGGGGGGGGGCACGCTGAGGCTCGAGTGCCTCTTTAATCAGACCGCATCTCTGAGGGTGAGTGCCCGGGATTCCCATGATTAATGGCCTGGATTTGCATATGTTTTCTGCACTACCTGGGGTCTGGGTGTTTCCCCACGCGGTGGGGAGATCTCTGCTCTACAGTGTGGCCGCAAGTGAACAATTCACTGTTTACTAAATTCATTACATCTATGACATACTACAGTAAATGCCTGGAGGTCAAAGCACGGTGCACAAGCGTCCTCGTCTGTCTACCGTCATCGAACAGTTTCCCTGTCCGCTAGCAGCTTACTGCTTGCTCTATCTGCGGCTGTTTATAAAAACACAATTTCAGCAGCATAGTTGAAAACCAGAGGAGGATGTTTCACCGCTTCATACCAGGACCGAGGTCCAAACTAAATGATGCAGGAAAATACCGGGAGAGCATATGTTGTTTGGTATGTTCTACAACAAACTGAAAGCCCTTTGTTAATTATTAAAGATGTTAACGGAGTTATATTCAGGCGTTTTGACTCTGACGTTGTCGCTTTTGGTTTCCCCGCAATGTCAGTGGTCATAAAAGATGCACTTGGTCATGTCACAGAAGGCCGGGCTGTAATGAATGGTCGTAATTATAAGGCCTTCAATGATCTGAGCTCAGAGCTTGCTTTTGTGTGCTATCAGGGCCTGATGGTTTGATATATGCAAATATATGACCACATATAAACAAAAAGTAACATCAGAACACTCAAGGTGTGGAACCCCGCATATGTAGAGCTCATTATCAGTTTTATATTCAAATTCTTTTTATTTTGGGCGAGGGTATAGAAATGTTAATTTCATAACACATATCTTCGGTTTAATATGTTTGAACAAGAAAGGCTACATCTTTCAGGGAAAGTTACTAAGTAAATGGAAAATACAATGCATAATATGTGTTGTTTGTTTGTTACTGGAATAAGGAAGAATTCTTTTACGGGTATGAAATATGAAAGACATTTCATTGGGTCTTTTTCCTTTGCCTTATTTTGTTTATTTGCCCACATCCAATATACATCAGGGATATTATGGTGGAGTTCAGTAATGTTTTTGTTGTTGTTTTGTTGTTGCCCCCTCACCCCGCATTCCCCTCCCCCCATACTTATGGAAATCCACCCCCCCCCTCCTCCCCAACCCATCAAACAGAGAAGAATGGCTTTGCCAGACTTATGACTTTCAATATGCCTCAGTCGAGCGTGTCACTGTGAGAGGCCAGAGAGGTCAACAGTAATTCATAACTGCTTTAAAATTGTGAGCACCCCCAGCAGCAGCCTGCATTCTAATGCTCCCCGCTGACCCCCCACCCCCCTGTGCCGGTTCACGTGTGCAAACGAAAGGCCGATTTCACTCGCTTTCACTTCCACTCTGTATAGCAGACCTCACGGCTCCAGAGGCACCATGGGAACTTTCATCCTGCTTCAGGAGCAGAGCACTCTGGGAAGACGAGGGCGCCTCTCTTGGCTTCATGACCATTGCCCCCCGGCGCCCCCCCCCCCCGCCGCCCCCCCCCCCGGCCCGCGGCCGGGGGGGGGGGCCATTCTGCCCTGGTTTGTGGAACCATGCCTCCTGGGGGCCAAACGCTGCGGGATGGCACCCCGCCCCCCCCCCCCCCCCTTGTCTTCAGGCATGTGGGACAGACTCCCCATCTGATGCCTCATTTCCTCTACCTCCCCCCACTCTGACTTAATGGATCCAATTCTCCAATGAGCGTCTGCGCTAATGAGCCACTCCATATTTTACACCACTTCCCCCGTAATCCGCTCCTTTAATATTTCAGCTGCGGGATGATGGATCCATATCCAGAAATAGGAGTGCCAAGGGGGGGGGGGGGGGGGGGGGGGGGGGGGGGGGGGGGGGGGGGGGGGGGGGGGGGGGGGGGGGGGGGGGGG
>JABFDZ020000124.1:197601-225800 GCA_019775955.2 Pollimyrus isidori
ACTAATGTTTGGGGTTACATTCCCCTTAACATGACTGGGTCACTAATGTTTGGGGCTACATTCCGCTTAACATGGCGGGGTTGGCCCTCATTAACATTTTGTGCTGCATTCCGCTTAACACGGCTGGGTTGGCCCTCATTAACATTTTGTGCTGCATTCCGCTTAACACGGCCGGGTTGGCCCTCACTAATGTTTGGGGTTACATTCCCCTTAACATGACTGGGTCACTAATGTTTGGGGCTACATTCCGCTTAACATGGCCGGGTTTGCCCTCACTAACATTTGGGTGAGGTAGTGACACTGTCCTCTGCATCTTTCCACTTACACTCATCACCCTTTACCAATGCAAAAAACAATTAAGCAACACAAATGTGAAATGAAATGAGATTATACATTTCGCTCCGAGCTATACAAATCTATGCAGATGTTAATCCTCGGCATGTGATAGCAGTAACCGCTTCCTTTGTACATACCCAGACTGGCAATGCGCTTTAAATACTGCGGTATTGCATCTTCATCCCCTACGTTTGCGCTGCAGGACAAAGCAGATCTCCTGTTGCGCTATCATGCCCCCGGCCGTTCCTCAGACCTCCCCTCCTGCTGCCAGAAAATGCCCCACCTCCAGGTGAAATATCAGCATGCCGGTGTCTGTATCTTTTCTTGTTGTCATCTTCTGCAATTTCTGTTGTGGATGTCACTTTGATACCTACACTCCAACGTGAGAAAGAATGTTTCTGTAGAAGTATTTCGGTGATACCGGGGTACAAATACTGCATGTAAATTGACGTAACGTGGAAGCTACAGTACTTACTTGCAGAGGAGGAAGACTGATAGTAGCAGTGGGGATGTTCTCCTTATGTATCATATGTATCAGTCGACTTTGGGCCCATTGTAGGGCAAAAACAAACGGAGATTTGATTTTACTTTATTTATGGTACACTTTTGTCCAAAATTATGAAGTGAGACAAATCATATGTTCAGAAGAGAGCAAGGATGGGTGTGAGTTTGCTGCTCGCTCACCTTGACGCTCCTGGGCAGCTAGACCGGAATTTTGGGCATTTCCATTCACCTCCATTTAAACCAGACGAGTCAACTTTCAATGCATATTTTCTGTGCATGCTGACATTAAGTGCATTAACCCTGATAATCATGCTGGTGTAAGCAATCTGTGTCTTTCCTGTGACTGAGGTACACTGCAGCCCTCCCTCTTTTCTGTCATTGGGTCTCTTCCTTTCTGCTTTCTTGTCTCTCTCTCGCTCTTCTTCAGCGAGCATGCCGCTGGAATCCTGTGTGTCCTGTAGAGGTTCTATGAGCCCAGTTCATCTGTAAACCTCCATGCCCTGAGGTCAAAGGCCCCCGAGGTCGAAGGGCCCGAGGTCTGTCGGTGGATGCAGGCGGTTGAGCGACGTGGGGATTACAGTCATTCCAGGTTGTGGGAACCGTCGCCTGGCCTACGACTTGTTTATTTCCGTCATGTCAAAGACCAGGAGCTAAATATACAGAGGTTTCAGCATAAGTAGCTGTAAATTCTAGCATATGTTGCCAGCATCCAGCAGTTTTGTCTAAAGTAAACAAAGCATGTAAAAAGCCTTTTCTAAAGATGAAACTGCAGCCATGCTAACAAACAGCCTTGCGGTTGACAGAACAGGCCTCGGTGCACATTGCAGCCTAGCGGACACCCGGCCTGCTGCCTCTCTAATATTTAGAGCCTATTCTGGGACCAGCTGGCAGAAAATGAGAAGGTCCCCCCCCCCCCGTCCACTCCTTCTCCTCATCTTCCTCCTCGCCTTCCTCCTCCTCCAAGCTCATCAGAAATAGCACAATGGCAGGCAGACTGTTTTTTCTGGCTTTGGTTCTGTCTGTCATTGGCGATGGGCGGCCGTGATTTACAGCCCGTGTAGACGTCCGAGGTTCGCGAGCAGTTTCCAGCAGACTGCGGCTTGAGGTCTCCGTCACGGAGACGGGGGGTGTAGGCCCTTTTAACGCCATAAAGGCTTCAGCCTAAACTTCGGCTCATCAGGGAAGCCACATACACATCACGCCCCACACTCCTAATTTGCGTTTACCGCTTGTTTGCCGAGGCAAGCAGTTTCTGCGGTTTCAAATGATTCATATTTTCAGGAAAAGCCTTTAAAAGAATATGGTGATGCTATTGCTCTGAATACATTAAAGCACATAGATATACATTTAAATTTTGGAATATAATTGTAAAATATGATCCAAATCCATATTTGACATGGACTGTTACACTAACTTTTGCATTATTTTATAATGCTATCCAATTATGGTGTAATACCTTAAAACTCATCTAAGCTTAATTGACAGTGCTGCCTTTAGCCAGCTACATTGTATAAACTATGAATTATAACCAGGCCTGACTAAACCCTACATTAGCTACACAATTTTATTTTTTTATCTTTTTAACCTTTATATTTCAAGAAATGTCAGTGAAAAAAATTTGCTAGCTGAAAAAGTGAGAATTTTACGCTCTTACAGTTTTTGTTCATTGCATTTTATATTAATATGTTATTTCAATATAAGTAAGTTGATCCTTTGTGTATGATAATAAACTGTTTCCATATTTTACATATATATCAAAAGAAAATATGCTCTATATACTGTGTGTGTGTATGTATACTTAAAATCTATATGCCTGTTTTCTGTCAGATCATCCGAAAGTGATCATTAGAACTATTAATGGTCCTTTGTTATTTAATGTTTGTTGTCCTCTCAAATTAGCACATTAGCTTTGATCTGTATCAGAATGGCCTCTGAAAAAGCATCTGTCTTTCTATATGAATGTGGTTAAACTTGTGACAGAGGTATATGTCTTGTGGAAACACATGGCATTCACTGATAAGGAGGTATACATTACGGTCACATGGAACGATCTGGAATTTCATCAACCAGTAGGACTTGGCTAATTCGGGGTAAAATTTTCTGTTACTCTTCTATGAACCAGAGAAGTAAACAGCAGACTTTTCTGTGTGAAAGTCTATTACAGACTGGTCTTATCAAAGCTCCACGAAAACAAATTCCTTGTATGGAAAATACTTGGCTAATAAAAAAGATTCTGATTCTGAAAGCTGATTAAAAAGGTTTGCTGTGCTGCAAAGAAGGCAATTACCAGACTTAACGTTTGCATGGTGTGACAGCAAAAAGAGTGGCTGTGATACAGAGAGAGATGCAGCTAAAGATAAAATCCTGGAAGGTTAACTGCTGTTGTACCTTCAGACAGGAAATCCTTCAGTAAACATCAAGCTGCACTGTCGAAGATGAATCGCGCAGTCGATCTGAGGAATAACTGTTGGTGCAGTTTCAATAAAATTAGCCATCATATTTTAAGCATCTTGATTGTGTCATACAACACACGTCATGGTTTACTTCAGGACAGTGGTCACTGCATCGTGGCCAAACTGCCAAGCTGAACCTAAGCAGCTCTGTTAGGGAGACAGCAGGCTGGACCAGTCCTTCTATACTTTTAAACAGCTATAAACACTTTGCCGTTTTCTCTCAAATACAATGCACTTCACTATCTGACAGATATATTTGTGGCATCTTGTGGTTGTTGCTCTCTGCTGTTTTCCAAGGCATGAATTTCAAATGCTTAAATATTACTCAGGATAAAAAAAATATAATAATTTTAAAAATGCATTATAATAAAGAAAATAACATCTGAAGCTCTTGCAAACAGCACAAGGCGCTATAAGGTTTTATACTAGTTTAAAGAAATTTTTAAAAATTGAGTCACTAATTTCATTATTATTTCATTAAGGCATTCAAAATTGCAGGCATATGTTTTGGGATAGTTCATTTATGCTATGAATTTCTGGCTTTTTCTGCACTTTACAGATTAAGGGACTATTTGAATAACATATAAAATAACGATAAAAATGGTCCTTGTGTATGTTTATTGTTTCAAACATCATTGTTTTCTTTGCAGACACATCTTATTTGGAATACTACTAACTGAGGAGTGCATGGATCTGTGTATAAAATTATAAATTACAGTTATATAGTGTTTTACACAAGCTTAAGGCTGCTTTACTAGGAGGAAAAAATATATCAAATAAAATGACAGTAATGGTAAAATAATAAAAATTGCTAAATTGTAACAATTGTAAATGTTGCTTTTTAAAAGTCAGTAATTAGGTATAACAGTAAGTATTAGTCATAAGTTTTTTTTACATATGTAAAAAAAAAAAAAAAACACGATATAACCACATTGCATTGCGCATGTAATTTGAATAATAATCACCCCTGTTCCTTCTTTTAAAATGAAAGCAATAAATAATGCAGTGCAATAATAAAATAGCCGGACAGTAAACACGCAATGGAACATCCATGACGAGGCAGGCTGGAGGCAGCAGATACGGCAAAACTGATCCTTGGATTTAGAGGTGGGGGTTCTGTTCATTTTGGCCCATCCAGGGCTTATGTTAATGAAATACAGAATTAAAAATTATGCAGGTGAAATTCTCCCTTGAAATAGCAACTGTCACCGGACCCCTATCTCATTAAGATAAATATAGCGTGGGGGGGGGACATTCACCGGCAGCTGGAGAATCGGGTGGATACATTTATCTTCACTGTGTTGTTGTTTTGTGCGGGTGCAAAAATGGGTCTAAGCACATTTTAGTCCCGGAAATGTATGGAAATATATGTGCATTTTAAAGGGAGGGGTCGCATCCATTTCCAGCATCCTGATCCTCCCCCCTCCCTTTCCAGGCTAGCCACACACGGGGCTTTTCTTTCATTTGGTTTTGGGTGAATGAAATGATTATTTCAGTTTTACACAGTCAGCAAGTTTTGATTTAATTTGTATGGCAAAAGATGTCTGTAGACCTGATAAAGGACTTTCAGACTTCATATGTTAATTTTATATGTCGTATTTATATGTTTTGGTGGTGTGTGTGTGTGTGTGTGTATGTGTGTGTATAACATATGATGTATAATAGATATTATAAAGTTGAGTACAAGTGTCCATTGTCCCATAGCTTGCAAAGAATGGTTGGTGTTTTAACTTGATAAAAAAAAAATTTAAATCAGATGAACGTGCATTTCCATGAGGCCGGGACCAGCCCATGGTTTCTCCAACATCACTGGAGTCGAATTTAGATTGGGACTGAGGGACTTTCTGGTGAGCAGGCCCAGGAGTGTCTCATGCTGGGAAAAACTGCCAAACCGGCGAGACGTCAGACTCGTGCGTGGTTGGGACCCGGGAGGGCGCACAACCAGCAAGGCACAAAAGGGTGCATGTCTTAGTCATATGGGCAACTCGAATGCCCGCAGTGGTCTGGGCAGGCTGCTGGTTATCAGACTGCAAAATCAAATCTCATTGGCTACTGAGCAGACTAGCAATATTAAGGCCGATTGGCTGTCCCAGAACCCATGCTGGCAAGATGCCATCTACCCCAGTTTGTTAATTTAATTATTCCTCAGTCACACTTGTGTCCTTTAATTAACTACTTAACAAGACAAAGACATAAGACATCACAGATTTTTCACTATTAAAGGAAAATAATAAGCACAGTAAGATACAGGCACAGCTGATGATTCCGTTTGTATTGTGTGGAGCTGTATTCAGATGAATGTAAAATGCTTAATGGCTACCAGTTAGAAACGGGCTTTATCCCAGCCTCAGGCCAGAGGACTAATTATTGTGTCGCCTACTGTTTTGATTGGCGCTACGGAGCAGGCTAGGGCAATGAGTCAGACTGCAAAACAACAGTTTACTTTTTAATGGTTTATCTTGAATAAATAAGAGCCATATTTGGAAATTAAGTTAAAGACTAAATTGCTTGTAGAAATGTTATTTTGTGATTTTAGAGTAAAAGGATACTGGTATCAGAGAAAGTTGGAATTAACGCCCCCAGTGTAGCATGATGCACCCAGTACTGAAGCAGAAATGTCAGTATGTGCTCCTAATTTTTCCCAGTGTACTGTGTGTATGTTTTTCAGATCATATAGACTGTTTCACATTAATGCATTTGCAGTGGAATGACGCACTATAGGGTATGTTATATTAACATGATGAGTCACATTTTAATAGCTTAAAAACAACTTTCCGTTTCTTATCTACATAACACTGATATAGGACTTCGGTCTAATTTGATGTTTCTAAAGGTAATTTTGTATCATTAAGTTTTATAACAAATTCAGTAAATGTATTACAATTAAAAATGCTGCAGCTACTCTAATTTGATTAATTTATACAATTTATGCCATGACACCCAAATATTGGAGTGAAATTTTACACAAAGATAAACATCTTCTAATTTTAAAATGTGATATTGGTGTTTCAATTTAATTTATTCTCTATATGTGTCCTGTATTTTCAGGGATGTCTTGCTGTGGCCATTATGACATCACATCCTGTGATGTGCTCCTTTCTGATGTGGTTGCTGTAGTTTTCTGAGATTACCATAAAATGCTCAGAACTTCATTGCAGGTAGAATAATTAAATCACTGCACAGATACTGACAGAACTGTGAGGAATATATTGAAGAATTGATCCTTGAGTGCTGTAAATGTCTTAAGGATGTCCTGTAAATAATATGTTTGGAATTCAACTGTACAAAGTAAAACTGTTGAGTTTTACAAAAGCGTGACCCTGAAGGAAATGGTGACAAAAGAAACAGCATAGAAATATTGACTCAGTCATTGGAAAATTTAAATAAAGTCCTGGTTCTGATCTGGATCATTTTGGGGTTTCATGTCTAATTGAACAATGTTTTACTGTTGAGAGTGGCAGTTGGGGAGGTGAATGCATGTGGACATACAGAACTCGGCCGTGAGTGTTCAGCATTTTACTAAACAAACACTAAACTTGTGGTCTTGGAAGTTAGTGCCAGAAATGCTGCAGCAGAATAAATATCTGGCAGATGAATCCTACATGCCCTCCGGCCAATTTCAAAGTATAACCTGAGATTTTGCAAGGTGAGCTTTACATTGTAAAGCGAACGAAGGAGCCTGAATTTAAAGTGGCTCTGTTTTCATGTAATACTTTATTACGCCTCCAGGGAAAAAATGAAAACCATATTGAGAAAATTATATTTTACATTTGCTAATCTTTTATTGTGCCTGAAGCTGATGAAAATCACAGGTGCTTGTTCAGACAAAGGCCCTGTGCTTATTGTGGTAACCTACACGTCATAGTATAGATGCCACGTTATTGTAAGTCAGCCTCTTCCATAAATCTCAGCTCAGTGCCTTGCCGGTAATTCAGAGGTCCTTCCCATACGTTCTGTCATGCCATCATATATCATGAGCTACACGCCAGTCTGTGTTTTTGTTGAATTATTTAAAGTCTAGACGTTAGCCTAGGCTAACATTTGAGGTACACCTTTCAGATAGTGGATATACACACGACATAAAGGCACATTGTACGCAATGCAGCAACAGATAGTGAGGCTTTTTTTTCCTGTTTTCCAAAGATTCGTCGACGACGTTTCAAAACAAACGGAAACACTGCCGGCAGTTCACAAGCCCAAGCGCCACGACGTGTCGCGGCCAGACGGCGACGGCGGCGCGCGAAGCTGCGTGCGCCCCGCTCGATGCGTGCCCGTCAGCTTGAAAGGGAGAGCGGCGGATTGCAGGAGAGCGTGCAAAGCCCTGGGGACAGGGGCTGTATGGTAATGCCGCGCGGCAGGATAGCGCTCACCCTCTACATCCTTATTCCCTTCTGTCATTATGGTACTTCCAAATGATCCCGTGTGCACTTTCAGGGAAACTGATCACAGCTGTAACATTCACAGTCATAAAGTTTACTGCTAAAAACAAAGACACTCAGATATTTCACTGCCTTTTCCTCTGTGCCATTTGTCTAACTGCATCAACATTTTTCCTTCCCGGTGATCTAGATTCTTGAAGTTACAGACCCCTGCATGTATACCAGAAGTACTCGGCAAAGGGGCAGTTTTTGTCCTCATGCCAAAACCCTGATAAATAGGTGACTAGTAACATCTGCTGGTCCACTGCTGTTCTTGGCTGTACATCCTGCCTTCCATCTACAAATACCGTATTGTACAGAATCTCATTCTCATACACGCTGTCACATCCGCCCGGCGTGCTCTAGGACCCTTCGCTGTCCTTCTCACTCTGCTCGCTCAGGTACCTACAGGCACCGGTTTGTTTTTTTTTTTTTCTTCCACAGAAGAATGCTTCGCAGTATTTTGCACCGAAGGGCCTTCTAGAATGTTCTCTAGTGAGGGGGTAAAAACTCCCTTCTAGTGTGCGTCAGGCATTGTGCTGCAGTGGTGAAGGTTAGGCTCTCCGTGTGTGTAAATGAACAGGCTGCACGTTCTCCAGTGTGCCGTCTAACTTGGCAGGCGCGGCTCGCCATTGTACCCTCCCGAGGACATCAACAAACATCGGCTTGTTCCTTATTGTGAGCTGGGATCAATTAGGTTGTCCTGCGCTAATTAACCCTCTAATCAATCTTATTTGTTCTCCCAGTGGAGCTCACAAAGGCTAGAGGCGCGGGCTGCCGGTAAAGATCGCGGTGAAGGACGTGCTTGGGGGTCGTCACTGGCCACTTACACTGGGATGTCTCCCAGCAGTCACTCTCTCCCAGCTTCTTTCACGCGAGTCTGATGTATCGCACACATTACGGTCATAAGTGTGTTCCGGTGACGCCATTAATATGCTAAATAAAGAAAACACTTTTATTATCAACTTACCACAGGTCCTTTGTCATGTCTGATAAACCACAGATTGCTAGCACACGGATACAAATTGTAAGAAACTGTCGGCTGTAAGTGCTGCTGCTATTGTGTTACTGTTTCGAGGGGACGACGATGTTAATTGGGGTGTAGGGGGACATAAGGTGATGTGAATGTGCTTTTAACTGGTGGGGGGTTTGACGTGTGTGCATCATTGCTGCCTTGGTTTGGAGCACACGCGACCCACGTCCCACGTCTGCCTGTCTGCGTGCTCGCAAGTTATTCCTGGGTATTGGGCTTCTGGGTCCCTCGTACATTGATACCCATCCAGCCGGAGGAAAGCCGCAGTCCACGCAGGCGCCACACGCCAACGTCACTCTCACAGCACGCATATTAAACTGATCTGCAGACGTACACATTTTTATTGTCAGTTGTCTGGGTGACAGATACAAATGTTCTTAAATAATAGTGACATGAACAGAAAGCAGCTTAAAATCAAACAGATTTTCTTTCCATTCCCCTGCTTATTCAGATCAGGTTCACTAGGACACACCATATAATTATCTATAAGTACACATTTACATGTATGTCTGGGAACATTTTTTTTTAATTTGTACATTTCATGGTTTTAAAACTGAATAATTTTCTAAATAAACTAACCGGAAATTACACTAAAAGCATATTTTGGGGTTCTGAATTTACTGTTATAGGAAATGTAAAAGTATATTTGTGTGTGTGTCTATGTGTGTGTCCATCTGTGTGTGTGTGTGTCCATCTGTATGTGTGTGTGTGTGTCCATCTGTGTGTATGTGTGTGTGTGTCCATCTGGATGTGTGTGTGTCCATCTGTATGTGTGTGTGTGTCCATCTGGATGTGTGTGTGTCCATCTGGATGTGTGTGTGTGTCTATCTGTGTGTATGTGTGTGTGTGTCCATCTGTATGTGTGTGTGTGTCCATCTGGATGTGTGTGTGTGTCTATCTGTGTGTGTGTGTCCATCTGTATGTGTGTGTGTGTGTCCATCTGGATGTGTGTGTGTGTCTATCTGTGTGTGTGTGCAGTTTTCTCTTTTTATGGAGGGATAGAAACTTCTTTTGTGAGAAGGGAGCACTGACAGGATGTGTCAGGACCTCTTTGTGTGACGAGATGGGGTTCAAGAACTAAATCATTTCAAAACAGACCTTATGCATTTTGCATGAAGTGTTTTTCCGACTCCCCCATTGCTGCTCGGCGGAGACTGCGGACACCCACCCAAAGCCAGAGCGTCTGGCCGGCCTCGCACTGCCACAGTCCTGCCAATCTCAGGGCCCCCGAATGCTGCCGTCAGTGATTTTTATAGGAAAGAAACCCAGCAAGGAGCTGCTACTGGAATGACAGGAATAGCGATTCAGGGAGACGGCGTGGGGGCCGCAGAGCTGAGGGGGCACCGGGCCCCCGCACTCCACAAGTTTGGTGTCCGTGGAAGCGAACCAGGGCCGAGTCGCCTGCCCCTTCCCTCCCTGTGGCAGGAGCCTTCGAGGTGTCTGCCTTCCCTTTCCCTCCTGTGAACGTGGAGATGATCCAGTCATCGTAGCGAATGCAGCCTCTACATTACTTCACGTAGTGAGCCGAGATGAGCCCTTAAACATGGCCATCGCTTTCGGCTTCCCTTCTGCATTTTCTGCCTCTATCTCCTAACCATCAAATGCAATGACATGCAATCAGTCTCAGACATTATATTTTATTTAAAATATAAACAGGCTGGAACCCCCGAAAAAGGCTTGACCTTTTCAGTGAATCAGCTCATCAGACGCAATAATCTAGCTCCCATTCAGATATGAACCATGCAAATGTTTCGGCCATTAAAATTACCCCCTCAGCAGAAAATACTTAACATTTTTAAGCTGTCAATAATGCAATTATGTCATAAACACAGGTTTTATATACATTATGTACCGCAAATATTTGTTATATAACTCAAATATTTCATGTATTGCACACATTGCATTTCAGAATTCCCATTCCTGTTTCCTTCAAATATCCATCCACCCAACATGAACAATTAAATGCATCGTTTTCAATTGATACATCCATGCATTTTCAGTGGGGTAATATCCAGGACGGGGCTGATACTGCATAGCTCATGTCAGATCCTACGTTTGACAGCGTGCGGTTTGGCTTTAACACAGATGGGGCTGGGTGTGGCTCCCAAAGAGCCACAGCATCGTCTGCCTTTCACAGAGATCCGGAAACACCTGCTGGGTCAAGCTATCCAAACGTTTCTGTCTCTGCAATAACATGTTAACTTTTCCATCTGGGTATTAGTGTTTCTGCAGGTGGCCTCTTAATATGTCGTGGAAGATGTTCTCCAGGTCATTGTTGAGGACAATATTTCCTTGATGCATGTGAAAATACATTTTGTATGAGAAAACCAAATCCGACTTGGACATAGATATCTTTTCTTTTTTTCTAGATTCATCTAAATGTTATCATACTGCTATCAGACACTATAACGCACGTCAGCCCTCCTTATTCTGTGTGGAAAAGCTGTCACCCTGTGGATCATATGGTTGTTGTCAGGATTTCATTTGAGACTCCCACTGCATGTCTTTGGCATTATGCTTAATACTGAAGCTGAAAATGAAGAAGCTTTAATCAAAATTTATCAAAAACTGGGCCTGTTTTTTTCTGTATCTATGGGTTATTTTTGCATCTTTGAGCGTTGCACATGCTGCAGGCCTGTGCCTGGGAAAGGTGCCGCCGTCTGCCTGACAGTGGTGTGTCTCGGCGTGGAGAACGGCGGCTTGTGTGGGGGGCCGGCAGGTAGCCGTGTAGCTGCGGGGGCGCCGGGCGGCAGCTACGAAGCGGGGTCTCACGACCCTGCGGTTTGGTGAGGCCACGGGTGAGTGAGGTGTCGGCCATGTTCCGCCCGCAGTGCGACACTTTGGACCGACCTCCGTGCGAAGACGTGGCCGCTTGTCTGCAGCCGTCCTCATACAGCTGCTCACATGTGTGTCCAGTGATGTCCAAATGAATTCCGATATTAATACTGGGATCTGCTGTTTTTTAGTTGCCTCTCTTTTTTAAGTGCTAGTCACATATAAACATTAAACAAGCACACATTCATAAAGCATATATTTAATGACTCATCAGTATGCATGAGAAGGATGGACACACAGAAATGTACAGGCCACAAATGGCAACATTGCTTATTAACTTTAGAAATGCATTTCAACTAAGGCTTATATAACAAATGTAACAGGACAGTAAAACAATAGAATGCAAGCTTTGAATCCATTCCACCTTTCATTGGAACAAACTGATTAAAAACCATGCATGTCACATGATCATTTTTACCAAAACTTTAACATTATAAAAACTGATATTTAAAATATTTAACAGAACACTGCACATCTCAGGGAATTCTCAGAGATAACTTCTATTGACAACACAACTAACCCCTGCCAGAAGCGAACAAATTAACACACCGGAAAGCGGTAGGCTATACTTGTTAAAAGTAATTTAACTTTCATTTGACTAACAAAGCTATAGGTGTGTTCGGAGCCCTTCCTGAAGCGCTGAAGGTATGTTCTCAGTTAGCCTACAGTATTTCCAGTATTAAAAGATACAAAGGGAGCTTTACGTGACGGCCCAGTAAGATTTAGCTGATATTTCGCACCAGTAATGGAGTCTGTTTTTCATATTTTTTTCTGATATGAAAATGAACGTGAATTTGGTCACACCGGAGTCCGTGCACATCTCCGTAACGAAATGAAACAGAAAGTCTTGGGAAGGGATTAACCCATGCGGGACCTGCGTCAGAAATCGGAGCATGTAAAATTTCATTCAAGGAAGAGATGCGCATTTTAATCGTCGCGAACCCAGTTTCCGTTTTCCCCTCTGAATAAGTCATATTGACTCTCAGAAAACGACGAATACAGCCGGTGTAAAATGCGTCCGGCCTGCCGTGTGCGCTGAGTGAGAGTCTAGGTGCTGCAGTGTGAGCCGTCAGTACAGGCGTGCCTTATATTAAACCTCGTACTGCGATGGCAGTATCAGGCGCTTTTTCTGTTTCATTTTATCATGAGTACGCCTATATCATTAGATCAGTAAGAAGCCAAACGCTTGTCGCGTTTATATAGAATATTCACATGCAGAATATGTAAATGTACGTAATTACAGCATGCAGAATATGTAAATATACGTAATTACAGCAGTATCTTCAAACACGTAAAGTTATTTTCATAAATCAGTAATGAAGCTAAATTAGTTTAATGCTAACGTGTTTTTCCATACCTTTTTCAAAAGGATTATATAATGTTTCATAACCGCATATATTTTCACTGCTAAATCACAATTATATTAACAGCCAAACATTAGTACACTGCGCATCAGTTGTAAACTCTTGACATGCTTAAATGTATGTTTTCCATTACCAAAATGATTTTCCCATAATCTTGTCCTGAATACTGGCCTCGGTGTGAACGTGTGTCCTTGGAGTTCACGAACAGCCTTTACAGTGCTGCCAAGCAGCGGAAAATTAATGTACTAGGCCTATATGAGGGTTAGGCTTCGGTGCCATGTGTAAGTCATCAGCTAGACTGCGAACAGAAAATCGGCGGGAAATACATGCTTAACAAGTGGTATCTATTGACTCGGCACTTTATTTCCTTTTGGGAACCATATAGTAATCAACCCCAATTTTTATTTTGACTATTATTATTTAAAGAATTCCTGATAACGATAAGCATATCACCCCTTCAACACCAAAAATTAAATTTTGGATAAACACGAAGACATAAACACGAATCACATAACACTTAAAATACGAATATCAATAGAACCAAAATATTTTTTGACAAAAAAATTACCGCGAAATCATGGCGCAAATTACCAACTAAACTGTCCGTATAATATAAACTACAATTTACCAAATTGCTTAGTAGTTTTATATGTACGGACAGTTTACGTCAAAAATTTACTGGGGGAAAAACTACAAAACGCAGACTGGCTGAAAAGACATCGTCGATTTAAAGAGCCGATCTTTACTGTAAACCATAGATGCCAAACGGAGGTACAGAAAACTACAGGAACGGACCGAAGAGACAGGTGTCAGGTGAGCGTGGCGTTTAAGTCTATGCTACTTGGCGTTATCGAGGCTCCTGACCATAAAATCTGCTCCGAAATAGAACAGAGACTCACTTTCATTTGGTTCCTTTATCAAACAAACAGATGCCCCCCGGGCAGCAAACGCGCCCAGCTTACTCGCCCTGGGGGAGCCGAGGCCTCTTTGATTTCATGTAAATTTGTACAACGCCCACTTCGGCATGTCTCCGCTTATCACTGATCCCTTTCTGTGACTCTTCTGAAAATTCGACAATGCAACCCAAGCCGTATTAAAAACAAAACTTTGTTTAAAAACCTGACATGTAATAACCTAACTGTATTATTGTCATGCTGGATGTGTTATGGTCGCGCGTTGCCATAAGAATATTAACTTCCTTCATTAAAAAAGCACCGGTAACGTTTTAAAGTAGGTTTGCCATGTGTGAACTGTTCTACAATTTGATCGGTAACCGAGTTTATCCATCTGAATAAGTTTTATATAGATTTTCGTTTTCTTAATCGATTGGTGGGATCCAATACATCGATTAATGTTTAGTGTTTTACAAGTCCCCACTTACCCTCATATTGGATTTCAAAACGGATATTTCAGCATTAAATCAAACATTACCGCCACTGAAGCATAATAAAAAATAGTGTTCAATCACCGGATTAAAATAACAATAGATATAGAGGAACAGATCCGAAAAAATACTGATTTAGGCTAACGATTGTCTGTGTTTTGGTACGTTAATACTAAGCGTTTTCCCGATAAACAGCTATCCCAGAATTTTGCTAAATGCAAATGGTTTTGAAATGTTAGATTTAAGTTGGTGAAATCCTCTTTAAGAGAGACAGGACCTAGACTCAAACTTATTTGCTGTTTTCTATGACCGCATCACTGCGCTGTTTTCAATGACAATGTGACAAATCAAGGCATTTTGAAAATCTTCCTCACGTGCCTCAGGAAGGCAGAAGACGAAAGCTGTTCTCTTATATATAAAAGGTACATTTCATTTTTTTTTCGTTGGCGATGTTTTAGATAACGTAAAAGGAAACTAAAAAGAATATTTGTCATTATCACTAAATGGATATAGTACGATTGATTACTTTACAATATATTGTTGACTTATGGACGATGGACCTTCCAGCTGTTATATTGAAATTAGTTTTTAATATTTCTAGTTATTGTAAATATCAGTTACGGATATCATTACGGGAAGTCAGGATTAGAATTTCTTGTATTTCTGTTTTAAAAACGTTGTAAAAGAAGGAAGTGCTCTACAGACTGGAACAGAAACGTGAAGGAAAATTCGCAATTCGTGTAAGTTGCCTTTTATTAACTTATTTTCAAAGCTTTCGGTTTATGACCGCAACAGTCATAAACTCTAGGTTTCTTACACCAAAGGTAAACTTCTCAAATTAGTGGGTTGTTTTTTACAACGTAATTTTAGCGCTGTAATTATAATCGTTTTATTTTGCAACTATAACTGTATGTTAGGATAAATTGTTTCATTTGGGTATTTTGCTTCTTTTCCCGAGGTATATGTCTATATCGCGTTTGTCGATGTCGTTGTCATCATTATTCGTTTGCCGTTCCTTTATTGAGCATCTCTATAAATGTGATTTGACACTGGCTGTTTACATCGCGAGGCGAGGCGAGGCGCCATGCCTATAGCACTGACCTGCTCCGGCCCAGGGGGCGCTAGGCCGTTGCACTGAGCGTCGGCTGGATTCGGAAAAAAAGAATCGTGTTTAGTGTTTAGTAGTTAATTTTTTTAGACAGCTTCCTAATTCTGTTAAATAGCATGTGTTTATCAGGCACATAGTTTTATTTGATTATCGTTTTACTTTACTGCAAATTTCTACTTGTGCAATTGCATGCATTTAATGTGCTTTTCAGTAAAAAAAAAAAAGAAAAAAAGACTATGCTGTTTATATAGTAAATTACGAAAAAGGTACCGCACATCTGTATTACATTTTACGTTGTCATTTAAAGTCGATTTAATTTTTGAAGTATATTTTAAATACCTTCGAAAAAACATATGCACTTGAAATAGGCTGGAGGAAATATGCAAAGCGTTTTATTTCATCGGGTACAAAACAACAACAGTCAGGTGGATATGTCTTACTGATATCCTGTGACTTGGGGTTACAAAATATAAACAGTTCGAATTTCACGCTTGGAGAGATATATTTATCACTTGATTTTCACCGTGAAAACACGCTTAGAAGAACATCTAACTGAAAAGTAACATACGAATTACATCAAGCGTAATATATCGATATATATATATTAACAATAAATATCTAAATGTAATATTTTTATTCAGACACATTGTTCACACAGTCCAAAGCCTACTTCATGATCCAATATTTTCATGCAACATCCGAAGTGAGTCTCTCTGATGATTTTATTCCATCACAATAAAAGGTAGTTTCTTATCTGTGCTCGTGGCTTTCGCGCCGTCGCTGATTCCACCGGAGCGGCGACAATATCGCGAGTAAAACTGCACGGACTGCTGACCGCTTTCGGCAGAGCCTGAAATAATCGACTGCGTGTAGAGTCCAGAGAAAAGCAAAGGGCGGGTCCATAGCCGCATCTACTGTGCCTTATCGTAAGGTCCCAGACAGAACAGCTCACTCAGCTCACCTTTTTTCGCATTGGATATACCACCCCCCCCCCCCCCCCCCCCCATTCATGGAAAAAAAACTCACTCACTCACACTGATAATCGCATCCTCAATTGAGATTTGCAGGGATTTTTGTTAATTAAAAAGTTTGCTTGCACCCATACCCGAGACCCGAATGATTCTCCGATGTTTCACCTCGGACCATACAAGTATTAGAAAATTTTAAAGACTTTCATATGAATATTTCTCAGTAAGTGGTTTACGTTTTAGCAATGTGCTCAGTCAGTTGCAGTTTTTATACAGCACTCCTGCAATTCATTTATAAACATTTATCTGAAAAAGGAACTGGGGCCATCTTAAACATTAAACACAAGAACAACAATAGATTGTATAGAGTTACCTGATACTGAAAATGTTAGGCCTTATAGATTAAAATGGAATGGAAATGTCGAGTATATAAGACATTTCATATTTCAGTTTAAAAAATGATCATGTTACAGTGTCACTGAAATCATCCTGTGGGTTTAATAGTAGCCTACTTTGCAGTTCAGACCACTGCATGAACTGCCTGGTTTCACTGTAGCCAAGAATGAAATGTGTAACACGTTAATGGGAATCCCATCATTTCTAATATTTCTGGTGCATTGACGTAAACGGTTTAAAATAAAGTCGGTCCGACAACGAGATTTATTGTTAGGCTGTTTTAAAGCCTCGGACTGAACAGGTCAGAGGTGACTGCACTTCACGTTTAGTGGTATGGTATTAAACGCAGGGGTTTGGTGAACCTCACATCCTTCGCTATGATCCGGACAGGGTCAGTCGTTTTCCGGTTACTTTTATTTTAGGTACCCGACGCTGCTGGTATCTTTTCGTTGTGCACTGTACGCATTCGTGTTTATAGAGACAGGATTCTAAAGTGAGGATTTTTCACCGCGCATCTTTACATTTGGAAATATTTTTATGTATGTATAAACATTTACCGGCGTCGCTTTCTACTCCTATTTAAAAAGACCATAATATGTAATGAGATGCTGTTGATCATCTCGCTAATTACAACTCGTGTTCGCTCTCTCTCTCTCTCTCTCTCTCTCCCTCCCACCCCCTCTCTCCCTCTCTCTCTCATTCCCAGAGTGCATATCGGGAATAGACACACAAAGACATGCGCACTCAACTTAATCAGCCATTTTTTTAAACAGGGCTAAAACGATAATAATTAGCAGAATAAAGACATATCGGATTTTCATTTCCTTTCCTCCCTTTTCCCAACCTCGCACAACCTGAACTGCGAGGCGGCGGTCGACACATGCTTTAATAGCCGGACCCAAAGGAAAGCTTCATATTCTCATCGTTTCTGTTTAATTTTTTCCCTATAAAGTTCAAGGATTATTATTTTTTGCCATTTTCCCCCAGTTTTTGTTAACTTTCGCGGTCACTGGATTTGACTTACTATAACTAAAGAAAAAAGCAGAACACGCCAGCGAGGAGACATCGAGGGGTGAGAAAGTAAGTTTTTTTTCCTCTTAACTTTATTGAGTACTTCTTGTTAAAGATAGGTCGGTATCGATCATCTTTCTGCGTTGATCCAGGTCAACCCTTGATATTCCGCTCTCTAGATCACAGCTGTTGAGTGAGATTTATACTGCCGATAACATTATATCGTTTTAAGGTCTTTGAACTAATATTATTGAGTATTATTTATTCTAAAGCAATAAGGAATCATTGGCAAAGGTACTTTACATAGTCTAAGTAAGCGAATTATGCAAGTTTATTCGAGTTTCGGGGTTCTATTTGTATATTATACCCACGAAAGAACTGCATTATCCCAAAAGAAGCGGTGTGTTACTATTTTAATACTGGAATAATGAAGACCGATTATATTTGAAATTAAACGAAATGAGTAAGGCAGTGTTGGGCACTTGACTTGACCCGATGCAGAGTCATAAACATGAAGTGGCACGCAGTAAAGCTAACAGGGTGAATTCATGGGAGCTTAGGATGACAGACTGTCTCCCCCGTTTATTAAGCGGCATGCTGTACTTTAAAATGAACGTTTAACGCTATTGCGCTTAATCTGTAAAGGAGCGGCAGTGACAAGAAGGGAAATAATAATAATAATAATAATAATAATAATAATAAAGGCATCCTGTGAGAAAATCCACGGAAAATAAATATTAGATACTGTGTTGAAATGGTGATCTGGTGCTGCTGGATGTCGGGGCTTCGGTTGTTACCTGGTCGTCTTTACGGTTCTTTTGGTGACCGTATATCCGACAGTAGTGTCTGGTCGCTGGGTTAGAGACCAGCTCCGGGAGGATTACGACGAGGCTAAATTGATGTTTTTGTAGGCATGGCAGTGCGAAACTTCATGCTGGAAATCCTCCGGTTATTCGACCGGCTCTATCTGCTGTAATCTCCATTTTCCAAACGCTTCGTTCTTGTCTTTAGTTGCTGAAACGTAGCCCGTCCTCTTTCTCCCAACGGTGCTATGCCATTATCATTTCTTTTTTTCTTTTTCTGTTTTGTTTTGATTCACTTGATGGAAAGAGAGCCTGGAAATTGCGTGGTGGCTGTGCTGCCTTTTAGGCTGCTGGCCGTATGTATGAAGCCGGGCTCCGGCGTGAGAGCCGCAGTGACAGCGACATCGATCGCCCGCATTAGGGGCCAGTAGCGGCGCGTAGCCGCGCTCGGGGTGTGTACCGTGCTGTGTAGCTGTGAGTATAGCGGAGTGTAGTGTGGTGTGTAGCCGGGAGTATAGCGGAGTGTAGTGTAGTGTGGTGTGTAGCCGGGAGTATAGCGGAGTGTAGTGGGTTGTGTAGCCGGGAGTATAGCGGAGTGTAGTGGGTTGTGTGGCCCGGAGTATAGCGTAGTGTAGTGGGGTGTGTAGCCGGGAGTATAGCGGTGTGTAGCCCGGAGTATAGTGGGGTGCCTAGCGGTACGTGTCTCACTGTTTTCTCGCGCCCCTTTAATTAAATGAATTTAACAAATTTCTAGTGCATTGTATATTAATAATACAAAATGTATACATTTCTTTTTTTCTAATGTATACAAAGTTCTTAGAGAATGATTTGTAGTTGTGCAGTACAACATTTTACTAAATATACTAAAAATCACAATTTAAAGTACATTTTTCTCCTTTTATACACAAACGTTTGAAGAACATTTTCTTGTTAGGCCTACAACAATTAATATTTTTTTCCATTATACTATTTTATGTCATTGTTTTTATTGTACTTTAAAGTTATTATTTTGAGCAAAAATTAATTCGGATTGATTTCTACATTTGCAAGTGAAGGCAAAGAAACACTAACTTTCTGTGGAATAAAATGATTAGTTCTGTGGCGCTGAGTTGTTTAAGCTGTGTTACCGGCCATTTTCATGGTAATTCACGTTGTATTTATGAATATGTATTAATACGGTTTTGGATGGTCTGTGTTCACAGTTAACCAGATAATTCGGTTAATTCAGTTAGGCCTATTAAATTATTCAAATGCGGTTAGCTCTATTTTTCTGTTTTGCGACAATATATTTAACTGCAAAGGCTATCAGTGAAGAATAATGTATCTCATAAATATAAGGAGGAAAACCCTTAATAACTCCAGAGATTCAGACGTACTCTATTCTGCTGGCTGAGGCATCTCCAGAGGTCCACCGTATGTCATTTCCATGAAGCTAAATTGCTCTCTGCCAGTATGATATTAATGTGGAAATCAATATTTCAGGGCTTAAATTCCCCTCCTTAATTTTCTTATGGTTTATACCTCGGGTCTCAAATCGGATAGAGAGAAGCCGTTACTCTGTAGTGGGATTTGTATGTTTTTTCCCCCCAGTGTTAATTCCTAAGGGGTCCCAGTCAGGCTGTTATGTTTGAATGTTAAGGAAACACGTTTGTGTAAATGCAGGGGGAGAGTGTACCTCTATCCTGTCTATCCATGTGAACATTTTAAAACCATGTCCCCTTACTACCAATAATTAATAATAAAAAATATGTACTATTTACGCTCTCCCTTCTCCCTGTCACGTTTTGTGTATCACCACGCCATGTAGGTTACCCATGTATGTGTGTGTTTGTGTCTATGTATTTTATATATATGTAAGTGATAAATACTGTAGCACAGTATCAGAAATAAACACAGATCTGTTTTTAAGGAGCTGGGGTTGTGGCATGAGCCAGCTTTACACAGCATTAATCATTAACAGCGTTCTCCTGTGTAGACATTGTATTGAGAGTGTAAATGAGGCCGGCTATCTGCCGTAACCTGCTCTCGTCAGAATGTCCGTTACGGAGGCAGCCGTACACAGGGTGCATGTTCTCCACGTAAAGATTGCGCCCCGACGGACGCAGTGTATTAATACCAAACAATTGCAACTGGCTGCTGAGTTTAGCCGCTGCACTCTTTGTTTTGAACTCGCGTTGATATTTTTGGTATCGTTCCTGTTTATAGTTCTGTGCTTTTGGCCTATAAACCCTGGCATTCTTAGTAGTAATAAGTAGAAGAATATATTTGGTATTTTTAAGGGTTCTATTTCTTCGCGCGCGTGTGTTTTTTTTTTTTGTTAAAAAATTAATTGCGGACAGGATTTTATTTTATTTTTTTCTTTTTTGTCTTGATAAAGTCAGCTGGACACGGCAAGATGAGTTTGCATCAGTGTAAGATGTCAGTCAGACCTGCCTGAGCCTCAGGATTAGGGCTCGGGGTTTGATGAAGAAAGTCACTTATTTAAATGAAGGTTTGATACACAGGCCCTAACAAATGGTGTCGGGCCTTAAACCGGGCCCACCAGCTGCTAGGACTTGAACCTGTCTGGCAATCAAAGTATTGAACCGAAACCGAGTTTGAGGATTGATTATCATTTACGGCTCGCCACGCTCAGAGCTGGGGGCATCTGATCCCCTGTAAATTAAACTTGACCGCGCCGGAGGTTCCAGAGCGTGTCTGTGAGCTGCGGACTAGTGGCTGAAAGATGAGTCGTGGAGCGGGGGCTTAATGCCTCGCTTCAGGACGGCCGGAGAGGAGGGGGGGTGATATGTCACTTCAGTGCGCGGTCAGTTCCTCCTTTTGCTGGCAAGAGTTGAAGATTTGGACGCGGCTCAAAGCGCCCAGACTGAGTGCATTCAAACATGCACAAGCTTCACACAATTAGTACTTAATTATATTAACATATGCAAATGAGCCGCCCGCGGGAGCTTTCGGTTGGGTGGGATCAGCTGGGCCACGGGAAGCTCATTGTTTCCGCGCGAAGCGACGGTCTGGAGTCGGACTGTGGAAAACTCATAACAAGACATCTCATTTAGCCATCCACACCATAGCAACATTTCATTAGTTTCCATGGCGACCCCTTTTAATTGTGCTGACTAATGTCCCCTGGCCGTCGCGCGGCCCGAAAAATGCTAGCGCGGCGCAGCTAATCCCCCTCGCGGTGACACATGCTTGTACATATCTCCCATTGTGCCGCTGTCTCGTTTGTTGTGACTCCTCGTTACGCTCTCGGCCAATCCCGTCTCCCTCTGAGGCTCTGTGGTATCATCTCCTTCAAAGGAATTCTTTTATCGTTTGTTTCTGATTAATAGGCCCGATTGGCCCCATTCTGTTCAGCCTCTTGTAAAGGGAAGGTCAGCTCTGTTGTCTAAAAAAAAAAAAAAAAAAAAAGTGTTTCCACAGCAACTCGGGCATTTTTTTTCCCTCCTCCGCCTGTTGGCCTATTAAGTCTTGGCCTGAGCAGACCTGACATGCCTTGGCCACATACTCCTTCCCATAATCTCTGGTTCCCTTCAGGCAGAATCAGTGGACCCCAAAGAAATGCTAATATTTCTGTGACAGCCATGTTTTTTTTTAGTTATTTGTTTATTTTTTTTTGACAAAACGTCAACGGATACTGCTGCCTTTCATCGGCGGGAACGGCAGTTTATGCGCGTGTGAAAGCGTCAGAAACGGATTAGCATTTTTTTGCATAATCAAACGGCGCTGAATGGAGGTGGCTGCGGCCTGCTGAATGGGCGAGATTAAAGAGCAGAGCGCCATGCTGCCTCTCCCTTTATTTTACGCGGTGCCTTTCTCATACGCGTTGAACTTTAGGGAACTAACATTTCCCCATAACCTCGCCGTCCGGAGTGACCCAGCGTTTCAGTGTCGCGTGAGGGAACGTGTATTAAATTGCCCGTGCATGAGAGCAGATTCAAGCGGGGTCAGACGCTTCTGCGTTAATATCAAGCGAACGGGGAACGTTTTCATCTTCAGAGCAAATCGTGAACTTGACAGGTATGAACATTGAGCATCGATCGCGTTTTTAATCTTTTTATTTTTATTTCAAACTTTGCAGTGTTTTGGGGGTGAGGCTGAAAGCTACCGGTCTGGGGAACCTTAGCAGAAAGGCAGGAGCCGCCCGCGGGGGAGTCCTGTGGCAGGCTGACCAAGGTCTACGGAGCGTTTTCATTAGATGGGGTATCATGTCACCGGCCTTCTGTGGGTCGGAGCCCAGCTTCTCATCCCAGGAGGCGCCGTTTCAGGAGAGTGACGATGCCTTGTGCCTGTCTAGGCCTCTACCAGCATGGGACAGGAAGTGAGGGTGAGGTTGTAGCGACAGTGCCGAGCGAGTGTCTGTTGGCAGCTTCTGCCTCTCCTCGCCACCTCCAACCTCTGCCCTTGGCTCATGAGCTCCTGAACCTCCAGCCTGCTTTCATCCATCCATCTTCAGTCTGGCTGGAGCCAGTCTCCAGGTCATTCTGGTTTTACCTCCACATTCTGTATTATTCTGGTGCCCTATAGTTTACTGTTTTAAGCAGGGGATTTGGGAATATTTGCAAAAACTGGAGTGTGCTGGTGGTAATATACGGCGCAGGAATGTTAGTTTGTGTCATGGCCGACGCAGAGCTTCAGACCTCTGTAGTGCTTTGTGAAAACCGCCAGGCCCTGAGAGCCTCTCTGTGTGAGTCTGCCTGATTTAATCTGGCTTGGTGGCCTCGTCCCCTCGCTGTTACGCGGGGGGGTCGCTCCGGGGTCTCCCGCAGCAGTGTTTGGGCCCGCTTCGGCCCGTGGGAAGCTCAGGGAGACCCAGTCGGAACCTCTGCGGGCAGATCATCCCCATGGGGGGGGACAGGATTCGCCACCGTTGCCAGCGATGGAAACAGTGCATGTGATTCTGACCTTCCTCCTAAAAAAAGCTGCAGCTTTAATTTCGGTTAATGTTGTCTTTGTATCTTTAAAATGGCCGCAGTGTCATAGTTTTAGTTATTGTAATATTCATTACAAATAAAACATGTCATATTTATTTTGATCTTCAGATGCGCAGAGTGGATTTGATAACTGAAAGGCAACATATTTTATCAGTAGTATAATAATATAAGCTGAAGCCTCGGTCTTGTGGTGTTGTTGCATTTTTTAATTTTATTTTGAACAACCCCTGATTTGAAGCCTTGGTACTTGACATCTGATTTGGTATTGTGAGCCGGCGGGGGGGTCGACTGAAAATAGGTGTGTAACTATGTGTAAATTATGGCCGTGTCACAGAAAACTTGCCATCCCACGGTTACTGTGGCCCCATAACAGTGGCACCTGACATGGTGACATAGAAAGAGGGCATGCTCCCTGGCAGCAGGATGGCACAGCGTGCGGTGGAGCCAGGCAAGGTGCATGCTGTCTGTATTGCTAAGGTCGACAGGGAACCCTCGATAAATAAAGACCACTTTTATTGGGTGGGTGGCTTTGATTGGTGTCTGCGATTGGCTGTTGTGAACATTCCCGGAAATCGTCAATGAAACTGGCGAAACGGTTGGGCGCTCAGCCTGCAGGTGTGCGTGCGGAGCCACATGTCCGACCCGCCGCTCGAAGCTGGGATCGCGACAAGGACACGTAAACATGGGCGGTCTATTAAATATTCACGGCTGTCGCTTTTTAAACAGACTGCGGAAGCGGGAGCGCGGCGCGTGGGAATGAGGAAGCGGCATTAAGGGCCACGCGTGAGGGACTGGGAGATGAATGTGGTGGAGATGGTGGCTGGCGGGACCCACAGGCTCCATAGGCGCTCTGCCTTAGTCCCCTGAGAAGTGTTTATATCACGCCAGCCGTCTCGCGTCCTGCCCGCTCGGGCCCTCACCCGACGAGCTCTACCTTCTAGTTGTGCCCAGGACGGGCAAATGAGACCCGCCCAGCCCGTTTCCTGTGAAGTCAGATATGTGGAGCGTGGTATTATGATGCATGCTGTCTTGGTTGTGTGTGCATGGCTAATTTTTTTCCTTGGGAGAAACAAGTCATGACAGGGTTAGGGGGCCAGGAGCTCCGGCAGCTGGGAGAGCGAAGGCGAAAGAGGAAGTTTGTTTTGTCTGTCGTTCGCTTTTAGAATTTCCTAGTAGCTTTTCCGTTCAGGAATGCGCTTCACGCTAATTAGTATTCCAGTCGCTTTGTAAGTGGTTATTAGTAAGGATTCAGGTAGGAAGCAACACTTCAGGGAGATATTTTTATATATAATATAATTTTTATTTTTTTTTAAATTTCTTTATGGGCTTATTACAGACTGGTTCTCTGAGATCCAGTTTGACGTCCTTTGGAGATCGTCCTCCGCACCTCCTCCTTTGGTTTGAACATTACTAACATTATTGGAATGTCTCGGAGAGTGTCTGTCCTGTGATTATGTTTATAGTGATAATGGAAGGATAGCTGGCTATAAAACTTGCCTGTTATTTTTCTTTCTTTCCCGTCTGTCACGTTCTGCTCTGGAATGTGGACATGGGGAAGGCTGGAGTTACAGGCCGAGGCCTGAAGTGTCCCCGAGACGCAGGGCGAGGACCTTTTCCTGGCTCTGCTGGAAGTGTTTGTCGGAAATGGCACTGCAGGCGTCGCTTGTACGTTATGTAATGGTGCCTTTTGTAGTTAATATATATATATTTCAAAAATTAATATGAATATGCTGTTGTGCCACTTTGGCAGTTTTTCATCACGGCACTATCATTTGTAGAGGAGGTTTGTGTATTTTGTTGTTTCTGTAGGTGTTGAACACACGTTGTGACCTAGGCCTGCCCTCAAAACACATCTTGTTTTGTTTGTTTTAAAAATGAAAGCTGATGTCTGTGGCACTTCTAACTAAAAAGCCTTTTTGTCTGACTAGTCATCTCCTTCAGGTATGTGGAAGGAGCGTCTGTTATCCGCCGCGTGGGAAAGTTGTTGACAGCGGGGGAGAGAAACTCACGTGAACACACACACACACACACAAAATGGAAGTTTTTTGTTTTGCAAAAGATACGGCCAATCCCTTTGTTTAACTTAAAAAACATGTGGGTGGTACGCCTTGCTGACTGCAGGCTCCGGATTAATTTAGTACAGGGAAATCAAAAGGAATTGACTGTGATCATTTTCGCTAATCCTACTTTCCAAAGGCTCCACAAAAGATGATTAGGAAACATGAGACACGGGCTGTTTGCGCCTCTGCTTTTTAACACACTGTTGGGAGGCTGCAGCTACGTGCTTCCGCAGATGTAAGATGCACAGCCAGGAAAGCGGAGACGGCCTCACGCAGCCAGCAGCAACACGGCCTTTATAGCAGCTGAAAGCGGGAGTTTGTCAGACCCCTTGTGGGAAACGTGCATGAAACCTGCGAACACTTCTCACATCGTATTGTAAATTGGTCTGTTGGTGGTGGGGGGGGGGGGTAGTTGAGGACACAGCTCTGACCTTGTTAGTTGCGGGCCCTGTATCTAAGGAAATGGACAGTCGGACAGGAAGTGGGCGCCAGAGGAGCAGGTGTCGTGGAGCAGGTGTACGTGATGGTATGACACAGTAGTGCGTCGTGGAGCGGGCGTACGTGATGATTGGTATGACACAGTAGGGCGTCGTGGAGTGGGTGTATGTGATGGTTGGTATGACACAGTAGGGCGTCGTGGAGCAGGTGTACGTGATGGTTGGTATGACAGTAGTGCGTCGTGGAGCGGGTGTATGTGATGGTTGGTATGACACAGTAGTGCGTCGTGGAGCGGGTGTATGTGATGGTTGGTATGACACAGTAGTGCGTCGTGGAGCGGGCGTACGTGATGGTTGGTATGACACAGTAGTGCGTCGTGGAGCGGGTGTACGTGATGGTTGGTATGACACAGTAGTGCGTCGTGGAGCGGGCGTACGTGATGGTTGGTATGACACAGTAGCCGGCGTGGCTGCCAGGCCCTCTGGCTCAGGAAGGCAAGGGCGCGATTTTCACCAAAAGCTGCTCCCTGCCCCTCATGCCGGTTCTTGCCGTAATTAACACATTAATTTATACCTTTAATGTTCCAGCAGTCTTTGGTGCCAGAGCTGGAACTTAAGAAGCAGTGATTTGAGAAGAGTAGCGAATCCTCTGTCCCTGGCACAAAACAAACAGGCTCTTGTTCAGTATCTTGTCAGTGTCTCTTTGTCACTTCGTCTTCCCCTCTCCCCTGCGTCCTCAGCCACTGTCCTGTCTCACATTCATAACATTGCCCTTTCCTGTCGTCCCTAAAACACACACCTTTCATTTTCTGCTGGCGGGTCTCAGTTTCAGACTTAATTACACTCTGCTCCCGCGGCTGGGCTGACGGTCCCGCGAGAGGCCTGCCTTCCTGCCTGCTTTCGGGGTGCTTCTCCTTAATCCCCCCGTCCTGTCCCGGCCCATGGAGGAGCTGTAACAGAAGAATCCTGAATCGGCCGCAGGAAGCTCCGCGCTGCTTAATGCAGCATAATTGCCTGGCCATAGACGGCCTTTGTTTGTGTGGCTCCCCTTTGAATCACAGAGTAATTAACTTCAGAGTGTTTCCAGATTGTCCACGGAGGGAGAAACTCTGGCGTTTCGGTCTTAAATTGAAAGAGGCGTGTAATATTACATACCTGACGAGGGGACTCTGGTCGAGGGGCATTACTGCCGCAGATGCTGCTGATTGGAGGGGCGGGGGGGGGGGGGGGAATTATGGGCCAGCTTTAATTAGCCTCTTTTCACATGACCGTGTATCCATGCCCTCCGGCGAGGTTCAAGGGTGTGATACTTTGTGGGCAAAGTGCGATCGGCGCAAGTCTATTCCCCAATAATGTTCCACTGTTTCCGTTAAAAAAAAAAAAAGAAAGAAGGAAAAAACCTTAGGCAGTTAAAAGAAAACAGCCCATTTTGTGGAAAAGGCAATTTGTACGACAGAATTCCTCAACCAAATGAACCTCTTCCTTGAATAGGGCCACCACACCCAATTGTAATGATATGGTGTCTGCAGAAAATTAGGGCCCTGAAACTCGTTTGTGGCACCAGAGAGATTTTCATCTTCTGCATCTACTGTTACACCTCTGGGCACAAAGGGGTCAGTGAGAATCCCAGAAAGGAAAAAAAAAAAAGAGAAAAAAAATCCAGCATGACCCCCCAACCCCCAAATCTTCTCCCTGCCTTTTGACAATAAAGGACCGAAGCCCGGTGTGTCCTGGGAAGCGCTTCGTGTCGGGATAATACCTTTTTCATCAGGCTGCTCTGCATGGCAACAAATAAACACGTATAATTACACCTGGGAGGCTCCATTGAGCGCTCTGCCGGGATTAGGTGCTGGTGGCTCCTGCACGGGGCCCTTGCCTTTGTCTTTGCCTAACTCGCTGTGACGTGCCGGCGGTGTGCTTTGTGCCCAGGCGGGCGACGGCCTTTCAGGGGCATGACGGAGTTCAAGGGGAGCAGTTTTATCTCCCCTCCCCCGCCACTCACAGCACGGGCCACCTTAGAAAAACTCACGGCCCACTCCAGGCCTGTGTGTGTGTGACTCTTAGCCTGAATGGGACAGAGACAGAGAGTGCGGGGGGGGGGGGGGGGCGGGGAGTGTGCCCATTTAAAATAAAAAAATAAAAAATTCCGAAACCA
>JABFDZ020000124.1:275288-288237 GCA_019775955.2 Pollimyrus isidori
GGACCTCCCTTTCTTTCCTCCGCTGATGATGCAACACCCTGGCCTGCCCCCGCAGCTGGCCCTCCACATCCCCTCCCTGGATTCATTATCTCAGGCAGAGTTAGCGCAGCTCTACCAGCAGCAACTAGGACTGGATCCTGAGTTCCTGCGGCAGTCACAGTTCAAGCGGCCTCGCACACGGATCACCGATGACCAGCTAAAGATCCTTCGCACTTACTTTGACATCAACAACTCCCCAAATGATGAGCAGATCCAGGAAATGGCAGAAAAGTCTGGCCTTCAACAGAAAGTGATCAAGCACTGGTTTCGCAATACTCTCTTCAAAGAGAGGCAGCGGAGCAAAGATTGTCCATACAATTTCAACATTCCACCCATCACCACGCTAGAAGACTTCCGGCTGGATCCTCAGGTTAGCTCACTGGAGTATTACAAAACGGACGGCACGGTAAATAAGAGGTCCTCCAGAACTCGCTTCACAGACTACCAGTTAAGGGTTCTCCAGGATTTTTTTGATACCAATGCTTACCCTAAGGATGACGAGATTGAGCAGCTTTCCATTGTTCTCAATCTGCCAAGTCGGGTGATTGTTGTCTGGTTTCAAAATGCTCGTCAGAAGGCTCGCAAGACTTACGAGAATCAGGCAGATGGTAAGGACAATGAGAATGAGAGGACAAACGAGCGTTATGTCAGGACCAGTAACATGCAGTATCAGTGTAAGAAGTGCTTGGTGGTTTTCCCACGCATCTTTGACCTGATCACCCACCAGAAAAAGCTGTGTTACAAAGACGAAGACGATGAAGAAAAATATGACAGCCAACCTGAAGATCTGATGGATACCAGTGACCTGAACTTGCCAAAGTTTTTTGGGCTCACAGATGCATCTAAAACCCCTGTAATAACAGCCACCAGCTCTGGGTCCAGCTCTCCCATAACTCCTGCAGCTCCTTGTATGGAAAAGGCTTCACCAAAACCTGACATAAGCACTGAAAAACCAAAGCAAGCTGGGACTGTACCTTCTCAAATGGCAAAGCTGCTGTCAGAGTCCCAGCCATCCCAGCCTGCTCAGCACCTTCAGAAAACAGCCTCTCACCAAAATGTCACCAGGTCTCACTCACAACCTCAGTCAACAGTCATCACCTCTAGTCCTTTATCCATGGCCATCTCCTCGGTAACCAACAGTTTACCTCCTCCCATGTTACAGTATCAATGTGAACAATGCAAAATTGCATTGCCTTCTGCAGAGCTGTGGCAGGAGCATCAGCACATGCATTTTCTGGCAGCCCAAAACCAGTTTCTCCACACCCAGTTCCTGGAAAGGCCCACAGACATGCCGTATATGATATTTGACCCAAATAATGCCCTCATGACTGGGCAGCTACTCTCAGGAGCTCTCTCCCAGATGGCAACGCAGAACAGTATGGCCCTCTCCACGTGTCCCGGTTCTGGTTCCAACTCACTGAAACGCAAGATTGAAGAAAAAGACGACAGCTGTTCCAATGAAAAAGACAGCGGAAACAGTCTAGAGGACCAGCACAGGGATAAACGACTTCGGACCACCATTACACCAGAGCAGCTGGAGGTCTTATATGAGAAGTACCTCATTGATTCCAACCCAACTCGAAAAATGTTGGACCACATCGCTCACGAAGTGGGCCTGAAGAAAAGGGTGGTGCAAGTCTGGTTTCAGAACACCCGCGCCAGGGAGAGGAAGGGACAATTCCGAGCCGTCGGACCGCCACAGTCTCACAAGAAGTGCCCTTTCTGTAGAGCGCTCTTCAAAGCCAAGTCGGCCCTCGAAAGCCACATCCGCTCCCGGCACTGGCATGAAGCAAAGCAGGCCGGCTTCAGCTTGCCCCCAAGTCCCCTCGTGTTGCAAGATGAAGCAGAGAGCCCGAGTAGGTGTGGTTACTTTGACTATCCGCAGGTGTCCATGAAATCAGAGACTAATGAATATGAGATTCCTGCTGCATCCTCAACTCCAGTCAAACCGCCTGAAGCACAAAGAAAGAGCATGTTGAGCCTTTCACTGAAAATGGAAAACCATAATGATTACGATGTTCTCAACATCAATTCCACAGATGTTTCCCTAGATCAGAACAAAACTGATTTTGATGAAACATCTTCGGTGAACACCGCTGTGAGTGATGCAACAACAGCAGATGAGGGACACAATGAAAACGAGAGTGTCAATGGCATTGGAGCTGAAAGGCACATAGAAACCAAATCATATCCATCCCAGAATCCCAATGGTTACGATGAACGTTTTCTTTATAACCTGGCAAGCCCCTCCTTCAGCTTCTCTGGTAGGGAAGGTGAGCAGGGTTACATTATTCTGGATGACCAAGATGACAATGCGGATAAGAGCGAAACATCAAGCTTAGCGGATCCAAGCTCCCCGAGTCCTTTCGGTAACGGCAACCCTATGAAGCCAGGAAAGTCAGGTGGAGAGAAGCTTAGCCACAAGCGCTTCAGGACTCAAATGAGCAACCAGCAAGTCAAGGTTCTTAAGGCTTGCTTTAGTGATTATCGAACACCCACCATGCAGGAATGCGAAATGCTGGGAAACGAAATCGGTCTCCCCAAGAGGGTTGTACAGGTCTGGTTCCAGAATGCCCGTGCTAAAGAGAAGAAGTTCAAGATTAACATTGGGAAGCCATTCATGATCAGTCAGAACTCCCCGGAAGGCCCAAGGCCCGAGTGTACTTTGTGTGGTACCAAGTATTCTGCTCGCTTTTCCATCCGAGATCATATATTCTCAAAGCAGCATATTGCCAAAGTGCAAGAAACCCTAGGACACCAGATTGACAGAGAGAAGGATTACCTTACTCCTACGACTGTTCGGCAGCTGATGGCACAACAAGAGCTGGATCGCTTAAAGAAGGCCACGGATGTTCTCGGCATGACGGGTCAACAGCAGACAGTGACTGAAAAGAATGCACTTCAGGGCCATAATGGGCCTGCAGGCTTCACGGGAATCTCTGCCATAGCACCCGTGCAGCTGCCTGGGGTAAATGGCCCCCTACCCCTCCCCCTCTTTCCGCCAAACATACCTGGTGAGTTTGCCGTGCGATGAAAGGCCACCTTACATATCACATGTCTCTTCTATGCTTATGACATTGCTTTGAGCACTTGAAATGAGGGAGGATACTTAGTGCATATAGTGAGGGGACACACTATATTTTATGTTTAGATATTTCTAGAGCAACCATATCTTTTTTAATATAATTTTGTACTTGTATAGATATTGTTTTGTATTTTGTGAAGTTTGTGTCAGTTCTGGTCTATAACAAAAAAAAAAACTTGGTACTTTCCAAGACCTCCCCATGTTCAGATATAGATAGATTTCAAGGTTAGTGTATTTCATCAATGTCTGCAATGTCTTTATCACTATATTTCAGCTTTAGCAGCCCCCGGTGCTGGTATTCTTGGGTTTTCCACTACAACAACCTCTACCGCCAGGCCTCTGAGCAGTACCCCAACCAAGGCCATGTTGAGTCCTCCACCTCCACCTCCCCCTATAACTCCTGCCAGCAGTTCCAATGAGCAGAAGAGTAAAGAGCCTGAGGTGGAAAAGAAGGCTGAGAATCAGAAGAAAGCCGAGGAGAAGGAAGCAGACATCAAGAGCCCAGACATAAAAAAGAGAATGAGGTCCTCGACCACGCATTCAACTAAAGTCAAAGGTGGTGAGGTGCCAGTGGATACAGCACAGCTGCAGGCACTGCAAAGCGCTGTCGCCGGTGACCCTGGGTCCTTCTTAGGGGGACATTTATTGCCCTACTTCCTTCCCAGTCTCGCATCATGTTTCTCGCCCCAGCTTCCGGCTGGAGTGCAGGCCGGATACTTCCCACCCTTTTGCGGGATGGAGAGCCTTTTTCCATATGGCCCGGCTGTGCCGCAAGCCGTCACTGGCCTCTCCCCTACTGCTATTCTGCAGTATCAGCGCTCCCTGCAAGACTCCTTGCAAAAGCAGCAGCAGTCGCAGCAAAGACAGCAGCCACAGCCGAGACAGCAGCCGCAGCAACTGCAGGATCATGCTGCACAGGAGCATCAGCAGCAGAAACCCAGTCTGGCCCGCCAACAGAGCATGCAGAGCGAAGCTCTCAGACCAAAAGAGGAGGGGAAAGCCGCCACAGCTGAAAGCACAAAAGACGAGCCCCGCACCGATACCAAAACCTTAGACTTCCTGGACGCTTTCATCCTTCCCTCCGTGAAGCACGAGTTCATCTGCCGGAAGTGCGAGACGCCATTCGCCGATGAGGAGTCGGCACGGCGCCACCAGACATCCTTCTGCTACTTTGGCCAGCCGACGGCCACACTGCAGGAGACGGTGTTGTGCAGGGCGGCGAGCAGGTATGACTGCCAAGCTTGCAACGTGTCCGTTGGTGGAAATGAAGCGCTCAGCCAACACCTTCAGTCGAGCTCGCACAAGGAGAAAACAATCAAACAAGCAATGAGAAATGCCAAAGAGCATGCTAGATTACCTCACTCTGTCTGCTCCCCTAACCCTAACACCACATCTACCTCGCAGTCTGCAGCTTCTTCTAATAACACCTATCCGCACCTTTCCCACCTGACCACAGCGGCCTGGCCTAGCACCCTCTTCCCAGCGTCCGCCAGGACAGCCGCTTCTTCTCCATCACCTTCTCCACCCATCTCATTGCCTTCAATGGTTACCTCAACTCTGTGCAGCTCCTCAGGCGCCCAGACCTCGCTACCCGGCAGAAGCTGCTCGGAAGAATCCGACAGCAAGCTAAGCCAGAAGCTGGAGGAGCTAGAAAATCTGCTGGAAGTCAAGTCAAAGCCGTCAGCCAGCATGGATGGTAGTTTCAACAGTATACGGATGGATATGTTCAGTGTATAGGAGTGAAAATGGGATCCATTGCTTTAAAAAAAGAAATGACTTAAACTGCAGTTCCAAAGTTTCTCTATCCCAAAAATATTCACAGTACCAAATGATTGACTCAGGATTGTTGTTCCCATATTGATAAAGCTGGTAAGCTATGGATTAATGGACAAAGTTGCATATGCTTGACTGAGTTTTTACTGTATGGATATACAGAGGAGGGGAGAGGGAGAAAATAAAATCCCACAAGTTCTTGCTGAACTTGTTTCAAACCAAAACACTCATGATAGCAAGTTGCACATAAGCTGGACTGGTTTCCAAATGCTTACGTGGGCTGTATGGGACTGATGATCCAGAACTTTTTTTTGGAGAGAAGTTTCTCGTGCTTTAGTTAGGTGGTGATTCAGTAGCTTTAAATTCTCAGGTCGGAACAACATTTTCTCATTTGTAAAGAGCAGCCAGAAGCCAGGGCTTGGCTTTACCAAAACATGTCCGGCATTATCAGAAGCATTAAATATGTGGGTAATGTAACTGTTACTGAACAACATATCTTTTTACATCCCCCTCCAAAGCAGTACGTTGTACAACTGAGGAAGATTCTGGAATGGCGTTGAAATATATGCCCCCGTGTCACTTTTCAGTCCCACGAGCGTGTTTCTTGTATATCTGTAAAGCACCCCCTCCCCCCCATAGACTGTACTAACACCTGTGGCAACACTTGTTTTTTTTCTCTCTCTTTACCTCTGATAACACCCTTTTCCAAAGAGGTAATAATCCTAGTTTTGATAGACTTTGATAGAATGACGTGGACATTTTTATTCCTTGGTGACCTGCTATCCCGTCAAGGTGCGTGCTTGTGTCTGGACTACAGTGCACTTAATTTATCATCCTTAATTTCACCTAGATTTTAATTTATTTGTAACTTTTCGGTAGATTGTTCATAATTTAATAGTGTTTTTTTTCGTGTGTGTGTTTATACTTATTTGTAAGTGTAGCAAAGCAGCATTTTGGTCTTTTCTTTGTCATTTTGACTGAGCATTTCAAAGACATATTTAAAAATTTAACAAAGTAGAACCACATACTTGAAACTACATAAGTACAAGTTGAACAAAGAATATTTATAATGCTATAAATATTTACTTCCTGAGAGCAAAGAAGCTGCTTTGAGAAAGGGGACTAAAACGGTTCTTTTTATTTTTTATTTTCCTCCTGCTGTTTGTCAGCCAAACACACTTCCAATCACACAGTGTCATTTAGCGGATAGCTAATTGTGCTTTCCTCAATACTCTGGGCCCCGTTGATTTTCCTGTCTCATTTCATCATGTAAAAAGTATTATTATCCTTTACCGACATTTTGCTGCTACTCTGCAACATAGTTTCTGCTTGCCTTGGATTTTCGACTTTCTATTTGACATACGACTGACTCATGAAATGCTGTCGTTGGCTTTTTTTCCCTTTTCCTTTCTTTTTTTTTTGCTATGGATCTTAAACAACGTGAAAGCTGTCGAGGCTGTTCAGTTTTACGAACAACCTTCTGGTTCTGCGAGGCTGGTCAACGCGATTCATTCCAAAAAGTAATGGATGGCCCTTTATACGAAAGTAAAAGGCTTTTGGACAAAGACAAGTAAGCAGTTGTACATATTTCTGGTCGGCCGTGCATGGTACAAATGTATTAATTATGAAGAAACGCAAACCTGTATCGCTTTTGATATTACTATTCTGAGATGAACAAGTAGCATGTAATGCAACTGTTTGACAGGATACATCAAATTTTGCTTATAATAAAAATCAAATAACATTTTCATTTTTTTTTTTTTAATATTGTACAGGTTGTTTTGTTGAAGTTTTGAGTGCTATTGTCACAGCGATTTTTATTCTCCGCATTTTTATGTGAACTTTTTAATGTTCTTATTTGTATTTTTAGTATTTTTACATTAATTTTAATCCTGATGACACTTTTTGATTGTTTCAAAAGAGATGTCTTGGGTGCAATTTTGCCTCTCTAAAAGTAGGGGGCACTGTCCTGATTCCAAAGGGTCTCTGCATAGGTTTTGCCTTTCTCTTGAATGTGGGTCAGCAGTCAGAGACTGAGCTGTCCGTTAACACAGCAAATAGGCGTGTTGGCATGGAACAGATTGCTTCCCACATAAAGGACTGGCAAACGAACCGAAACTTGTATAACGGTCCAATAAAAAAAAATGTATACACATTGCAACTGAACCAAAAACTTTCTAGGGATGGATAGTGTCAACCTAAAGAGGACGGCTTTTAAGGGGCGACGTGAGGCTGCTGTCCTGGATATCAAAGGGATTAACACAGCGCAATTATCCAAAAAGAAAAAGTGACAAAAAAATCCTTTCCATGCCTGAGTAACGTAAGAAAATGCATCCTGAGGTTTTATTAAAGAGCTGTCCATCTGGCGAGAACTTTAAATAAACGAAACCAAAAATGTTATTGATGTTTATAAATATATAAATATATATATAGAGTAGTCAGACTAGTTTTTGTTACTGTAATGTTGAAAGTCTCAACTGTACTGTATTACAGTTAAACATGGTTTTGAAAATTCTTTTCATTTTGTCACAGACCTGTTGTCATAGTTGAAATGATGTTTATCGTAGATGGTATTCGAACCCGCTTCCGTTGGAAGACGACGGTTCCTTCGGTATGTCTGTTATTCAGTGTGATACATTAAAGTCTATCTGCAAACCAGGTCTCTGCGTGTATGTGCGTGTGCCAGTCTTCCATCTCACTGTCTTTTCCTCGATACCCCCACGGACGGTAATCGGCAGCTTGAACGCGAGGAGGCCGCAGCGCTTTTAAATCATCGTCACCGCTGGATGGAGACGTCTGCTTTTAATTTGTGTATGATTCACTGAAGTCCTGTATAAGCGAATGTGGCTGGCCCCTGGTTTGTAGAAGGCAGGACGTAGTCTGATGCTTAACATATGAACTGTTAATTCCATTTGCTGGTGAAAGAGCCAAAGCAGGAGGCTGATATGGGGGTTAAAACCGAGGCCCTAACTCCAGTTAGGAGGCTTAGGGAAGGTTCTGGCATCCTGTGAGCTTTGTGCCGGTGTGTCTGACATTTACTAGCTTTTATGATGAAAAGTCTCATTTTTCCTGTTGAGGTATATTGTGAAAATCTTAAAAAATATTTGCTTGATAAATGGCTCATATGTGATATTCTGCAAGAGTATAAATCCTGCAGTATATTGTCTTTCTGTAAATCTGACAGCAATAATTAATTTTTTTGTTACTTTTGCAGCAAATAAGTCACTGATCTTTACATAATTACATGATTAAAGTCACATAGAGAAGTGTGTACTTTTGAAATAATTTCAGATGTGTACGCTTTTTTTGGGGGGGGGCTTCTTGACCTTGGCGGAAATATCTCATAATATGAGCCCATCTCTGTTTAATCTCGTTCCTGATATGCTCCTGAACCTCCCCCTACATTTCCTCAGACGCACCAAAAGGTGGCCATGTTGGGGTAATTCGATTGTGTCTGACCTTTGCCGAGAACAGTTCTGAAAGAAGCTCCATTATAATTTTTCCCCTCTGTACTTTTTTTTATTCCTGTCATCTGCCTGCTTCACGCTGCCTTCTGCTGATCCTCGCTGACATTTCAATCACGGAGCTCATTTGATTTGACCCAGATGTGTGCTGTGTTTGAACTGCAGCACTGTGTCATCTTTCTGCACTATAACCCAAGTCACATGGTGTCTGACTCCAGACCACATCTGCCATGCTGTTCTGTACAAATAAATCACCTTTCCTGCAGCTCACAATTTCTCCATTTTTCAGAACATTTGCTTTCGACCTTTACAGTAAAAAAGCGGGGAAGAAAGAGCAAAGTTCTCTATATACATAATAGTTTTTATTCTGTACTGTTCACCTTAACATTAGTGCTACACAATTTTGTTTTTATTGACATTTAAGTTAATCCTCTCCAGTTCCCAGTTTATTTTTTATTATTTAGCATGAAACTCTATATAGCACTAGGCTAATTGTAGTTTGGTCGCGATGGTCTTTGACGCGTAGCGCGATTCCCTGAAAACTCACAGTCGACAGTTATTTTGCTTATATGTTAAATAATTTTCCCCAGTCACTTGCAGAGCCCACATAAATGACAGGGTTTTTCTGGAGGTGCTGTCTGCTCAGCAGACTGTGAAATTAGCTATGCAAGTCAAACTGTGAGCTTATTTTATACAGGCAGATCACAGGAAGATAGACCTCTGCCGCCTCAAAGAATGTAAAACAAACCCGAAAGGCCACACTAATGCAGGATGTATTTAAAAGTGTATGTATAATGCATGTATGAGTGTGGATCCAAGGATATGGAACACAGCTGGTCATTCCACACATAGGTAGGCACAGTCAGTGTTTTTTTAAATAGTAATTGAGGACTCCATCTGCTCTCTGAGTACTGTGGTTAACTATGGCAGATTAGATGTTTTGAAAATACAGATGGCACTATATTTACACGGCATGTAACCTCGGTACTGCACAGCCGGCACGTTTTTGAGGTTTACGTAACCTAAAGTTTGTGTGTATGCGGTTTATAAGTAACTTCACTTGTATCAGACTTGTTTGCTGATTTTAGTTTCTGTTTTAGGAAGAAGACTGTTCTGGAAAATGGCACCTCTTGTCTGCATATTCTGTTCATCATTGTGGATGAAGAAGCAGGCACCGGACTCTGTCATGCAGTTTGCTGAGAGAGAGAGAGAGAGAGAGAGAGAGAGAGAGAGAGCCCTGCTTTTTGGCTATTCTGCCAGAAGGGAACAGCCTTTAATGGTTTAAACCCTGGTTCTAAGATTCCTGGGATGCGACAGTACCAGGGGGTGTCCCACAGGCACCCTCAGTGTACTGGGTAAAGGAGGTCTGTAACCACTGAATGTAACGTCTGAAAACATGTTAATTAATAAGTCTGTTTTTGGTGGTCCCTACCATATCGAAGTGGACTCCTTGCATATTCCCAGTGGGAAACCTGCAATATTCTCCTACACAGCTTATTACCATCATTATTATTGACAATGATAATAGTAATAATGATGCAAAGCATCATTCGTTTACTGTGTGTGTGTACACTTAACAGGACTGCTAGATTATTCTTAATTTTACCACCACATAAAATTTTTACATTTCAGTAAAATCCCATAAACCTAAGTAGAATGCACAGGAATTGGAAATTTAGTGCAGAACTTTAAATTAATTGTGATACTACAACATGGGAAACGAGTAATTACCAGGTAATATCTTACTGAATTTAAAGATACAGCTTTAAAATAGTCTTCCTACTGTCTTTTAAGTACCATACATTTTGTACTTTCAGTTAAAATATTTGTCATTAGTTCTACCGCTCATATTGGTGCAATGACCACAGAAAAAAAATCATACCCACAGGGCATAAGCGTTCTGCACGAACAGCCCCCCTGGATAATGCATGTGTGAAGTGCACCATGTTTGCTACACAAACGGATACGGCTTTACAAACAGTGTTTGCCAGAGAAGGAGAAATGGCTCGACTTTGAAAGGAAAGTAGTTAAGCACAAGACGGCCAATCATGATGTGAACTCGCTGTTATTACTTTTTAAATTTATGACCTTTAATGCATTTTTTATTATTTTTTTTTACCGTACCTGTTTAACAGTCCCCGCCGCAGCGATGCCCTACCTGTCCCGCGCGCACTCGGCCCGGCCCTTCAACAAAGGGTATTTTATAGCTAATTTGTTTCTTGCACTGGAAACAGCGCCATGGTAACTGCAATAAATATGTCACCTTCTCATAACACGGCTTCGCCTTTTAAGAGCGTTCAACAGCTTTCCCGCTCTTTACAAGCGCCTCCCCGTGTCTGCAGCTCCTGCGTGCGCGGCTTCCCGGCCCATCGCGGCGCCGGCTGGGGGGCTCGGGTGCGACTCGGGGGGTGCGCTTCAGCGTGCATCATGAAAAGTTAATGCGGGGGGAGCCTATTGTCCCTTAGCAGCTACTCTTGTAGTCTCTGAATTACACGTATGAGTACGTGTTCGGTCGCTTCGCCAAAGCTTGCGACGCAGTATGTCGGTGATGGCGGAAAAGCGGCGGTCCTTTGTTTTCCCTCGGCTGACTACATGTACGAGGGCCGTCTGATTTGACAGAGCCGGCCTTTGATCGCCATTATTTCTCCATCCATCCCGTCTCCGCCCCCACTTATAGGGGACACAGAGCAATCGACGGGCTGTTCTGCCTCCATGCCCCCCGCCCGCTTTCCCTTTTCATTGCTTTCAATTTTGGACTTTCTGTTATCAACATCATAAATGCAGCCATTATTATCTGGCCGAATCCCTGCTGTTAATTTTGGAGTCTATCAGTATCAGTGGTTTTATTTTGGATATTTACAATTGTTCTGCTTGTAAGCAATTAAATATAACTTCTTATATTTGCAGATTTAAAAAAAAACTTTTTTCAGACGTTTTCTCTGTCTCGATTTCAATATAGTTGCTCAACTTAATTTTAGTTCACTGGAAAATACACTAAACTGCGCGCATGGTTATTATCATGCGAGCCTCTAATTCGATATGGCAGGTAAGGAAAGCATGCGATCATTTCATATTGATTCACTTTAATGTTAAATGTCGAGATGTTGATGCACTTCAGAGGCAGACAGTGCTGTGTATTTGCAAGCAGGGGCTCGGGTACCAGCATCTCGGCTTGTGTCCCTGATGGACATAACGGCCCCTTTCATAATGGCTGTGCTCTCGGCCGCACAAATGCACCTGTGTCACCTTTATTTGGAGGGGGGGGGGGGCGCGCCAGGCCTTGCCGGGAAACAGCGCTCTCCGCTTAATCACATCATAAAATATGCCGGCTCAGTTTTGCTTTCATTATTACTATACAGTATCTCCCTGCTCTCTGGTGAGCGTTTTATATTTTATATGCACATTGCTTCACGTCAGGCTCACAAGGGGCATTTGTTTAAAAGGATTGAGAAATAAAAAGTAAAAAAAAAATCTTGCATGTCTAGACTTTTCAAATAAAAGGGAATTGGCAGGCATCGTCAGGCCAGGAGCGCCTGCACCACCGCGCCGTTATTGAAGCGAACAGATGAGACCGAGAATACGATCCTGATTTAAATAACCGCTGTGGCTTAGTTTCAGCGCACTCGCTTTATTATTTTTTAAAATACGTCCTGCACCACCGATACGAGCCTGACTTCTTAAATGGTTAGAATAAGCGACGTTTAAAAAGGTGTTTTGGGGGGGGGTGTAATCGATCAATTATTTCTGGCCTATGGATGAGAAAACAACGCTTGTTTGTGGCATTATGTAATGACCTGCGAGTCGTCCTTGAGTTTACATACATTCATTTATTTTAACATGGAAAATAAACTGATTCCAGGTCCACTGGGGCAATCTGCGTGTTTACTTTTCAAATAATTAATTGTATGTACAGACTATGGAAACACCCACTGGGCAAAAAAGAGCTTAACGAGTATGAAATTTTTAGAAGCATTATTTTAAAAAACCCGATGGTGCGTTTTGGGCACAGCATACAACGAATTAAATGTGTTTTTTTTTCGTTATTTCCACATATGCCTTGTGTGTTTTGCGCATGAAGCCGCGGGAGTTGTCGAGGCACGCTGGGGGGGTTGTGATGGCGAGGAATGCTTGACCCAACATGCTAATGCAGAACAAATTGCCTCAGTCGTGGCCCCTTACTGTGCACACCTGGAATATTTACAGGCATGGATCATAAACAAGATGGTGGCTACACTCTATCCAGTTATTCCCGTTACCCCCTCCCCCAGCTTTAGTCCTAGTCTGTGTTTGTCTGGCTGTAATTATGACAACAGAAGGGAAAGGCCAGGCACATATACCTCTGCCACGCTTCCATTACGCGGGAATTGCTGAGAGATTTAATCTCATATACGGCTCGGCAGAGGTGCCACAGAACTCATCTGAACATTGTGGTGGTGCCTGGGCATTCGGATCCCCTCACCATTGCTTACCTCCTAGAAAGGGGGGGGGGGGGGGGGTTAAACACCGTGGACCAAAAACAAAACAAAAAGCAAGCACCATTTGGATAAAAAACAAAACAAGCCAATGGCGGACAAATTGGGGGGGTGTT
>JABFDZ020000124.1:309869-322947 GCA_019775955.2 Pollimyrus isidori
TTTAACAGACATCCACCTAGTCATATGCTCACTGCTTTCTGCTGTGACACCTGAACAGGCTGTTTTGCACGCGAACAATAATCTCTCAGGGTGAAAATCAACGCCCTTTAACAGAAGTGAGGAGTTACAGGCAGAAAGCAGGACAGCGGATGGTCCCGACTGATAAATAATAAAACAGTCATTTGCATTCTGTAACTTGTACAAGCTTGTCCTGACGGCCGTGTTTTAATTTCCCGTTCCCTGCAATCACATATAAGGGTGGGCTCCCTCCAGGCTCAGGGCCGCGCGGCTTCGCGCATCCTGCCTGCTCCGTCAACATTTTAATAACTTTAGTTTGTACGATTATTTCAGCGTCCGGATCCTCCGATTGATTTTTTTCGCGAGTCCGTAAGTGGCGGCGTATTGTATTGGGCGAGCTTTTTGCATCCAAAAAAAAAAATCAAAGTTAAATGGGTCATCTATCATCAGAATTTGCGTGCGGGTGGCTTGTCTGAGCTTCGCCGTGATTTATAATGGGAGCCGGAGGAGTCACCCACGCGCTATTCCCACCCTTATCGCGACTCGCCGCGTCAATTAGACACTTATAAATACTGCGATGGCTTCACTACATGGTTGTATCGCCGAAGAGCATCGGGTTTTATGCTCCGTCCAGCCCCATATCAACAGCATCTAGTGAAATCAGCACTCTGCATACTTTTAATTATTAATTATTAGTAGAGTGCATTTCCCCAAGATTATTGTTTTCAGTTTTTTAGACTATGTCATTGCTATTTATTAAAAAATCTAAATAGCTTACATCAACGTCTTTATGGCTTTTAACATGGTGGTGACGTTGAGTTTGCTGGTTTCACTGCATATTAAGTACAATACAGTAAAATAATGCGCACAGAAAAATCATTCAGAATCTTTTAAGTGCATCAATTTTAAGTGGGTATGAATATTAAGCAGCTGAATGCCTTCATTTGCTTTGAGGACATTGAATAATTATATCTGTGTTCATAAATGTATTGGATTTATTGTGCCTGTATGTAGGAACTAAATTTCAGTCACCTTGACTGTCCTACACCACAATAATCAGTTGACTGCGATTGTTATGCTGGGAACTGGATAATCAGTCTGGATCCCCCCTTTTTAACAAGGACATATATGTCAGAAAGTCAGAAAACATGCCGCACAATTGATTGGGCTATAAAAATGAAAAGAAACAAAAGTTGCAGCGGCTCATGCGGCCGCCTTCTCCCCGCTCCGGAGACGTTTGCTCTCGGCGGCTATCACGCGGAGAAGCGCCGGGAGCCGGAAATAACGCGGCGGCGCGGAGGCGCGCTGCCGCAGGGTCCGGCAGTCCCCATCAATGCCGCGCATCGCAGGCATCGTGCGTGGAAATAAAACGCAGGAAGGCAGACAGCTCGGGTAAGCCACGCCAGCTGTAATGTTCTCCGTGTTTCCCAGCACCTACCTGCGGGCAATCACTAGTTCTCATGAGTTTCGGGTGTAATTTTAAAGCAAATGCAACTAGGTTATTCTACAATTCAGAAAGTAGCCAGTCTAACTTTTGGGTTTTTTAAAAAGTTATAATAATCCATCCATCCTCCGACAGATTATCATATATGTGGTCGTGGGGAATAACAGCGAATGATTATAACAAGTTTATGAAATGAATCATCAGCTTCATTTTGGAAATCTTTATCAGACTTATAAAAAATCATTTAAGTGCAATACATCACTCGTTAGTATCTGTCAATCTATAACAGAACTGATATTTCACATTTGACGTGTGAAATATGGATATCTGGATCTAGTGTTAAAATATATATTTATATGTAATTTGCTCTTCTGTTTCATACAGGCCTGCTGATGATCGTTTTTTGGCCATGTAACACCTGCCTGTTAGACCTGGAATTTGCCGGCATTACTTAAGGGCACCTGGAATTTTGCAGGTAAAGGTAACATCTGCCTGCACGAAAATGGGCCAGTCGGTACTTAATGACCACAAATGTCGTGTTCTGTCCATCCAAACGGCCACTTTAATCAGCTGAGAATCGGGACACATCGCACACTTACTGCCATTTTGCCATCTCCTTGCTGTCGAGTGGAGTTTTACACAGGAACTGGATTAACCAATTCTTTAACTGCTTATCCTGGTGTGTGTGTGTGTGTGTGTGTGTGGGATGCATGGGACACAGGGTTGGGGGTACATCCTAGGCAGGACATCAGTTGATAGCAGGGCACATACACAGACACACTGCGGGCAATTCAGAAATGTCAGCCTCTTTGTTGCGTGTCTTTTGCACTGTGGGAAGGAATCTGTGTAGCATGGGGTGAGCGTGCAAACTCCACATGCACAGTGGAATTGGGTTCAAATGCCCAGGCCTGCTATGATGCAATGGTGCTACCCAAGATGGGTTCAAAGCCCCAGGCCTGCTATTAAATGATGGTGCCACCCAAATTGGGTTCTATTGTTCTGTACTGCTGTTGGTTTCGGGTACGCCTGGCACCTCCCCTGCGGCCTCTAATGCCACGACTCGGCTAGAACCCTGTGCTGTGCTTCTTCTCCACTGCGGAGAGGAACCGCAAGTGTTCGGGCACATTTCCTAAACCTCTGCTCAGACATTGCATCCCTTTAAAAGTCTAATCCATGTAAATAAATGGGCTTATTTATGGGCCTGGCTTTCATAAGGTGGATGCTCTCCCTCTGACTGGAATGAAGCACAGCCTTCCAGCAATGTGAGCAAATTTCCTGCCCGATTTATAACTGCAGACAGCCCCGGTCCCTGTCTGAGGCCGCCCCTAACCAGCTGTGTCGGTCCCGTTGGTGGATATTCCAGCGATTTATGTTGTCCTTCGGCTCCAAAGATGACTTAAGTGCTGCTCAAATTCAGGAGCCTTCATTAGACCTGAAATTCAGGCGTTCCGGCAAGATCGCTACTGAAATGCTGCTAAAATTCAAAGTCCTCATTTTGTTCCTGAAATCTTTGTAATGAAACTTACTGAGAATTGATAATAGTCATAAGAATGAATTAAAACAGTTTCTAATTCTTAAAATGTCACGTTGCAGCTGTTCAGATCCCTAAGACCAGCCTATTCCTGCTCATCTTCGTAGAATCGGCTGCTCTGCACACTAACCAGTGCCGGATCCACCTACCAATCCCCAAGAGTGAATCTCCAGATGGCTTTGGGTTAATCAGTCATGTTTTTAGATTAACGACAGTAATGAACTTTGGTTTCCGTGAAACCGAGTATCATGTCCCTGTGCTGTAGGGCGTTCTGATAGAGTTTGCGAGTTCAGGCACCACCTGTAAAAAGAACGTGATTCCCTGATTCCCTGGTACTGACCGTTAAAGGCACTGTCTAGAATGACGGCCTTTTCTCCAGCCTGATGTCCTCGCATGGCCATCTGTAATCCACGCCGACACACTCCTCTTCTATCGGGGACTCCTGCAGTGAGAGCCGTTGGCAGCTGTGAAATTATCATCTTCCATAATTAGTTCACATACCCAGCAAAAAGATCAATCGAATCATTAACCCAATTACTTAATGGGTTTACTTCAGCAGTATCCCATTCTGGCTGCATTATCTAATTAAGTGCCCTGTGTTGGCGTCGGTCTTGCATGTTTAATTATCCTGCTCACAGCTAATCATTTATACCTGTAAAAATGAAGGACAATAACTTTTTATATTTCAGTATGAAGAAAAACATTAAGTATGGAAGAATTGTCACATAATCTGAGTTATTCACTTACTTAGCTTTTTTATGTTTTACATTTATGCTTTAGGTACTAAAAAAAAGTATTGGCAATTTTATAAAAATCCACCGGCGTTTTTGAATATTCGTTAAACTTGCGTAGTTTTCATGCCTACGAAAGACAAGGAGAGTGTAGTTACATGTGTTTCGAGATGCTGGAATAGAACATCTGTATATTTAAGCAGAAGGGCTGAAGTGTAAAAAGCAAAGGTCTGTGCAAGCTGTGTATAGCAACTGAATATCTCTGGGTTAGAGCACTGGCAGGTAGCGCAGCAGAATGAGTCAGAAATAACGGCGCGCTGGACGAGGTTTAGCTACTGCACCTGTGCCTTCATTCCTACTGCCACGATGATCACAAATTTATAATTCGCTTAAAATTTTTAATTGGCGTAAATTTATTAAGACATTTTGTTTATTAAAGACAAATATAAACAAGGCAGGGTTTTGTTCAAGAGAAATAAGAGAGATATAAAAACAACACAGGGTTTTTGTCTGAATCTTTCTGCACTTTGTTTTTTTTGCCAGAGTGGCAGTAGCTGTATTGATTCCTGGTTCTCCGTCAGCCGAGGACTTAGCGTCGCCGAACACGATGTGGACACGGGGATAGACACACCACATCCCGGCGCTAACAAAATATACCCGGGAGCTGTGTTTGTCTTCAGTGCCATGACATTCGCTTTTATCGTTTTAAAATATTTATCATATAAATTAATGCCATTTGTCATGAGCGCCGAGTCGTACTTACAAACTTGGGAATTTTTAATTTGGTGTTTTAAATAAATAATGTGACTAACTCTCAGAATGAAAAGAGAGAATGTAAAATCCACATAGGTCTGTCTGGCTTTACAAATGGCTGGAACATGTGTTATATTCATATAGTGTATTTAGTATATTAATTAGTGCTGCGCAAGAAATATATTGTTAGTAATTTCTTGACAGTGGCTTATGAATGAATTCAGTGAATGAAGCCTTTCATGATTTTTAGGTAAGCTTCAATGATTTTGTTAACAACATAAAATTAAATCTTAATAGACATTGTAAATAGGAAATTGCATTGAGTACACTGTCATTTGGAACACACTGCATGCTCGACTGTAGTCTAATTATGATGCTTATCTTTTCATATTTAAAATTATTATTTACTTGCTTTTTAATAGGCAGAAATAAATACCGCTTAGTAAAGGAATAGTTTATACAATGAAGCATGCATGTTCTGTGCTGCATATTCCGCTGCACGTCTTCACAATTAGATCATGTACATTTGAAAAAAAATGTTGAATAATTATATTATTTGAACTTTAAAATTAACCAGGCACTAAATTTCATTAAGAAAAAATGTCTCTTATACAGTGACTTAAAACAAAAAATGTGGATAAGGTTTCTTCAAGTCGTGACCTGATTATTGCGACTATGAAAGTAAATATTTGAAAATGCCTCCATGGAGAATGAATACCTCGGAATTCAGAGCATTTGAATGGCATGTGATGCGCATCATTCCGAGCTAAGAGCCCCTCTTCAGTGTTAGTTTGGCCCAAACACAGCGCACACCGTAATCCTGGATAGCCTCGCGGGTCGCAGTTTCCTTTTTAGCCACGCGGTACGTGTTTGAACCTTGCGAGGTATTTGCACAGCATCTCAGGCTGAGCTCTGCAGTGCAGATGCGGGCTGTGCGTATTTTGGGCTCGTCACGCGGGGGCCGGTGATCCACCTGAACTCTATCGATCCGCCAGACAGTTACAAACGACCATTCAACTCCCATAATGCTGTCACCATTACGCCTCTGACGGATATGGCGATTTGTGCTGAGAAAAGCTGTAAGGAGAGCAGCGTGTGCTTCGCGGAGACACCCCCCCGTCTCTCAAATGGTCTGCCCCCCCACCTGGCAGCTGAAATTCAGATGAGGGGGACAATGTCAAACGATCAGTTTGCTCACATTGTACAAGCTGACAGGAAGCGTAGCAGTCAGGCGCATTGTCAAAGACCTGTAAATAAAACAAAATTATATGGGGGGGTAGAATCAGATCATGTTTCTTTCTACTTATTTTTGTGTTTTGGGTGCATATTTGTAGTTTGGGTGTCTGCAGTGTATTTAATGCAGTAAAGATAGGAACATTTCTGTACAGGATATATCAGATCCCCCTCCTACAGATTACCACAGCCCGTCGAGTACGATGGAACGACTACCCTGCAGGACTGAAGGGACTCGACTTTGTGTGAGGTATTTGTTTACTGGACCATGAAAAATGTATGAGCAGACCGGGGAGCCTGTGGAATATGCACCATTATACAGGCGGGATGTGAATACAGATGGTTCTCTAACTTGGCAGTGTGTGTGTGTGTGTGTGTGTGTGTGTGTCAGTGTTAGAGACAATGCATGAGCCCTAGGCCTGAACGGCAGGGGAGCATGTCCAATAAGGAGGTAGGGGGCCTGACACGGTCTATGTGCCCCCCCCATGCATCCAGCATGACACAGAGATGCTAAGGCTAGCTCATCACTCAAGCGTCCACAAACGAAGGAGGCCCCGCCCACTTCTGTGCTTTTCCTCCAATTGTTGTACCTGCTCTCTTCTGTCATCACCCAGAGTACTCTGGAAATGCCAGGTAGAAATTCCAGTAAGCGTATATTCTTCTCCAATTAGAATAAAATGGGAATTGAGTTTTTGCTCCTGATAAATCTACTGGCACCTCCATACTTAAGCTACCCTTACTTTACTAAAGACTGTATCGCGTTACTATAAGAGAATACGCTATTTATTAATAGCGGTGTTCAGCATGACTACGATATACAAATTAAAACAAACACGATATTAATTGCACCTAGACCATGTAATGCGTAAGCAGTTATGGAACATGGATGGGTATTATAAATAGAATTGACTAGTATGATAAGAATCATCAGAATGTAAGTTTGACCTCACGACAAATCATAATGAGCGTTAATGGGCGGTGACTTTAGGCGGTGACGTCAGACATGCTTCAAGCGCTCATTCTCCTCAGTGCCGCGCTGTCAAATCCAGCTCTCATTCTAACCTAATGACAAATAGCACTTGTTTGTCTCACAGTGACTCAGAGTTGTAGCAGAGACGCTCACGGCCGTATAGGTAGGCAACTGACGGCGAAGCACGGCCTGCAGAGCAGCTGAAGCCGTGTTTCTCTCCGCCGCCATGTCCGGGGCCTGGTGTGCGTTACTCTCATGCTTTGACGGGGGGGGGGGGGGGGGCATTGATGCTAGCCCCCCCCCAGTGTGAGCCCAACGCGCGCCGTGCTTATAGCCGGCAATTGCGACGGAACGCATGATGGCTCCAAATGAGCGCTGCGTCGTCCCCTCCTCTGCGGCTTTATCTCGACGCGCAGCCGCGCATGTTCTGCAACGAGTGCTTGACTTTGGGGAGGCGGGGGGCCGTTTTAGTCATTTTGCATGTAGCTTTTTATTCTGCTTCAAATCAAATGTCATCGTGCTCTGAAATGATTCAGTGTATTTTAAAGAAGTCTGTTTTAAAGCAAAAAGTTTGTGATTAGCTATGTGACAAGAGATAAGAAAAAGAATGTCGTGCAAATGCCGCCCCTTTCCGTCGTTCATTTATCCTGCAGCATTCCCGCTTGGGGTGTCCTTAGCCTGGCGCCCCCACCAGGCCGTGTGGAGGGGGAGGGGGGGGTGGATGCACTGCAGCCTGTCAGCCGCTGAATGAATCTAATTCGCCTGCAAGGACATGAGGCTCAGTGGTGATTCCGTTGACGAAAAACTGTGACGAAAATGATTAATCAACGAAGACTTTTCGTTGCTGAAAAAGAGAGAATAATAAAATTAAACGTAGACTATGGGGAGATGGACTGACGCTTTGGCCAAAGGAATACATCAGCCTGACTGAAAGTGGCTGGGTGGCCCCTTTTACCGGGACTCTCCAGATCCCCACTTGGCAAATTTTATCTGCACAATTAAAAGTCCTGGACTACTGAGAATACTGCCAAAGAGCCTTATTATGTGGTGTGTCAGTCCAGTGGGCTGTGACGGTACGAAAGATGATACCCTGCCCAAGTTTACCCTGTGCCGGAGTAGGAAACAGCACTGAAATCTGGGTAAATTTCACATCTGATGCAAAAGAAAGTGCAACTCAAACTGGGCAGAGCGGCACTAACTGGTGAAAATGCCAAAAGCGTGAAGCGCCATGAAATGAATAAAAAGAAACAGCTGATTTTTCTTTTAATGTCCTTGAAAAGTTCAGGCCTGAACTGAGCCTGGTGTACAAATACTCACTGCCCGGTTAGCCTGATGCGTGTTTATGTTTTTGGGAGAAAACACGTCTGTTTTCTTTGGTCCGGTTCTCTGCATTGTTTTTTATTCTTGTTGGCCTGAATGCCTCATACGCAAGTGCTTTGTTTGAGACTAAATTTTGGCTTAATTTATAATTCATTTCATGATAAATTAAGTATACATAATTACTTAACGTCAGACATGCTAGAATTAGTACAATCTTTTACATTAGCAATGTTTCGGAACCACATCAGCAGTTCAATGTGTCCTTAAAGACAGCATGTTCAAATTTAACGGCATGCCATAGTCACAGCCTTACAGATGCTGCCTTTAGGAGTCTGTAAAGAGGACAGAGGTAGAGTAGAGGCCAGTCTGTATGTGTCTAAAGATAGCTAAGTGAAATTTTTAAAGTAATTTGAAAATTGTATATTAGATTAGACTAAACCTGCGCCACAGATTGACTTGAGTAAAAATCATGTCATTTTTGTCAAACAAAACAAAAAAGTCAGACGATTAAAATATGACTAAAACTAGATTGGACTTTCAGCAAATGACCGAGACTAAAACAAAATCAGAATTCATCCATCCATTTTCTGTAATTGCTTGTCCTATTCAAGGTCACAGGGGTCGGGACCACATCCCTGAAGCTAAGGGTGAGAGGCAGGGAAGAGCCTGGACTGGTGTGCTAACCCATCTCAGGGCACATGTTAAATCAAAATAAGCTGTCAAAATTACAACTGCTTCAGAGAGGTGTGGCCCATCACTCTGAGCCCGGCCTGCCAGCCCCCCCAGCAGAACATTCCAGAGCCTGTGATCCTTCCAATCACGTATGTGTGGATGTATAATTTAATGTCAGCGTACGACTGATTACTGACACAAACACAAAGAGGTCTTTCTGCGAGCACACCTACCAATCTGATCTACCCACACTTGTTCTTATTTTACTATTATTATTATTATTATTATTATTATAGTTATAACATGAAGGTTTATCCTTGAGGGAAAAAAATAAAAAAATATTTTAACAATCATAGATTCTGCAAATCCTTTAATCATTTAATGAGACGTGTCAGTACAGATGATGACAGGATATTGATTAAGCTTCAGGCACTATAATGTACAGATTTTAAATTAATCACTGCTATATAGTATTTTTCTTTCAGGAAAACCTTCTGTTCATTGATGTTTTATACTTTTAATCCTAAATTGCGAACATTATTACACCTAAGGATATATAGAACGTGGCCGTACATCGGGAATAAACAGACAGATATGATTGATCTCGTTTGACAATGGTTGTTAATTATTAACCACTCAGTAAACATATTGTGTTTACCGTAACATTTATTTTTCGCTAAATATTGATATGGACATTTCACTCGTCAGCTTGGGCTGATGTGGCTGGTTTATTCGCGCTTATATCGCTACGATGATCTTTATTGTTGCTGTCCGATGGACTGCGGCATCCCAGCAGAATACATGCCGCTAGATGTCTACCGTAACGCCCGGGCCCACACACGGGCTGATTTAACTTCAAAACGCGGTATTTAAGGAATTCAAATGCAGATCCATTAAAAGCATTAATTGATATCCCCACGGCTTTGATAGCTTGGCCAAAACAACTGACTGGCACTAATTTAGGGAACGGTGCCAGGGGAGTGCAATTTACGGCAATTAAGACATGAAAGGACGCTGCATATTCAAATTAGGCCACAGATGAGTGAGCATGATAAATAGGGGGGGGGGGGGGGTTCGCGTTGTAGGATCGCTGTCAGCGCAGACGGTCCCCCCCAATCACGTTTTTAATTATTTAGTAGTACGACGTGTATTAACTTGTAAATGTGGGTAGATTAACAACCCGCTGCATATCAAGCCTGTGGGCATGTTTCTGTATGAAAAAGTTGAACGTGCTGTATCTAGTTGCTCCATCCATCCATCCATCCATCCATCCTTCTATCTATCCATCAATCTTTTCGTCATTTTAATAGCAGTAATATTAATACCTAGTTCAGGTTTTTGATGTTTATATTTTATCCTTCCCATATCTATACTCATATCTATTTCTTTCTGTGAAAGATGCTGTTTTTTTTTCTTTTAATGAGACTGTTGTCGGTACCTTGCCTTTTGCCCCCCAGCTCTGCATTGAGCTGCCCCGTTTGCCCCCTACTCTCAGAGCACGGACCGTGCCTCTCCTCTTGGCAAGGGAGCGATGGCTGGTGAGTCCCCTTTCATTGGGACAGCAGGTACGCCCTGGCAACCTTTGTCACTGTGTAATGATGGTGTATGTAAACTCATAATTACTCTCCCTGGAGTTTCCTGGTGGATGGGTGCACACCAGCCGCCATAATTACTAACCCCCCCCAAACACACACACACACACACACTGTGGAGACTGTCAGTGTCCTCCTGCGCTTCCTTTATGGTTCTTTTCTCTTACAGATGTTGCAGACTCCAGTGCTGCCATTATAATTATCATAATGTGATAAGGATACTGTATGTAATGCTTTAGTGTTGTACTTATTAAATGTAACACGTAGGCCTAAATCTCTTTTCTTTAATCCGAGCACCTACTCTTGGACAATAATCAAAATATTAAACAGATTGAAAATGTAAAAGGAAGTTCTGTCTGATGTATTTGGTTAGATATCCACTCACGAGTTAATTCTGTTTGAAATGTGGGTCATCCCTACACTCAGTGTACCTGCTTATCCTTCATCCTGCATGTCACTTCAAAGAACTTTCAGATTCCACTTTCAGGAAGGTAGTAATGTGTTTCCGTTATAAAGCTTTTCGCTTAAAAGTTTAATTATCTAGCATGTGCTCCTCCAAAGTGCTTTATATCAACTGTATAATATCTGTGTTAATTGGTGTTTTTTTGTGGACACTTTTTTTTTCCCCACCAATTCCATATCTGATATAATACAGGATGTTAAATTTGTAAATGGAGAAGCCTGGCTGTGATGTGGAAAGAATGCTGACCTTAAAGCTTATTACTGAAGGACCCCTACCCACGAGAGAGAGCGAGTGACCATGTCAGAATCAGCGGGCCGAATCAGAGCCAAGCCCACGGTGCCCTTCTATTCTGCACTTGGCTCTGGGTGGCAATTTGTGAGTGACTGGATCACTCCGGACGGACAAATCCTTTGCTCTGAATTTTCGATGACTCCCAGCATCCCTAGCTGAAGCAAACTTTAACCCCCCTGCCTTGCTGGATTTTCCTCTTGCTTCACAGAAGGGGTCGCCCCCTACAGGTCTCGTGCTCATGTTGCAGAGATTTCATTTCTTGTTTTCTTAGAACTAAATTTCCTAATTTACAAATGCCACTTTAAATTTGTTTACGAGCCTCCTTTCCAATCACCAGTCATCAAGATCCCATCATTTCCTGGGTGTCCTCCGCTCATGTTTTTAGTGCGCAGGTTAGCACGGCAGTGGAAAATGCAAGCAAATTAGGCATTATCTTCTGGGCTACAGCTCTGCGCATCGCACAGGCTCGCCGCTGTCCGATTGGCCGGCCGTGACAGGGTGATTTATGGGGCTTTTGGCACATCAGCTCGTCTGGCCTTACGGAGGGGTTTATACTTGCCAGGGATGATGCATCACGTTTTAATTGGAGAGTTGAAAATGCATAATGTTTACTGTAAAACATTTAAATGCACCGGGTACCGATGCCAAAATAAACATGATAAATGAATGGCTGATGCCAGTGGGTGGTGAATAAAAACCATCAGAAGCTCATGAAAGCTGCAGCTCAACATGCAACGAATGAGAGAGACAGTGAGAGGAGGGTTTACACTGATCCAGTAACACAAACTCTGAGAAGAACAGAAGAACCATTTTTATGTTGGTTTGTGTGTGTGAATGATACAATGTTACCAGGCTAGTCAAATGCAAACCTTGCAGTCAATGCATACATGTATTTAAGAAAAGTTGAATGATTTTTAGTTGGATCAAAAAAAATTGTAGATCACATGTAGGAAATTGTGTGCATAATTATGACAATATATAATAACTCTGCAATGTTAACAAAAGACTTGAACTGATGGGGATTCATTTTGCTGCAAAATTTCTGTGATTCACCACAAACTCTAGCTGCTGTGTTTTGTGTTACACAGTATGTTGATCCAGAAACGTTTGGTGTTGGAAACATCTAAAGAGGTCTTTTTGTGGACGTACATTTGCTTGGAACATTTTTTTGGGTCACTCTGAAATGAAATAAGCCTATGTAATGTTCCTGAGGTAAACGCACAAGCATCAGAAACGGTTTGCTTCTCCAGAAAGTATTGATTGCATTATATCAAAGGAACATGTCTGACATGAGATTAGTTTACAGTTTGAACACTAGATAGTGTTACTGCCGGCGGCGGTGTGGAATCTATCAAAGCGCTTGTAAATAAAGCAGTAGCTACTGGCTGAGCGCGGCTTCCAGGTCCCAGGCAATTTTGGGTCAAAATTAAAGTGCGATGACCGGTTTTTGGCGTCTGATTGCCTGCATTTTTCAACCAATCTGGGTCGAGCTGAATCTGCCTGATGACAGAATACAGACCATCTCTGAGGGACCACATTTCGTGGTCTGCTACTTGGGTGAAATGAGTAAAAAGCTGTTAAGGGTGCAGAATTTTTTGCTTCCTTTGTGAGAGAGTGCGTGGGGTTCAGGAGCTGGGGGGTTATTTCAAACCCTGTCTCTTTGCTTCAGTATTACTGATGTTTATTATTGATTCTTCTTAATATAATTATTATTATTTTAATCAGCATCATTGTTATGAGTATTATTGTTTTTTTTATTGACATCTGCAGTTAGCAGTGATGGTTGTATTGTATCTGTGACCAAGCCAGTGGTTTTAAGCATAATGTGAAATGAATCTTTTAATATTGCAGATTGATTATTTGGATTGTTCAGCAGCATTGCACTTGCCTATAGAATACTCCATAGGATATTCTGTGAGTGTGTGTGCTCTATTGAATATTCAACCTGGATGGACCTACCATTTCCTAAAGCCCTAATTTAAACAGCTGGGCTCCTGCTGTGCTATAAATTAATCATGTCCTACCCTGTTAATATTCCTTTGTACACTCCTGCCTCCCCC
>JABFDZ020000124.1:337936-349678 GCA_019775955.2 Pollimyrus isidori
TGGCATCCTCACCAGGTGCCCCCCCTTTGGGTCATTTTTTGGTGTTGCCCCTGGCCCGCCCAGACAGGAACACTAACCGGCGCCCCCCCCCCCCCCCCCACACACACAGTGACAGAGCTGATGATTTCCCTACTGAACCGCAGTGTCTGTGAACCTGACAACTGTGCGCCAACATGGCCGCCCCACCATTGTAATTCCGCCAGCTTTAACCTCTTTAACACACTCCATCCTTTTACAGGATGTTCTTCTAAGAGTCACTATTTTAAAGTCCTCGCTAAACCGTTTTATTCTCTTCTGCTTTCACATAATTTATGTGATGCACATTCTCACTTTTAGTATGTTTTTAAATCTTTTATGTTCCTTTGATTTATAATTTTTAATTTTAATGTTATACTGTATGCGTTTTATTTCTTATTTCATTTTCTGCGAAGCACTTTCAATGACCTTTGTGTTTGAAAATGTCCTAAACAAATGTACGGGACTTTAAGGTAAGGAAAGAGAAAAGAGATATACGCGGTATATTTATACACACACACACACACACTCAGTGTGCGCCTTGTGAACAGGGGCTGCTTTTTAACGACGTGCGCAGATGCCGTTTCTGCTCCCCCGATGCGCAGTCCCCACAGACATTCACGGTCGCCTCTTTAACCTCAGGCCATCGTCACACGCTCCGCGTCCGCAGCGCTGCCTGTCCACCGTGTGTATTTCCCAGCTGCCTCTTTAAAGCCGATTCGTATTTGCTTTTTCTACATATGCCGCTGAAAGCACAAACGCCCAAAAGAAAGTTTGGCAGCTAATTTGCTTGAGCACAGAAGCACTATAGAGTTACATCTAAATATACATTTTTTTCTTCCTGTATAAACTCGGCCTTTGCAGAGGTTGGCATATAAAACGCTTCTATGTGCCTTTTTTTGACAGTTTTAAACCCACAAGCTGGTTCCATTTTTAAAATAAAATTACAGTAGGTTTGCACTTTTACCCTGAATATTATCCATTTTGAATGGATGTCGGTCTGTGGTGAAGCTGAGCTGTACAGAAGCGGCCGATCACTTCTCGTTAAAGGCCGACGGGATGGATGGGTGGTCCGCTGTTACAAACCGAACAACGAAAATTGCCTTTTTTATTTACCCTACATCTGCATTATGCAGTGCAGAACTAATGTGTCGCTTTTGCAACCATTTTTCTTCGTTTTGCTTTTTTGACACAAAGGAACAAAAAAAAGTGTTTAAGTGGCAAATAAAGACGTGGAGGATGGACGGTACTGAAAAGAGAAGTTTTCCCCAACGCGTTCAGAACATTAACTACACATGGTGGGAGGGTATTAAGGAATAAATAAGTTTTGAGTTTATAACCAATCTATTATATCGTAACCAAGTGTAACAGCTGCAGTTTTGCATATCTAAAAATCTGGCAAACTGTGCTGGGATTTCAGGACCGCGCTGCTTTTCAGCACTCATTTCATTTAATAGACATGTGGGGAAGTCTGTGTGGTCTGCTGGAAAGTGGTGAAACACTGAAAGCTTTAGTTTCAGGATGACTTCCATCCACCGGGGAAGGTTTATTTTTGCGCGTGAGGTATTTGGAACGACTGAGCCTCCCGTCGCAGTTTGCGGAATTTGCCACGGTTGGTTTTTGCGTTTTTGCTAAAACGCGACTGAGGTTTACCTTGTAGTGCGGTCCTGGCTGCAAACGTTGACGTCGCAAGTCATTAATCTACGTGACGGTTATTGTGAGCTGCCGATGTGGCTTGAATTTCGTACTGTTTTATTTGTTTTCGAAACTATTTGGAGATCGAAGTCACCAACACTATCAAAATATATGGATTCGATATTTTCTCGCCACACGCTTGCAGTGCACCTCAACCAAAATTTTGACGCGCGCGCCTTTTAATTAGAGCTCAGAATTCTTTTTTTTGTCATTAGTTACAAAGATTATGCCGAGGCTCCTGTCACAATGCCATCTTTTCTATAATTTGGCTCATTTTGAGCTGGAAGGTGGCCAGAGTTTACCAGTGTCACTATTTAGTGCTGAGCTACAGGAATAGGAGCCCGTATTTTCATTTCTGTCCCTCTCACATCCCTCTCACATCTGACCTGATACCATCATCTAACTCAACTTACAGTTTTATAACCAGTTGTTTTACTGATGTCGTTCTGGTTACGGTCACTTCTTGACAGTAGAGTAGATGAAACAGCTCTTGGATTTGAACTAGTAACCTTTGGGTTAAGAATCCAAAGCCTTAATCAATGCAGTGCTGACTGCCCTGACTTAATGGGTCGATCGGCTAAGCCAGTCAGATACAGGCATCGCCACATTGAAAAATATAGTGAACTGTGTCTCTGGTAACTTCTTTTTATTTTATTTTTCTAATTAATTAATATAATCATTCATGTGTACAGTGCCTGGCAATTCATGCACTCTATTAATTATGCATTATTCAAATACTCTTCCAAGCAAAATAACTTACTGAAAATAATGACACGATAGACTCTGTTGTAAGACATCTCTAGAAATGTTTGTACAGAATGTCTTGTATTCTTGTTTACATGAATCAGTTTATCACATTAAACTGCTTTCTGTTTTATGAAGGAGAGCTGGATGAATTGTAAGTTAAGATCTGTACTGGCTCCCCTGAATTCTCCGAGGCTTGAGTCCCGCAGAGGACATTGGGTCTGGATCCTAGTGTGGCAGGTGTTTGAATTTCCTTGCAGGAGGACCAGAGAGGGTGGTCTACAGTCTCCTACAGAGACCAGAGAGGGTGGTCTACAGCCCCCTAGAGGGACCAGAGAGGGTGGTCCACAGTCCCCTACAGAGGCCAGAGAGGGTGGTCTACAGTCCCATTACATTTTGGTGGCATATTATTATTATTATTATTATTATTATATTTTATTTAGTCGTTTATTATTTTTTAAAAACGGATTCATTTTTTGGTGTATATGTTATTTTTAATTCCTTTCGTTTAGATGTCTGTAAAGTACTTTGTAAACCCCATGATTAAAACACTGCAGTATAAATGAAGACCAGTTGATTCATAGATGTGATTATTACGGCATTGCTTGATGTTACTTAGCTCGGTGTAGCAGTCACTATGGCAGATTTATAATGTCTGAATCTGCAGTTTGGCTTTAACTGGCACCCAAAACAACCTGGTTTGGGCTCAGCACTCGAACTTGACCTCTGAAGGCAGGGTGCCCGCTCTTGAAGGACAAGGGAACTGTGATCCGGCGCTGTGAAAGAATTAGCACATTCTGCTCTGTTAGAGACGACCCCCACCCCCCACACGTCTCCAGTTATGTGTTTTTTTCCCCTCCTACTTCTTTTAAACGTTGTCAAAAGTGAGCAATATTGACCAAGATAAACTAGAGTGGTGCCACTTCAAAGCAACACAAAAACATTTGTTTTTTTCATGAGTGGCCCCAAACCAACCACCCCCGCCCGGCCCGCCCCCATGGAAACCCCAAACCGTGACAGGCTTTCAGGCGGCTAGGAGGCGGCCTGGCCCTCACAGAAAGGTGACCTTTATCCTTTTTTGCTCTGCATTTATTTATTTTTATATGCTGCCTCTCGGCAGGGAGCCATCATAGGTGTGACTCTGAGAAGGGGAAAAATGAGAGCTTTGTCCTTATCGTCTCCCTGCAGAAAGTACCGGAGAAATGGGACTTGGTGGGGTGGGATGGGGCCTGAGCCGATAGCTCCTGATTAAAAACTGGCACATCAAAGAGAGAAGCTGAAGATGGAGTCCGTGATCACTCCCCCCTCCCAGGAACCTGACAACATCGACCCCCCCCCCACACCCCATTCAACCTTGAATGCTTCCCTCATGCTGAAAAATATCCCACGCTGGTGGCTCAACTTGGGAGGGGGGATGACCTGAGAAAATGTAGATAAGTATGCCCACGCATTCCAGCAAAACGAGCCCAAAAGATAACGCTTTTGTTAATGGCGCGATAAAGTCGCTTTTCAGCTATCGCTATTCGTTAATGACTTCTGGGTCATTAATGCAGGGCGGCCTAGCCGATGGCACTGTGATGTCACAGCCCCTGGGCTGCGGGTGCGAGAAGGGTCCCAGATGGTCCCATGAGGGACCTCTTTGTCCCCCCCCATACCGCTGTAGCATCCTGCAGAAAGCGTGCTTTTAGATGGCTCCCGTTGTGTGGATGCGTCGGAGCCCTTCCGCAAATGCATCTGCCAACCGGCCCCTTTCATGCCTGCGATATTCCCACCTGGGCTTGGCTCAGCGTTATCCTGACCGTTTTCAGGAACAGAAGCAATTGATTAATAGTCCTGGGCCAATTAATACGCTATTAAAGATGACACGTATCATGTAAGGTCATGCAGATTTGTCGGTCGGTGATTGTAAATGCCACTTTCTGTCCTGTGCAGTGTTTTTCACGAGGCTTTCTGGAACACTTTCTACAGCGCGGCACATCAGTGATAATCCAGCGGCTGTTAGCGGCCCGGTTTCCATCCGCCTTAAAGAACACGCTCATATTACCATGACAACTGAAACTCAGTGGGAAATAAGCCAAAAGTACATTTTGTTGTCTGCCAAAAGAGCTATTCTCTGGGGCAGAATAAGATCAGTACTGGCTAAAGTGTTGGCAAAACATAAGTGTGCTGTGTGTTTTTATGCCTGCCAATGTATTAAAAATGAAATGTGTGTATTTCTGTGACTCATTGCCATGTTCTGTCACAAATATTCCCAAGTTTTGTGTGTGTTCGTTCACAAGCGTACAGTAATTTTAGTACAACACTCACTGTGTGTTGTACTATATGTATTGTAAGTTGTATTTAGTGTTATTGTTGGATTATGGTAGGTCTTCTATGTTCATAACACCTTTAGTATAAATATTATTATAGAAAAAGCTGCTGTTACAATACAGTTAACAGAAATTCAGTTTTACGATGTTTATTTTAGCCTTATCTTACATGTTTTAGCAATCTTAATTTAAAAAATAGTCCTCTGCAGATATAATAAAGATATAAAACAAACCTCCATGTGGGATTCAGGAACATTTCCCTTGGATACACCCCAAAGCATTCCTGCGCGTGGAAAAAAAGCCCTTTTCTGAGGACTCCACCTCCCAGAAGGCCATTACACGGTCTGACCAAAGTCACCTGACCGCAAGGCGAGAGTCAGGAGCCAAAAGACTCTTTAAAAGCGCGGGGGCGGAGCTCTGACCCTCACATGCTTAGGTCTGTTACTTAACGATCCTGGCCGTAGTACACAGACAAATAGCGGGCTAATGGGGAATTCTGTCTGCTCGGTAGTTAAGCAATCCCTGGAAAAATAAAGACGTGCAATTAGGGCGAATTCCCCAAGGACTCATAGCAGACTATTCCAATGCAGCATTTCCACGCAAGTAATTAACGGTGAGAAACTGAAGACGAACCTTAGATTTGGACGTGGTGCTTCAGAGTAGATCGTGTTTAAGGGTTTGTACATTTATTATGTATAAACCTATACAGATGTCTTTAAGTGTCGGCAATTAATAAGCATTTCCACCTGACGGCAATTCATAAGCAAGATGCGTTTTTCTTCCAGGTCTGTTTATGCTTTTAAACACATTACGCTAGAAGGAGCATTAAACGCGGAAAATTCTGCAACTTTTTTTTGTTACTGGACTATGCCCCCCCCTGCAGTTCGCCCGGATGCGTATCAAAAGGGCATTTGATTCTGGCACGGCTGAAAAATTAGGCTCGGCAGGGATAGATGGGCGGATGGCGGCTCTGAAGAAAGAGGGATCGGGCGGTGGGGGGGGATGGGGGTTGGTGGATGGGGTGCAACAATTTTTTGACAGGATGAGAACCTGACCACAGGCATCTTTTACCGTCTCCGGCTTTTAACGAGCATTTCAGTCACTCGTGCCAAATGTGCAAGTAAGCATATAACAGGAGCTCGATCATTACATACAATCAAACGCACCTTACAAATAGCGGCGCACTTAGGGGCGGCTGCCAAAATCGCAGCCCGAAGCGATCCCCCCACCCTGCTGGCACAGCTTCGCTCCCTTGTATATCAGCCTGTCAAACCACCTAATTTGGCTGAAATAAACGAGCGTTGCCGCAGCTTTTAATTGGCTCTCTGATGAATTTTTAATGTGCTTCTTAACGTCAGCTGGGCGTGCGCGCGGCTTTCGATACTCATTCCGTCCGGAAAGCGCCGCGTCACTGTGAGCTGGATATCCGCAACACCCTCGATCCCAGTTTAAAGACTCCTTTTATGCCATTGTAATGCCAACCCACTCACGTAATATTAAAAACGCAATTAAGAAGTCAGGTTTCCAAAAGCAATTATTTTATTATATGTTTTCTTAGTGCGTAGATTTGGGATCTCCCAACTGGCGATTGGCTGCAGAATAATTTATTAAAACAATTGCAACATGTCAGATTTTAGAATTATGTACGACCACTAGTAAAATATGTAAAACAGAAGAATAAAATATGTACGTGATTATGTAAATGTGGCGGGATCGCGAGGCGAGCCAAATTCGTCTTCTGGTGTCATGGCCGGTTGCCAGGTGTCAGAGAAAAGTATCTCCCGGCCCAATGTTTAGACATCTGGTCATTTTCCCTTCAAAAATAAAAATGTTCCCGAGATTGTGTATCTTCTACCTCCGCTTTTGAATTTCCACTGCAGTAACTCTGCGATTTCATGCCTATAATGTTTTTTCTCTCTTTCTTCGGAAAACAAGCGATTAAAGAAAAATTGAAAGTATTAATATTCCAGCTGATAAACATTCCTTGGCTACAGTCGTGATTTTAGTCTGAGGTTTTATTTTTTAGTTGAGTATTTCCGTTGGTTTTCTTTGTAAAAACAACTGGAGAGAACACAACGACACGAAGGCCGGTATTTACATTAAGGCACGCATGTATTTTGACTTAAAGGCTTAAATTTGCCACTATTCATAAACCGTCCCTAGGAGATAAGATAGCGATAAAATAAATTGCTAAATGTCTGTCTTGGCCACCGTTGCTCTGGTTGGGGTGGGGAGGTGCAGAGTTACAATAACAATAAGACAGGAATGGTGTATGTATCTGAAAAAGCGAGTGACACTGATTACTGTTCGAGCACAAGGATTCAAGTCGGAATGTTAAATTGTTTAATCTTAGCTCTTTTTTATCTGTTCATTTTTCTTCTGTGTATAACAAAGCCTTGATCTTGTCAAAGTCTCCCTCTCTCCATCCCCTTTCCGGCTCTCATTTGCTGCCCTCTATTGGCCAACAAAAAAATGACGGGTAACTTACGCTCAACCCGTCTTTAAAATCAGTGTGTACTGGTACCGACGGGCTGGTGAGATGGTTCTGTCTTGTTCGGCCAAGCATTGTAGATGGTTCTCGGTACCTCAGAGGGACTCAATCGCCACAGCACCGGGAATGCGAGGCTGTAACATCTTTCTGTCGTGACCAGGGTGCAAGTAGGCGGCGGCGTGATTACAGCTACGCAACACAATAGCGGTCAGATTCAAACTAAATGCAATTGCCTGGACGATAGTTTGAAAGGAAATCAAACTGGTCCAAGGCCAGGCCTGCTTTTGCTTTTCTACAGTGTGATCCTCGTATTTTGCACATGCCCTCTCTGGATTATTATTTTTTTGGTTCTGTAAAGTACATTTGTTTCCTTTTAAAAAGACAGAATGAAGCATGTATTAAGCATCTTTTGTATCTGTCTTGGTCTGTCTTGGACTATTCTGTCAGGTGATGTCTTTTCTCCACTGATGAAAAAACCATTGTTAATTATTAGAAAGAAACACCTGAACCCATATTTACCTTTTTCAATTCGGCATGGTCATTTACTTGGTGTGTGTAGATATATGTAATGTTCCAGTTTAAATCTGCACGCCTTGGAACCCGAGAGCAACCGAATCGGTTTCCCGAATGCGATCACAGCTAGGACGCGTCCGTCAGCTCGCCCCGCCGCAGTCTCCTGTCTGCCTTTCGTTTCGTCAAGCTGTCCCCCTCCCTAATGATATTTTTAAATGTGTAGATTTCAGACAGCAGGGTTTTAAAAAAGCATTTGGGAGTTGCACACAAACGCAGGCCATGTGGAATTCACATCAGAGCTATTTATGCCATTATTTTTCAGAACACTTCGGAGTATCTATTTCAGGACCTGCTGCGTGGAGAAGGTCGGGCCATTTTGTATTGGCAGGAGCGACACTTAATTCTGTCGGCCAGGTTAGGAAACATTTTTTGTACGTGTGTGGACGGGAGGTCACGCATATATTACATTGTGGGGACATTCGGTCCCCACAATGCGATAAAACGTCTTATTTTGACGTTGTGGGGACCATTTCTTGGGGGAAAAAGGATGAAAACTTAATTTTATAAAAATCGGTGACTCCAATAAAAAAACTCAGAATGCCAAATGTCTTGTATTTTGTTTGGTTACTTATGGTTAAGGTCAGGGCATTGTAGGAGTTAAGGTCGTCATGTTGGGATTTTATTATAGAAATTAAGTCCCCAAGAAGGTTTGAATACAAATGTGTGTGTGTGTGTGTGTGTACTGAGGTCCACTTCATTAATTTTTTATTCTGATTGCATGTAGCTTTTGACATATCCTTTCATGGCTACGATCTTAAGTGTGTTCAGCATGTAATTGTATTTTTGGTGACACAGGACCATGGTTACAATAGCCGCTGCACATTTAATAAAAGAGAGAGAGAGAGGGAGAGAGGATTTCATTGAAATCCCCGCTCCAGCGGCCTCGCTGTCACAGGACCTTGGCGGCTCACTGTCTTCTCGCATCTCATGGCAGGTGTCAAGAAAGCAGGACTCGATATTCAGAAGTGAATCGTCCCGTTGTTTCGGGCGCGTGGCGAAAGGGGACGGGTGGAGGGTGGTGGGGATGGTATTTCATCAGCGCCACCGGACAGGCAGCCAGTGTCAGTGACGGCAGAGAGAGAGGCAGGACCCTCTCCCTATTACATCAGCCCGGGAAATGAAAGCTTAATGGCTTTCTGATGCATTCCAGTTTGCCTTTCCATTAGCACAATGACCGCCGCATGTGCAGCATTCGTCAGGATGGGTGGCAGCGCTGTCAATTTCATTATGACCGTGTTAGAAAACATTGCAGATTCTCTGTCCCTTTATAGGTTAAATTTCACGTCGTTTTCTTATACATTTGATACATGTATCTGTACAGCGCAAGCTGATAAAATTACTGCATACTTCGATAAAAAAATGTGCGACAAATCATTCTGCATTAGATTTGGTAGTAACTGGTGATTTTCACAAACACAAAGTTTAAATGAGTAATTTACATCAACTGTACTACAGGTAACCAATCTGGCAAAATCGGACAATCAAAATACATTTACAATAAATGGGATATATGCTGTATTCCAAAAGTAAAAATAATCAAAACAATTTGACGATTCTCACGACTGACAACTGTGAAGAACAATTAATCTGTTTGGTTTTTACTCGAATTAAAGGCAGCTAAGATTTCATTATTTAAACGCATTTTTGTTTCATATGTTCCCGTTTGTTATGGAATAAAAGACTTTCGTGATCCTCCAAATCGTTTACAAAACTAGGCAGTATATATGCAGTATTTATATGTTTTTGTTACATTTTCGCATTGCATAACAATAATGAATCATGTTGCTTTTAATTAACAGTCAAGATGTTGTCAACTAATTTTCAGAATATTTATCCGAATTGTCCTGTATTATTGTGTTAGATATAGTATATTTCAGCTGTAGGCTATGAATCTCGTCCTTACGTACAAACAGTGCGTCCCGCAGTAAACGCACACTTATTCCCGTGTGCGCGCGCACACTGCAGGTTCAGGCCAAGCTGCCCCCCAGCATTGAAAATACAAAGCCTTTCTCCAGCACAATAAAATGTGTAGATCCACGACGTTATTAGATGTGTATAAGATTAAACGAGTGAAAGTACAGAAACTGGATGTGTGGACAGGTGCTATTCCCTCTTTCAGGCATTTTGCGCTGCTCTGGGCAAATGAATAACAGGCACTCCAGCCTGGCCTGCCCTCCACTGGCTTTTCATGCAGGCCTTTTCTCCTGGATGAATAATGCATCGCAGAGGCACTCATTGCATTTCATCCTCTATCCTGTTATGGCGACACCCATAGCAGGGGAACAGAGGAAGTGGCATGGAGTAATAGCAAGTCGTGCCCCCCCCCCCCACTGCAAGTACCAGTCCACCACTGGGATGTCACCTTGTTTTGACTATTCGCACCGCTGCTGTGTGCAGTTGCTCGCTCTGGTCCAAATCAGGCTGCAGAGATTGAACACTGTTGTATTTTTCCATGTTTCAAAGTGTTGGTGACCAAAACAAAAATAAAAACAGACCTCAGGACACTGTAAGATACTGTGTGCGACTGCATAGCCCACTGTATGCTGGCAAGCATTCCTTCCATATGCGTGTGTGATTGTGCGATTTTTTTATTTCAAACAACACATTAACTCATTTTTGGAAGGATTTTCCAAAAAGCCATTTTTAAAATCTGTTCGGTGATTGAACACAAGGAAATTCTGAGGCCAAAATGTTTGCTGCATGCCTGAAATTCGCCACAGCGGAGCGTAAAGAAAGGATTGGCATCTTTTCAGGAAGGGAATCTTCTAGAAAATGCCTCACAAATCGGCGTGCTGCTCCTGCAGGTCCCGGCCCGTACCTGCCATGTGACTCCCAGTTTGGTGAAACGGGGCAGAAACTGCCCGGCTTATTTTCGACACGCTAGGTGTCCCCGTCCGCACGTGATCTCAGCGGGTGCATTTCTTCACACCTCTCTGGCAATCTCTGGAATCGGCGGAGGGCGAGTCCTGACCTGCGTCCCTTTAGCTTTCGAAACGGGACTCACTCCTCTCCCTCTGCTCACTCTCCCGGGCGACGGTCGCAGCCAGTAACCGAGGGAATCGCGCAATTCCATTACTCCGGATCTGGTGATTTTCTTTAGCATGCAAACCAAAGCATGCTAATGGTATCTCGCTCCTCATTTCAGTGTCTCCTCCTCCCCGAGGGGCCGCAGACCGCAGGTTCACCGCAGTCTCAGTCCATGAATCTGATTTGACTTCTCGCGTCCCCTTGGACGTCGTGACGACAAACAGCCTCTGCGTATGGCTTCCATGCGGCGCTAACGCTAGCCCGTCACGGTGTGGCCGCACGCGGATAGCTACCCTGACTGGCCCGCTGTTGGAATGACCTTCTGCTCGCTCTACAATCTGTGCGATCACTGACGGACATGGATTACATTATCATGCCGGCATATATTCCTGCAGGGAGAAGCTTTGCTTTGTGGATGTAGGCTGGACACGCAGCGCAATCGCTACCAGGACCTGAGTCTTCTCCATAGGTCTTCTGGCCCAGTTTTAAATGCATCTGTGTTTTGAAAATATCTTTCAAGTACGATATTACCAGAAATAAATGATCGATTGTCTTTTTAGACTAAAAATTAGGTATTAGGGGAAATTCAGGGACTCTTTCTTAGCTGTTTTAGGTAAAATAAATTAATCCATCCATTTTCAGTACCTGCTTGTCTTGTTCAGGGTCACTGGGGGGTCTGGAGCCTGTCTTGGAGGCTATGGAAGCAAGGCAGGTAACAACCCAGGGCAGGGGACACTAGTGAGGACACTATAGTAACTTACCAGTTCTTATTACTAATCCAGCATCGTCTATAACTAATATATATATAACGGAAGCTGATGTTTTGCAAAGCCTAGCTAAGCTCAAAATAAATAAATCACAGGGCCCTGATGGCATCTTACCTATAGT
>JABFDZ020000124.1:381462-394647 GCA_019775955.2 Pollimyrus isidori
ATTAACTCACACCACATTTACTCACACCACATTCACTCGCACCACATTCATTTACACCACATTCAGCACCACATTCACTCACACCACATTCAGCACCACATTAACTCACACCACATTTACTCACACCACATTCACTCGCACCACATTCATTTACACCACATTCAGCACCACATTCACTCACACCACATTCAGCACCACATTCACTCACACCACATTCATTTACACCACATTCAGCACCACATTCACTCACACCACATTCACTCACACCACATTCATTTACACCACATTCACTCACACCACATTCAGCACCACATTCACTCACACCACATTCACTCACACATGCACACCTCTGGGCAGTTTGGTAACTCCAATCAACCTACCAAAATCACATGACATGATCATTTCTGGCTAGAAACCTGATTTATCATATCTTAAAATATGACTTTTGATTTACATTTAGGGAATTCACTTTAAAATGAGACAAATGAAAATAGAGGGAAGGTTTGCATGAACTGTCTTTAAGAAATTGTGACCCCCAATGCAACAGAAATGACGAAGGACTCACCTGCTTTATTAATCTCGAGCTCTGTTAACTTCAGGGACAATTCTCTGGAGTCCAGATCGCCGGAGTTCCCCAGGATGTTGTGCAGTGCGTTCCGTCGCCCAGTTCTTCCTGAGGCTATGAAGTCTGCATATGTTGATTCAACATCAGTCATCGCTGCCACATTTCACCATAGCAGGGCCTGCAGGACAGGTTCAGGTGGACAACATGAAATGTTAGCTTTGTGTCAATGGCACCAGAATACTGCTTATCGCAGAGTTATTCAATAACAGTCTTGGAAGACCAACAGATAGTTCCCCTGTTCTCATTACTGCATTAGGAGCACAGTTATAGAGGTGGATGGATTGAATCATGCCAATTAGCATCATTGACTCACAGAAACTGAAACTTTCCTGGACTCTTGAGATGTAACTGATTGGTTCTAGTTTCTTATTTTTAAGCACTTGTATTCAGTAACACTCCTGAAGCATGGCCTGTTTTTCATTCTGCTGAACAGTATACAGTTTTGTTAGATCATGCAGTATAAAGTTAGTGCACTTCACTTTAAATCAATCACCCTCAATCCTGCTTCCTTAGACACTTTTGGTATATCTTAGTGTTTTTTTCCCACTAAGCTCTTAATCGTTGAGTAATTTTTTAAATGAATGAATTCTTAGTTACTGAATGAATGAAAGGTCAGGGTATTATACATTTTATTTTTGACTCTTGAAATGTTGAATAGCACTGAATAGTAAAATCAGCTGTCAGTAAAATTAAAGCATACATAATCATAAGTCCATCCCTCTGTTGAGGACTCTGATCAAATGGTACAACAGAAATTTGACTTGAACTACGACTTGAACTATTAATTCATCATCTTATCACTGCTGCTGTATTTGCCATCCGTAGGCTTCCATATGCTAAACATAGACTTGAATCTTGTAAGAAAAACTAGAGAATGTGATAAGCAACTCCCCTGAAGTTCCCCACAGGTCCCTAAATGAAAAACACTAGGGAAGGAGTCCTTTTTGTGAAATTTGGGCCACCATATATCCTCTAGGGTTTAGCTGGGAATGACCAACGAGTGGCTGAGTGAAAATATTAATCCAAGAGCAGGACAGGGAATGACGTCAAACAGGCTCGGCACTGGAAGTGCATTTAGAGCTTTGTGGTTATATAGGCTGAGCAAGACAGAGCTGAATCCTGGATGCACCAAGCTACAGAAAACGCTGACATCTTGGGTTTAAGAAATGGGCTTAGTAGTATGTGCTTTGGTGGCCCGGAAGTACACCAAAAACCTGAACGTGCTTACTGTGATGTGCGTCAGACTTGAGAGGTTCTGCCCTCTAGTGCACAAGTGGGCTCCTTATACTGGATGATCGGGAGAGACTGGGCTCCTTCGCGGAGCTGCTCACAGCTGATACAATGAGCATGGGCACAGCTACTCTGTGAGCATTCATGCCGACACATTAGGCAGCTTGCCCGTACCGCAAGAACAGATGGGCGGTTTTGTTTGCTCAAAATAAACCGACAGTTGACTGTCACTTGTTAAATAATTCAACAAGTGAAATATGTACTGTGAGTGTCACAGCAATCACTGCCCCTCGGAGCACGGGCCTGGAAAGCCCAAGACGTTTATAGAAACGTTCGGAGGGTCAACGAAATTCAGCTTGTTACAATACATAACATATTACCAAATTAATCACTGGGGTGACCAGGCTTATCTGCTAAATCATTCATATGAATATACCGAAATATGAACTTGTACATAACCCACATTAATGGAGCATTGGTTAAAGTCACTTTTATATTCGATTCCATAACATGATTTACGATGCAAATTAATGTACCATAGAGCCCCTGTTTAAGATATCGCAATTTTGTGGTTAGATACATGATTGCGTTACTGCGTTGGATTTTCTGTGCGTATGCTAATTGGAACCAGAAACTACATTTACTTCAAACAACGACGCTGCTGTCTCCACTTAAACAGTTCAGTGCATGGATCAATTCCTTACTTTTAATTTAAATATAATTCGGGCATATTTGTTGTGTAAAGGCGACACGCATATGACATTCTTCGCAATTTCAAAAAGTCTGCACTTACAGATCAATACATGATGATATGCGTTTAGATTTCTCCCAGTGCAAGATGCTGTGGAAATTTACAAAACAGCAAAAGATGGTATTGTAAAACCACCCGAGAAATGTTCTCCAAATGGCGTAAACGTGGTGTTCTTGTGGGCCCGGACACAGCGCTTTGTTCCAGATGCGGTAGTACCATCAACAAAAGGTTTCGGAAACAATAGCGAACCGATGTGATGCACAGCCACGGAGATGAAGCTTATAATACAACTATCATATACAAAACTGGATTAGTTTGTAACGTGTTTGAAGATCAGGTCCTTTACCAGTAGCCTAGGAAACAATAGGAAACAATACAGTACAGTACAATGAATGTGCATCCTGTTATCATTACCCGACGATACGCTGCGGAACCTACCGTATTTTAGATTGGAATCTTACCTGCTATAATCGTCTATGCATTCATCGGTTCGGAAGCTGTGTTTTTAAAACCTGGTAATGAGATTTTTGTAGAGAATAAAACCGTTGTCCCATACATGCTTTTTTTGTTTGTACCAAAGACCCTATCTCATACCACCATGACTCGCTGGAGGCTGCGATCCAATCAAAACGCTTTTGCCGGATTTGGAGTACATTATGCATGACCTACCTTCATGCTATGATGACAGCCTGGTTAATGAATGATATTGAACGTGTCTTCTGGAAGAGGAAACCTACAACAAACGTGCGCTCCTTCCGGCTATACGATGCGCCAGGACACAGCTTCCAGCATCAGCCATTTCCCTGTCACAATGACGTCATCTTCCTCTAAGGGAATTTTCCCACGGTGGCTATGTAGTGGAGACTTTTATTATATATTATTATTTTCGTAATCATATTTTTTTCCTTTCCGTAAACCCGCACCCCTCCTGCTAGCGCCACATTAGGCTATTTTAACTAATAAAAGACAATTAGTTTCTCCAGTCACTTGAAATGGACACGCAATTTGAGAAATTTAGTTTCATTATTATTTAACAAACTGGCAAAAGCGAAACAATCATATTACACGTACCTAAAGTTTTGCAGTAACAGCTGAATAACAATAGAAAGCCCGTTTCCTTTCTTCAGAGTCACACCCACGAAAAAAGGATGGATATTATACTGGGAGATTCCCGTTAAGCACCTTGCTGAAGGGTATTTCAGTATCACCAGGAGAGTCTCTAGCCATTGAAAAAATCAGAGGCCAAGTCAAGTTTACACGGGACTTAATTTTTTTCCTTTTTTTTTAAGAGTGACTGGCAACGGTGACAAAATATTCGGGTCTATACTGATCGGACCAAACGACGCCCATTAATTAACAAAATGTCTTACATGGTTTCCACCCAGTCATTTGGTTCATATCCGCAATGACTACACTGCAGGTTGCCTTTAGAAGCAGAACGTCACTGAATTATATTTACTTTTTCCTAATAAATATTCATAACCTTGTGAATACCATCCGCTGTTTTCATCGTGTCCACCTTGTATTAGCGTGGTACAATTAATACAATTACGGCTATACAATGTATAGCCGTTTTTTTTCTTGTTTTTTCAAAGTTAACTTTGGTTTCAGTGATGATCAGGTAAAAAACTGTTTCTTGGGATTTCACAGTAATTAACGTTGAGAAGGTTTACAATAGAAGGTTTACAATAGTTTACATATTTTTCCTCGAAAATCTAAAATATGCATGTATCCTCTAACCGTTATTTGTTACATCTATTCATTCTCTGAATATGGCATTCAAGCTTGAATTAATGAATTTTTGCTAGAAGAATTTTAAGATGGGTAGATAGCTGCGTGCTGTTAGAACAGTATCCCCCTTTGAAAAGAGAGAATGACCTTCGCTTCGTCCTGGCTTGACCAGGAAGAGAGCCAATGAAATAGGTTTATACTGGACTGTGAAGCGGCTTTGGAGACGAGCTGTAGCCGCACCTCAGGGTGTATATGAAGGAAAGATGGAGGAGACTGGGGGTGAGAAATTGACTTTAGGTATTATATACTGTAGCTGCAGTCTAGCCTGTCACTGATATCATCTAGGCTATAGATTGTTGAGTAGTGATCGGTTACGTTTTCAAAATACTGCACGTATATGCATTATAGCAAATTGGTGCTCCACACTGTATTTTCATTTTCTTATTTTATATAGGCCTACATATACAGCATATATATGTGAAAATGTAAATAGGCTACAGTAGTGTGAAGCTTCAATTTGCTATATATAACTATTATTATACTGTAAGTAATTATGCATTTTATATAGATAATGTTTAATCCAACTGTTAAAAATAAAGGTCCGTCGGCTAAGTGACCTGGTGAATGTCACCGGGAAAACCCAGTTTATAATTTTTAACATTGATTTCGGCAATTATAGAAACTCCACCCCTCTGCGAGGAGCTGAAGCCTTGCAAGGTGTGTGGGAGGACCTTTTTCCCTGGAGTCCTGGTTAGTGGGCCGATTTTTTTCAGTCACATCTCTCAGTTTCTTAGACTGAAATCAATGCTCAGTTTGAGCGACATTGTATCTTATTCGCGGGTGTGTCGTGTTGTAGTGAAGAAGAGTCTTTTGGAATGACGAAAAAGAGTTGATGTGTAGGCTATGTGGGATAACGCAGACGAACAATAAATTACAGAAATACAGGCATGCATTATCAAAATATTTGCAAACGGCGTATTAATAAGAACGATCCAGTGTTATTTACATCTTAAGGGTAAAACAGCAAAACAACATAGGATATGACTGTTATGAAAAGTAACTCCTTTTCCATAAGCTATCCTATAGTGGTCTTACTAGAACGGTCATGATTTCTCGATTAAATTTGATTATGTAATAGGATCAGATAAAAAAAAACCCTAATCGATTAGGCCTACTCTGCAATATGACGGAAGGAAAGCCGCACATAAAGGATGAGGATCTAAATAAAGAGCGAAAGTTCATTGCGTTCAAGCATTTCACATTAAAAGTGAATGAAAATCAGAGGTGTAAAGTACTTCAGTAATTTTACTTGTTTACTGTACTTAAGTATTATTTTGGGGGATTTAATGAATACTTTTACTTAATTACATTTTAAAGTACTTTTTACTCCTTACAATTTTATTTTCAGTTAAAAAGTAAATCATTTTAAAATACTCATTTTTGGAGATCACTTCATTATATTTTCCCTTGCTAACAAACCAATTGAATTGCACTGCAATGTAAGGCTCACGTAATGAAATGTTAGGAATGCATTTAATTTTCTGTAAATTATTTGCTATGGTAACGTTAGTAAGTTTACAGGTACGCCTACATTGGCGCCCATAGCTGTATTACTTCCGCGCTTTCATAGTAGTTGAATTCATGCAGAGCTGGGCTTGACTCTCACAATTTTGAAAATCAGCTTCTGCTTAAGTTAAATCAGAGATTTTACAACTTTGAGTAGCATGTTGCATATTTGCATTAGGTGTGCCTTGTCATATAATTAAATGGTTAAATCTAAAGAGTTCTAAAAGAGGGTAAAACCTTGTATGTGGTTCATTCACTTAATCTTTTTAGAGATTAAAAATGTAAACAAGAGTCTCTAGTTTTCATTCTTGCTTTTACTTTTACTTTTTAAATACTCAAGTACAATTTTAATGCGGTACTTTTTAAAACATTTACTCAAGTGTGATTCTGGCTGAATGCTTTTAATTGAGTAAAATTTTTGAGTACTTTTTACACCTCTGATGAAAATGTTATCGTCTGTCATTATTGTAGCAGAACTTCAATACGACATGACTGCAATGGAAACACATGTTTAAAGAAGATACTCAGGTTTCAGTGTAGGTTCGCACACAAGTGAACTTCCACCACGACTTTAGGGTGTCGTAAGGCATTCACACATCTCAAGCCTGAGCTGTAATGGCTGCGGGATTTTTATTGGGTTAAGAAAATACCGGTTATAAAGAAAACGGGGCCTGTAAGGAGAGCAGCATGAGAAAGTCAGTTGCCACAGAGCATATGGTTGAGTTGGGGCCCCAAAATCGACCTGCCCCCCCTATAGAGGGAGCCCCCCCTCAGCAAATCCCATCTACTGTGGCACTCACACTTCTATGGACTGAAAGGGCCAATCCTAGCAGAGGACCCAATGTGGCATTTTGTTGGGGGGGGGGGGGGCAGCATTTCTAGCTATGCCTCTGCTTGCTCCTGAGTTTCCTGGCAGTCACTTCTCACTAAGGACGAACTATGTCCCCCTTGTAGAAGAAGCATGTCCCCATCTGCCAGAAGAATGCAGCCAAAAAACGGAAGACGTTCGACTCCAGTAGACAGAGGGCGGAGGGGACCGATATTCCCACCATAAAGCCTTTGAAACCAAAGGTGAGTCTTCATGACCACTTTCTCATGAAAGTATTTACACAGTGGTGACAGGTTTCACACCATGTGTTATATATTATATATTATAATGTATTATTAAGTTTCTGCACTCATCAAACACCTTTCATTCAAACTGTAAAATACATTCATATTTCCATGTTTTACAAACAAAAAACATGGATAAAAATATTTATATTGTTAAGTATTACTTAAAAAAATATTTTTCACTTTTTTATAAAGCCCTTATCTAAAGTTTTAACATTTCTCCACCAAGAGTGCATTTATTCCACTTGTAAAAGTTACAGTAGAACTTGAGGGGGAACGTTTGTGTTTAAAACTCTGCAGTCTGCTGTTGTTTTGTGAGATATCCTTACGCTACTTGGTGATGCAACATTGATTCTGCTCCCATGAATCGGCGAAATCCTCGGGAAAAAACAAAAGCCTGAACCACCCAAAAAGCTGTCAAACTGGCGAAGGAAACACGAGGAGCTCCTCGCCACCCTCCGAGCCGCCAAAGGCGTGACCCTAGCCGTCAGAGGGGGGGACCCCCCCGCCCCCCCCCCGCCCTCCTATGACCCAGGTGAAGACTCTGGAGCATCCTGCCCATTTGTCACTAATGGAAAATTATGTAGAAAAGAATATAGATCAGTGTTTTCCAGTCTGGACCTCAGGCACACGTGGTCGATCTTCGGGTTTTGCTCTCTCTCAGCTCCCGAGCAAAATCGCAGACTGACTATAGGTCCCCAAGGACGGGGTTGGGAAACGCTGATGTAGATAACGGAGTCCGTGACAGAGCGGAGGTTCACGGCGCTTCACCTCACACTCCAGACTACATCCAGTGTCCTTACTGCCGGCGGAGGTTTGGCGAGAGCGCTGCCGCTCGGCACATCGCCTTCTGCAAAGAGCAGGCCGCCCGCGTCCCCAGCAAGGGAAAGACCGCCGGGGACCGGAAAGCCAAGCTTCCGGCCAGTTCTCTGGTAAATCTCCGACCCTTTTCACATTTTTTTGCTATAATTTCATTGAGATGTACGTTACCTGCTTGTCTGTCTTTAGCTTGAATGAATGAAGTCTTTGCTGTATTTTTGGGTACCGCTAGGTGGTGCCCTTTGTTAAAAAATAAAACAAGAAGGCAACAAGCCTGCCCCCAAAGTAAACTAAGGGCATATAGTGCAGTCAAAAATACAGCAAATGGTTCATATGGTGTCTTTTTGACCATTGCTATTATTACTGACTTAAAAGGCTCTTAACAGTCACGTGCCCCTTTTATCCATGACTTTTTGACCCCATATTCAGCAAGCAGGGCATTCAAGTCTTTTGAGAAGGACATTCTTGTTAACCCCCCACGTCTAAGTTTAAAAGAAGGGCTGAGAAGAGTCTTAAATGTCGTTGCCCAAGGCACTGAAACAGTCTGGCATTAATGGGCAGGCCCTTACCTGATGTTTGAACATCTTTTGTTTTCTTTCGGTGTGCCACAGATTGGGTATAAATGAACTCCTCCCTCACATACTTTCCTCTGCTGTATTTGCCGGACAGCAGCCCCTCAGCAGTCGCACGTGTCCTTTAGAAGGGTGGTGGTTTTGTTGACAGTACAAGCCTGAGCTGGTGAAGAGGGACGGATGTGCAGCGGCCTCTGTAACATCTCCATCGTCACGGCTCCCTCAGAGATCTCTGCAAGGACAATATGGCGGAGGTATAGGCCTGTTGCTCATGAAAATCCTAGAATAAATGTTGGTTTCAGTTCAGCTTAGAGAAAACTAGCCCCAATTTAGCTGGATCTCATTTTAATCTTAATTGTCTACAGGACAATGATGCCCTTATTCTATGGGCTGCCTGAATCACGTTTTATCAGTTGAAGAATATAAAGTCAGCCATATACATTGGTGGAATCCAAAGCTCACTTGAAATTTTGTAAAATTTTCCTAAATTCTCTAAATGCACAAACGTTTTCTTGATGACTGAGCGCCTTTTGGAAATTTGCCCTTCAATTAACATATTAGTTACTTGAAGTAAGTAGAAAAAAAAAACACTTATGCCATTTATATTTTAACATGGTGCTGATTGGTCATGTGTGTTCCTGTGCAGGGAAACCCCCCAACAGGGCGCCCTCTGCTGGGCTCATCAGGAATGCCCCCTCAGCTTCCCCGCCATTACGTTTCGGTCCCTCTGGCGCAGCAGAGATCCCACCTGGGTGAGGCTGCTTTCTTACCTGCTCTGCTACCATGGCGACGCCTGGCTGCTGGGGGCCCCAGTGTTGGCAGGCAGGATGGATGCAGGGGGCATTCTGGATAAAGGACTGAGAAGCTCGATTGGCAAGAAGGGGCCTTGATATCGTACATTCAGCCCCATCAGTTCACCTCCACTACTTCAGTAAATATCCACTCATAAAAATACATGAAATATTAAACAGCATTACTTCCTATGAATGAGGGTTTCTACTAAGCAGTGCAGTAATTATATTACCTGCAATTCTGTCATCATTTACACCCTAGCGATCGCGCTGAAAGTGTTTAACATTGATCTGAGACCTGCCTTTTTTATTGCGATATTATTGGGCAAGATGACAATTAATAAACCGCTGTTTATTATTATTTGCTGTTTTTTTGGCAGCACTAGATGGTGCACTCTCTTTAAAAAAGGACACAAAGCTTGTGCCAAAGCAACCCAAGAGCACCATCTAGTGGGGACAAAAAATTCATCTAATGGTTCATGACGTGTCATTTTGTCCGTCATTACATAGCACTAGGGCTGCCATGATTAGTCGATGTAGTTGACGCTGGAAATGCATCAACACAAATACTCATCCATATCAAAATATACTTTCTTTATTTTTATTTTAATGAAAATACCTTTTCGCTTTATAAAACATTTCAATCTGTTATAACAGATACTACTTCCTTTAATATCACCATGTAACTCAGGGACTAGTTCAAATTATCGCTAAACATAAAGATGGTTTTATACAATGCAATGCAATTTTATTTATATAGCGCATTATCACAATATTACATTGTCTCAATGCGCTTTACATTTCTGCCACGTAAAGACCCCCCGATGAGTAAGCCAAAAGGCGACGGCGGCAAGGAAAAACTCTCTAGGAGGAAGAAACCTGGGGAGGAACCAGACCCAAAGGGGGAGCCCATCCTCCGGGGGCCGGCAGAAGAGTCAAACAAAACAAAATGACATAACTAAGCTAATATAGGGGTTGAAATCTCTATGCAGGGGCAGACCTGTGCTGGTACGGGGTGCTTGATGCATGATGGCAAGATCAACACTGGCACAGCGCTGCAAAGTTTGAATGATATGCCACAGTGGCACCTGAAGAGGAAACACACAGGCACTGTTCGATGTGGATGATGTGCCATCAGAGTAGGCAAAACTACTGTGTTGTCTATTTGCATTTATTAAATTTCCTTTAGCATTAAGAGCTTTTTAATATCTTTTGTCCTTGTAGCTGCTAGATACACTCATTATTAAATTTGTAAAGTCAGCCTGCTACTTTAGAATATCCACTGAATAAGTGTTTAAGAAAATGCTTAGGCTAGAATCGGGGAGCATTCTATATTGATTGATGGTACCAGTGTGTGTGTTCATACATGTTGGACTCGCTGGGACCAGTGATATTACCGTAAAATAAAACTGAAAGGAAAACTGAAGCTAATCTAAATAATTGTCAACTGAAATAAAAATGAAAACTATATATTTACCAAAAAATGTGTTGGACTTTAACCAGCAAAAGGTATCGTCACCCACCAACATCCTTTTACCTAGTTTAACCACAATATCTCCTCTTTAAAAGATGTTGTAGATACTAAGCCATCCCTTTCTTTACCAACATTAGTGCTTCGCCAACACAGTACCATGTGGTGCCCCGCTAACCGAATTTAATACGCATGAAGGTATGCCAAATTTATGCAGATTACTTTACTGACTTTTGGGTATCAGAATACATATCTCATTAATATTTGAGGCATATTACTAATTTGGTTATTGAATTGTGGGTGACACTAACATTCGTATATTGCCATAAAGCCGGCGTCCATAATGTAGAGCCCTGCAATGACATAATTTTATTTAACAATAATAAACTGTAACAAAACAGTCAATTTGATTTTCTGGAGGAAAAGTAATTGCTTAAATCAATCAATCCATCGAATAATCCATCGAAAAATATTTGCTAATATTCATTAGTGGCAGCCCAACACAGCACAGGTCTATCTCATTTAGCTGACCATTCCAAGGTGTGTTATTTTCATTAGTGTACAGTTTCCACAAAGTCAAGCTAACTCTGTGGTTAGGAAGAACGGTGTCATTTTGTTTGCCTTTCTGCACATTTGCGGTTTAGTTTCGGTTTAAAATCGAGGCCACTGTGTTCTCCCGGCTCGCTGAGGACCACACCTGGGATTGGAACTAACAGCAGGAGAGTGCGTTATGCGGACAACAACTCCTTAAGGTACAGTCCTGCAACTCAGCAGCTCGACTCCCGTTCTGGAAATTCAGTCTCCTATCCTTTGAAAAAAACTTGCAGAAAGTCATGAATTACAGTCCTGCGCAGAAGTCTTAGGCCATCAAAGAAAATGTTTAATGTTATTTATCTAGGTAATAAGTGTGTATTTGCTCAAAACCAAAAAACACAATTTAACATTGGAACATATGCAAATTAAGAGTAACACAATAAAAATGAACAAGAATTTGTTCTGTTCTCCAAAAAGTGACTGATATCTTGCTGGGTGGCTAGATGAACACGGCTTCAGTTCCCAAACCTCTCCTCAGGGGCTCCTCAACCACTCCATGTATTTGCTACTTAATTTATTATTTTAATTAGATAACAAAAGTAAATGAGGGGATAATTAGCCATAGGAGGTGTGTTAGTAGTTAAGTAAAAAAGTACTTGGGTATATTGGGATGGTTGCTGCAAATACTGTGGTGACTTTAGGAGAGGTTTTGTAATGACTAGGCTGGCACACTTTGACAGGCATAATATCATAGTCCAATACCAACAGGAAGATCCTTTGAACATAATTTTCTTTTGTAGCCCAAGACTTTTGCACAGTACTTTAAAAAGGTGCAAATTCTAGTGATGGACAAAATGACGCCTCATGAACAATATGCTGTATATATTGACCTCACAAGATGGTGTTCTTTGTTCAATAAAAAGGGCACAAAGCACACACTAGTGTAAACCAAGAGCACCATCTATTGGGGACAAAAAATACAGCAAACGGTTCATGAGGCTCCATTTTGCCCATCATTAGCAAATTCTTTTCTGAACATTATTCTCCTTCATATTGTTATCTTCATCATCATCATCATATGTAAATGCCATATGCAACGATTCTGCAGTTCTTCCTCTTAATAATGTCACAGTGAAGGGAAGATGTATCGACATTTATTTGTCTCAGATATATTTTAAAGAGAGATTGTATATTTCATTTCTTTATTCCAGAAATGAAGTTCCACCTGACTTAGAGGACCAGGATGGGTCTCGAAGGCAGAGCGCTAAGTTCTGCCACGAGTGTGGGGCAAAATACCCAGTGGAATGGGCCAAGTTCTGCTGTGAGTGTGGTGTGGCAAGGCTGCGGGTCTGACCCCCATCTTGACACTAGGTGCTGCATGTAAACTCGCTTTTAGGCCCATCCAAGGACAGAAGATGCAGAATTAAGATGCCAGCATAATGACATGTCTGCTAAAGCCAGCTGTGATGTCACACGCCCTCAAAGCCTGACTCAGAGGCATTTGCTGCTTTACGTTTGCTCAGGTTCCGCTTTGAGTCTGTTCTTTGTGCAACATGAGTGCAACATGTCATGTCCAGTAATTGGTCAGTGGTAGTACTGAAGTCAGGATTGGATGATAGAAAGAAAGATGTAGCTTTTGATGGTCAGGGGTCTTATTTTCTTTATTTGTGAAGGGTGGGAGGGTTGTGGGTTTGATTCTCACTCCAGGGTTTGCATGTTCTCCCCTGTTTGTTTGGGTTTGTCTTCACACTTGCCACAAACATGCTGTTAAATGAGTGGTCATCTCTGAATTGACCATGATGTGTGAAGGTGTCCTGTGATGGACTGGCACCCCCTGCAAGGTCTCCCCTGCACTATGCCCTGTGATGGACTGGCACCCCCTGCAAGGTCTCCCCTGCACTATGCCCTGTGATGGACTGGCACCCCCTGCAAGGTCTCCCCTGCACTATGCCCTGTGATGGACTGGCACCCCCTGCAAGGTC
>JABFDZ020000124.1:398499-436008 GCA_019775955.2 Pollimyrus isidori
ATTTTCACTAACATGACTGTGTTGCACACTGATAACTGATTTTTCTACTCGGTCCCCAAAACCTGTAGAGAAAAACGCCCCTGTCCTATGCCCTGTGATGGACTGGCACCCCCTGCAAGGTCTCCCCTGCACTATGCCCTGTGATGAACTGGCACCCCCTGCAAGGTCTCCCTTGCCCTATGCACTGTGATGGACTGGCACCCCCTGCAAGGTCTCCGCTGCCCTATGCACTGTGATGGACTGGCATCCCCTGCAAGGTCTCCCCTGCCCTATGTCCTGTGATGGACTGGCACCCCCTGCAAGGTCTCCCCTGCCCCATGCCCTGTGATGGACTGGCACCCCCTGCAATGTCTCCCCTGCCCTATGCCCTGTGATGGACTGGCACCCCCTGCAAGGTCTCCCCTGCCCTATGCCCTGTGATGGACTGGCACCCCCTGCAGGGTGTCCCCTGCTTTGTGCCCTGTGCTTCCTGGGACACCCTCCCACCCTAACAGTAAAGGACATATGACCCTAAGATGGTTCTAATATTGTTTACTGATTATTTCTTCGCTTGTTCTTAACAGACACTTCACTAAGCCAAAGTGGGTTATAGGAGAGTGGCAGTGAATGTGTACAAAAAAAAGCAATCGTATCACATGTTCACGTGCCAACCAAGGCCTTTGCATTTTGCACTTTCGCCGAGCTGGCTGTGTTGAAGCGTACATATATACTTGAATTTCTGAATGGTGGCCACTTCTGAATAAGTATATGCAAAATATTTTTTAAGTGCTGGATTAGCGTGTATTTTCAGACAACTTAAATGTTAAATAAAGTATTCAAACTGAGAACTTTGTGAATATGACTTCCATTATTTTGTGCTTGCAAATTGTTAGTAGGTCCTGAAACAGGAATCCATCCCTGATGCTACAGTACTCTAAGTGGTTTTTTTACATTTTCATTTCACCTCCGCGATTGAGAAGCGGATGTCCGGTTGCCCAGATTCCCATTTCTCTATCCACAATCGTCACCGTACCCCATCCCGTTACCCTTCCCGCCGAGACCTATTCCCGCCCCGTTCCCGTGCGGCCTGGGCCTGCCACCGTCCCGTCTTGTTTCCGTGAAAGAAATACATTTCAATTCCCATTCCCGCGGGAACAGTATTCCCGCTCATCCCTAGCGTTCAGTTGAAATGCATGTAGTGGTAGTTATTATTTCTGTCAACAGGTGGCAGTGTTGCTTCATAGTTCAACTGGCCTTTGCCGCTGCTTTTTTTTACACTGCGGAGCCTGCATGCATGTTTACACAGGATTGATCTTGGTGCTCTCCCCGTTCCCCTTTATGTGTTAATGTGTTTGCGTGAGTGCTATGCCGCTGCCAAAAGGCTTCATCAAGCCCATGATAATGGGTGCTGTCGCCAGCAGAGGGCCAGGCCAGAGGGCTGCATATCAAACCCAATTTGAATTCAAATGTCACCCGGGTATGTTTTCACTTCAAGGCCCCCCGTATACAGCTGATGTCCTTGTAATACGCTGTACTGCACCTACGGCCACCAGAACGTGGAAGAGAAGCTAGGTATTTAACCAAAAGCATCCTGCATTGTCGGGGAATGTCCCAGCTAGTGTGACACAGTCTTGTGCTGCTGTTTCCATCATTTGCTTTGAAGCTCACATGACTATGCATGAGGAATTTGCATTTTCTCCCCGTGTTGGGGTCGGTTTTCGTGGGGTACTCTGGTCTCCTGCCACAGTGCCAAGAACTCCATAAGTTGTCCTTATGAATGTGTGAGTGTGTGTATTTGTGCTCCTTATTGTGGACTGACACCATGTACACTGTCTTTCCTGGGATAGCCTCTTATGATCCTGTTACTGGATATCCATCCATCCATGCTTCCATCTTCCTACCTCTTTTCCTGATCCAGAAACCCAGAGAATGTCCCAAACAGCATTATTGTGCATGTGCTTGATAAACGGATGGATGGATGAAGGATGAATGGAAGGAAGAATGTTTCTTTGTTTTTTAAGTAGGTAGCAGCTGGAAAGAGATGCATACGTTCATCTTATGTAACTTGTTATCCAGTACAAGGTCGCGGTTTGAAGTGAATTTTTCATCTCCATAATTAATTACGCTTTAGTGCGATGAAGAACCTTGTGCCCCTTTGCATGATAACTGGAACCGGAAGATGAATGTACAATCCTAGCATAGCTCATAACATTTTGTTGCCACTAGAGGACAGCAAAAATTGTCATCGTTTTCTTTTTTCATCGTAAACGGACTTTTAAAAATTCACATTACGAAGAAAAGACTATTTTAAATGAAAGGAAATCTAGTTGTATATTTTCACCAATTATAAAACTGGAAATTTTTACTTTTATTTTTTGCACGAGTTTCTTGAGCGCGTGATTGGTTACTTTATAAAAAAATACTCATGTCTGTAGAAGAGGATATGGTATTTATTTTTGCCCGGATATATATTTTAACTATAATGATTCCCTACCCCTTGTCTGGCTAATAGGGGACTAGGCTCCGGAATTTGGAGAGTTAAAGGCAAATCTAACCGTATGAGTGCTGCGGGAGGAGCTGAGATGAGCTCTGAAACATGCCCTTGGCCAGTACGAGAGAATAATCTTGTACGTTTTTCTCCACGCGATTGCAGTATCTTCCTAGCCACACATCAAAGCATTCCTGCCTATTAAAATGTAAGGTCTAGGCTGTGTATATATAGCATGCTTTATTCCCTTAACTGCCCAAACCAGGTTTCTGATTGGTAAACTGTGACAGGTAATATAAAGACGCACGAATTCATTTCATTAAAACGTTTATGCTCATCTGATAAGGAATTCAACTGTTTATTTACATCACATGCGTGTCTCTTCTGCGATTGATCCTGTCTTGATTGTGCGTGGGGGCCTAAACGATGAGCCTTTCAATTTTTAATCCTTCATTCAGGGTCCGAAGCGAAATGCGTTTGCTCCACATCCCGGGAAGTGTCCATTGATCTGCTTGGGGGCCCCGGTTCTAATGAGCTACGGAGATCAGTGCCCCCAGTTCGGGGAGCTGGAGCACGAACAGCTCTCCTTCTTACTGCAAGAATAACCAGCGCTTCGTTTTAATTATGTTCCTCTCACAACAACATTTATTTCATTCGATATCATTGACGTTGCCTTTGCCTTCCATTCCCTTTCCATCCAGAGTGACTTGTTCTGCGTTCTCCAAAGTACCAAATTTTAGTGCATGATTCATTGCAGCACAATGACAGCGGAGTAAGAAATTAGCTGAGCCAGTTCGACGACAATTTGCTTTATGCACATCACAGCAAAGATTCAATTGCGTATTTTAATCAGTTTTAAATGGCATTGCATTACCAAGACAAAATGGACAAAGAGAAAGAATGAAAAAATATTTACTTCTCATTAACAGCATATAGTTAATTCTTCTGCATCAGGATTTTCCCAGGTCAGCATAAGAAATTTAAAAGGAATGTTTTGGGGATTTCTGAGAAAGCCACGGATAGACAAAAAGTTTACTGACTGGTAAATGATAAAATAGTAAGTAAATAAGTAAATAAGTAGGCCTACACTGCTGGTTTGGAGGACGCCAAGCGTTCCGGCAGCCTCTCACATGGCGTTTCCTGAGGTTTTCTGCCGTTTTAGTCTCCCAGGCTGTACTAAAGTTATAGGTCCAAAGTGCAGTGGTTCTGTTGCTCAGCTGCATTTCCTCCCATTGATCCAACCACACACACATCTACCTGTGAGACACAACCGCTTTAGCCTACTGTATGGATAGGTGTGGATGCTGAATGGGTGGAGGACCTGGACCACCTATGCCGCCCCGGTGGCACCACAACACAGGACAACAAACATACAGTAGCAGTTTGCAAGGCTGCTAAAGAGCGTATTGTCTGTGGCGGTATGTCATTTTTAAATTATTATTTTTAAGAAGAAAGAAACCAAGGATTTTCCTTTTCCTCAAGCAAGACCTTTCTGAATCTGCATGATCAGCATCCATTTGCTAGAATCCCAGCTTCAGTCAGCGATCCATCTCTGTGCGCTGTCCCGTGCTAACTTGTAGCCTAATGCAGGAAATCACAAAGACAGCGTATCACTCTTCACCGCTATACACCCCATTAACTAACCTCAAACTACATTTTGGCGCATTTCCGCTATTTTGTCAAGAAATGTGTAATTTTCCTCCAGTAGCCTAAATAGTTCGCAGTTGTGGCTTCCAGGTTCTTTGAGCGCATGCATATGCATACAGCATCAGCGCCACCAGAGGCGAGTCGCTGGAGGGATCCCTTACTACTTCACGCTGGAATGCTCCAAACGGCTTATGGTGCCTTCATGGCATCTGCTTTTGCTGCTTAATCTCCGGCCATTTCCCAGGCAGTGCCACACGCCCGGCTTCCTCACGGACGCCGCCACTTCCAGCACCCCCGGGTGGCTCACCAACGCTGAGTGCTCTTCATGGGTTCACAGCCATTATGCCCCCCTATTTTCTCCTGAAAAATAGCCCTGTCTCCGTATTAACATGGGCCATTTCTTATCACCTTAAGCATCGCAGACCGCTGTGTTCATATCGCTCTCACTTGAGCCCCGTGACCGGAACACGCCCTGCCATTTACCCTATTATCTTTCAGTTGTCGTTTTACCCTATTATCTTTCCAGTTGTGTTTTTAAAATGTAGCAAGAACCACAGCTACTCTGACTTATAACAATCCAGCCAATAACAATGATATTGTTAGTTAATAACTGATTAACTATCCTTATTGATATTGCCCCACGTAGATAATTGTAACGATCATTCGAATTGTAGGCTACTACCTGGCTGTTCCTTCAGGTCTCCTGGGTGGCGTCTGTTACTATCTTGCCCTTGCTATAAGCCTCTTAGTTTATTCAGCAAACACATTACCTTAAGCAAGTGTACTTCAGGGGATTAAGGACTTGTGCGACTACTGTTTTGTCATGTTATTAATTTGTTTCCTTATTATTGTGCCTATGGCTGTCACTCCCTTGTTAAATTGTAGCAGCAATTATTATTAGCTTGATTTTTATTCCCTAATATTAAGATACAGCAACTCTGGTTACTCAGTGGCATTGTTGCGTCAGACTTACATGGTTGGGGGTTTGTAGCCCAGCTATGATCTGTGTGCGGAGGTTTTATGTCCCCCTGGTGTTCTGTACTTTATCAGTAGCTATAATCTGATTTTTTTTCACAGCGCAAAGACATGCAGTTATGTGATGTGTTAGTGTGTTTGTCCGTTATTTTATTTGTCTGCACTGACCTTCACAGGTATTCCATCACGGTGTTGCCCTGTCTCGTGCCCTGTGCTACCTGAGACATGTTCCAGCAGCCCACAACAGTGAACCAATGAAGAGGCTGAAAATAATTGGATGTGCAAATTAATAATTAATTAAACAGGTAACTGATTTGCATAAAAAAATCAACAATAAAAACTCAGTGACACACAGACGCAGTCCAAGAGGGGGTCTGTTTTGATATATAGTCCACATTCTTCCATGAGAAATAAATCTGTATGGCTCAAATTCAGATTACAGGCAAATTAATAATGTTATATCATACACCCCCAGTCTCTAGTCATCCATTTGACATGAAATTGTTTGGTTCTGTATTTCATGAACATATATAAAAAGGTATGTCATGCAAACACATACAAAAACTTTAAATGTATCTCAAATTTCCCAAATGTATGCAAAATGAGTCAGTGTTTGACTATCCATTCATATAGACCTACAGATCAGAAATGTTTGCATGGCTATAATGTGGGTTATAATAAATATTTTTTTGTAAAACCAGCGTCTTACAGCAGTACATAGCATGCTAACCATCTTTCCCTTTAAATCGCTTCTTGAAACGTACGATAAACACTATTTAATGAAAATGTCCGCCCTGACACCTAGTCCGGAAAGCCAAATGTACGAGATCAAGTATGACTGGCAAATCAGCTACAAAACATCCATGAATCGCTGCGCCCATTTATAGAGTCCTTTCGTCAGTTTGTAAGATAAACTGAAGCAAACACGCAAAAAAGTCCATCAAAGAATCAAAGAGTGACAAACGGAGAGATAATGCCGCTGGATCCCCAACGGATGGGGAGAGTGAGAGTGAAATCAGGGGCACTCAGACCCAGCTAACCCCCTGGAGGCCGACTGACATTTCCTCCGCCCACAAATAACAGTAACGAAAAGCTTGAAGGAGCCGCTTGAGGGACGCTCCATCGCATCAGGGCGCGGAAAGGGAAACGTGCGCTCCCGCATGCAGCCGGCGATGCCTCCTCCAGAGAGCCGGCGTCTGAGAGCCGCTGCTGCCCGCTCCATGGCGCCGCTCGTGCCGGGGACCTCTTACTCAGAAAAAGATCTAGTCTGAGTGGCATTATGAAGTACATTTATAGGAAAGGGATGATTTCTTACTTCCAGCATTGAAATATGGCAGCAATCGAGCAATTGAAACTGTAATCATGTGTTCACTTGCCTACTTACAACAAATGACATGCATTATCCCAGTCCACCCAGTCACGGTAATATAGCACTGCTACTGGGAAAAGCAATACACATTTTAAAGGAAGTAGGTCACCTTTTAATACATCGTCTAATGGATTTTCTTTTGCTTTTTATCTGGCCATGTCAGTGCATGTTGTAACATAGGCCAGCATTATTATGCATCACCCTGTTTCCGTCTATGGCGGGGCATTACGGCTTTTCTGCAGCTTCCATCTTAACAGATGAGGCAGAAAAACGGGGCTGGACTTGAGCTGATTGCATTTGCCATGCAGACATGTGAGCTGCGGTGAGGCTTGCTAATCGCTCTGATAGGAAACCTATCTTGATGTCACGGGGCAGGAAGGTATCAGTCAGTAACATGTTTAGCCAGCTGCTCTTATGAGAGAGGACCTGGACGGGAACTTAATGGAAATGTTGGTCGTTGCAGTGGCAGCCTCAACTCAAGACTGGTTTGTGTTGTAGGCTAATGAACCTAAATGTCAACCAAAGGAAACACCGGAGCCAGTTTTATAATTTACTGGGTTATTATTAATTTGTCTCGTCATCACGACGTACGCTTTCGCAACCGTATCTCTGATGTTGCTCATAACTTGACACATTTGTATATATAATATGCAATGGTGTGAGAAAATACCCCACACCATTTCAAGGTTAGTCAGACCTTCCAGTTTAGTATCTGCAATTATTTGTTTATATTACTTAAGCTTCAGCTTCAACAAATACTATGTTTACATAGGCTATATTAAATCGCTACACCAGTGACATAACGGTTCAGAGGGTAATATGACGTCACTGGCTGTCACAAGTCGATGTTGCATATATCCGTGTGTGTGTTGCGTTAGAACGGTGATGTTCAAAACCTCACTGTTGAATCCTTATGTACTTAACTTTTCTAGTGCAAATAACTATTTGAACAGTATGAACTAAACACCTATAGGCCCAAGTAAAATTTATGTAGAAGGCCTACAATATCACCGACTGCGGAAAGATGCACAATAAGCTGCTTGAAGGTTGTCATTGACATAAATGGAGAGGTTATGAAAGCGGGCGTAGGAAATATGACAGCAGGCCCAATTCAGCTACCCACACATATTACAGTAAAGCTCTTGTACAAACGTAACATAATTTTTATTACCCAATGCAACACCTGTCCGCTGTTTTAGTACAGGGATAATACATCTAAACAAAGGATATTTAGTGCGTATTGAAAACAATCTGTGTAAGGGTCACAGAGATTCTTATTCTTTCGTTTAAAACCTTTTAAGATCAGACCCATTAACAACGCAGGCTTTCTTTTAGATACTGCAATTATTATCTTCTATTACGTGTCTATGTGTGGGCGTTGGTTTAACCTCCTGAGTGAAAATATTTTTCACAATCTGCCGGTTGGTTTATCAGAGCGCTTAATTAAACCCGCCATACCTATGCTGATACATTTTTGTATGTCAGTTGTGTGAGTAGAAGCGGATACGGCAGCTGAAGTTCGGGAGGAGAATAATGGCATCAATACTAAGAAGGAGTGTATAATCAAAAGGTGAGAGGAAGAGTAAGCGAACAGGATGAATAAAACATGCTGTTTCAGCATCCCTCGCCAACTCTCCATTATGTGCTGCCTAATAAACCACGTTGTTGCCTGGTTATTTTGAGAGTATTTATTGAATGTGATGAACCAAGGAGATAAATATTGTCCATTGACAACAAACAATACAAAAGGCACTATAAGCACCGCGTGTTTTGTATAAAGAGGTCCTATCATACTAATTACTTATAAATACAATTCCGCTATCACACTTTAAACGATCTAATAATATAAAGGCGCGCACCCTCGTTTTTTTCCTAGTTCAAAGGTTAAAGAATAAGAATCAAATGGCCTGACAAAAACTATTCTAAGATGCACATGAGATGCGACTAACGCTCCGTAGCACACAAAAGCCGGAGTTTTAATGTGCACTTATAGGTAGCTGGATAAGGATCCGCAACAGTAATTTGGATCGGGCGTATAGACTGGGGGCGGCGAGTGGGCGATGGAGACGCGCAGACGTGTGGCCGGCACCAGCCAGCAGGTGTCGCTGTTCACGCTCCGGCGTGCCTGGGGCGCTGCTTGTGAGGAGCGCATCCGCTCTCTGTCGCTGCCGCTGCTGCTGCTGCCTCCGTGGCTGCGCACCGCAGTGCCCCGCTCTCCCCGCAAGCCGGCGGATGCCGCTCTGCCCCCTCGCAGTCCGCCTCCACTTTAAGGCGAACCTTTGGGGCATGACAGTGCGACCTGTCTCTGTTTGAATATCGGGGAGAAAGAAAAGGGGAGTGTAAAGGAGAGAGAGCGTGCTTCCTGTTTCTGGATATTATTTGGTAAGTGCAATGTCATTCCAGTCGCTTTTATTCTCCCGACCTGCTCTGCACAGTGAATTCATTTATCTTTTGTTTAAAGAGGGCTTTCCCGTTTTTGCATCTTAATTACAGTCATTATGAGTTTTTTTGTCTTGCTTGCGTAATGCGCACCGCATTTTAAGTGACAGGAGCCGACTTTGGCTTTATTGGCGGTGATTGAGTATAAATCCGAACTGTACAGCGAGCAGTTTGATGCTGATCCTCCATACGAGGCGGGTTTCATCACTTTTCCTGCCTAGTGACCTAAATTTCAATCGTTTGCTTTTTCCGTCCAGGTGTTGGCTGGTTTTTACAGCATATGACGAATTACCTTTGTGTTTGTGTCAACGAATGATATCTATTAAAAAGGATATGGTTTTGTAAAGGTGGGATGAAACGTTATATTACGGTTGTATATAATTAATGACTCGGCGAGGAGAAGCATCTCCATTTCCCATCTCTTTTTTTCTCTAGTGTGTTTGAATCGATCGCTTTTGATCAGACAGGAATTGGTTTATTGTAAAGGCACTGCGTATTATATACCAGCGTTTTATTGCACACCAGCGCGATACAGATGTTACAGCTAATGTAAGAGCGACGTTAATGCCATTACGTGTTCTGTATCTTATCGTAGATCTAGCTTTGCGATTGGCCAAAAATACGGACTGCGTTGATATGCATAATACTGCATGCACCATGTAATATATTTAAGTTTAGTATGTGGGTGTTTTATTTCTCAGATTTTTCTGTCGATTTGCAGTTATCAGGCTAATGAATGTAAATGCCGAAGCGATGGAATTTTTTGTTTAGATCTGTCTAGATTATTTTCTTCTTGAGTTGCACGTTGTCTAAATGAAGGTAGCTTGCGTCTGTGTTAAATCTGATATTTATTCAAATGTATTTATATACGTAATTTTAGTATCGGCACAGAGATATATGAGGCCTATCGGAGAGTGATCTGTAAATGTAGAACAAAAGCGTTTAAAACAGATGATGTGGTGTTTCTATAAATGACATCCTGCATAATACACATTTGTGGAGTGACTGACGTGTCGTCCGTGATTTTTATAATTCGCCCAGAAATATGCAATGACCAGTTTGCCCAAACATAAATATGTGTGCTTTTTGTGATTCACACATGCGATAAACGCAATATGCCAGGGACCTGTATGTAAAGGATGGTATGTCATAGTGCCCCAAACACACTGATGACCCACTTCTGGAGCGCCATATGGATCCCTGCGTGGACGTGCAGCCTACAAAGGTGTAGCTGTTCAGAATAATCAAGATGCTATCCGTAATATTTTTCTTAACGAATTATAGCGGAAAATAAAATACGCAATATTTAATGGACCATATTTTTAAATCTATCTAGTTAATTCCTTTCTTATAGTCAGTTTCTTCTTTTTCTTTGCTGGCACAAGTATTCCCTCCAGATGTCAGAGAACGTCAAAAAATGGCTATATACTATAAGAAAACACAATCGCATTAGTAATTAGACTGATTCTCCCGTCTAATCACTGTCACCTCGGGGCGGAACTGTTCCAGAGTGTCTCAGGAGATGTCTCGTGCAAACTCCTGCTACTGACATTATTCTGCTAGTCACCCAGCCTGTTAATCCAACCAATTTTCCCCCACTTTGTGATTGCAGTGGGGCTGCTACAATGTTAATTAATGTCATTCCTATTTTCATGGCTCCCCATTATGTTAGTCATTGTAAGCCAATTTTATTTGCAATTAGTAATTACTAAGTTTTTCTTCTTAAAATATCTTTGCCGTTTGGTTGTTCTTTATACAGAATGTAACTTCTGTTCTCTTGTATTTATAGCTAGGTATTCAGCCAAAACACATCAGATCATGCATCTTTCTCAAGCTTAATGATAGCAAGTATGACATTTAATATTTGACACGATTTCAGGCACCTTTTCCTGTCTTGTTGCGCACATTTCTTTAAGAAGCATTACTGTACTACGTTACTGTAGCGATGTACCTAGTTGGTCCTGGTCATTTCCAAGGTAAGAAAATACTGTGCAGTGCAATTTATACATCTCTCTATATCTATATATTGTGAATTAGTAAACCTTACCAGCAATTAGCAGACTGAATGGGCACCACAGCTCCAAGCTGGTAGACTAGTTAAGGAAACCTGTAAGTATGACGGTCCATGAGGAGTTCCGAATTAGTCCATAGACAAAAGGCATCAATAAATCACTGCAGATGAGCAGCTGTTGTTCATATATGTGATATTTCACAACATGGCTTTCAAAGGCACTTTGGAAATTAGGGAGAGGATTATTAAGACAGTTGCACCTCTAGACTTGGTTGCAAAGCAGAATATGAACCCTCAGGACCAGATAATGTATGTAAAAATGCATTTTTATAATTGCAGTGGCTGTAATCCCTTGGCGGAAAGAAAAATGGATGCGTGCTGAGAAATGTCACTGGCCATGTGACCCAAAGCACTGCGCTGAGGCCTGGTCACATGGTGTGCCGCCCCGTCTGAAGCGGGACCGAGCCACCCGGCTTGGTGCTATTGATGCCTGTGGCGCTCAGTGTCAGAAGGATCAGCAAAAAGGAAAATAAAACCAGTAAACACCGTTGAGATTGACTGGGAAATCTGGAGAAATCTTTGCAGACTCCTCTGAAGTTCTTTGTCTTAAGCAAATGTCCATGCCTCAATTTTTGCTCTGCTAATTATATCTCTTTTCCTCTAACTTCCATGTAACTTCCATGTTAGCGCAGGTGCTTTTGGTCAACCAGTCAGCAAGCTATCACTATAAACGTCATCCAATCAGCAAGCTATTGCTATAAGTGTCATCCAATCAGCAAGCTGTCACTGTAAACGCCTCCCCAGTGCTTGAATGAAAAGAACCTAACCTGGAGCAGGTACTAAAGAAGGGTTCTGGACATGGAACTCCAGTTGGACTGACTTCTTCAGCGTGAACACAAAAAAATCCCCGGTTCGAGAAAAAGGTTCTGGTTCCCGAAAAAGGTTCTTGCAGTGTGATTAGACCCATTGTGATGTTCATACCAAGCCCATGATAGAGCTTATTTTTATTGCTAAACATGAAACACACAACCAGGTGACAATAGATCATCACTTTATCATTAGTTGTAGTCAAGCTCACTGACATGAGCATAGCGGGTGTTATACGATTGCATTTAAATTAACAATATGGGGAAATGTGCAGGTTTGATTTTACTGATGTTAATTACCATGCATGGCCATGTGAATAGCCTGACTACCCTCCATGAATGAAACGGAAGAATCAGCAATGATAACAATCAGTTACCACGAGCAAAATAAATAGGAAAAAAAAGTCGGAACAGGATATGAGGAAAGTAAAGGAACAAAACAGCCATTCAGGGTGTTGCTGCTGGCTTTGGGGAACAGGCAGGACCGTTCACAGTAAACCATAGGCGAAATGGCTCAGCCAGTTAATGAGCGCAGCAATCGATCCGCAGCAAGACATGTGACAGACTTTTTATTTCAGATGGGGTGGACATTCTATACCTCAGACAGCACAGAAGGACGACAAAGATATTACTGCTGACTGTGACACATGCTGTGTGCGCAATTTCATCAGACCTGATAGCCTCAAGATGTGATGAAACGGAATGAAAGGAAAAGCCATCGGATGGGTGTTGAGCACCAACCTTTGGCTTTGGAAGATTTAAATCTCTGCCTCTGTGTACAGATATGGGTCTGCAGAACAAAAAGGATTGAATGTGTTGCTTGTATTTAACCTAATTTTCCAGACTGAAACTGTAACTTTCTTTATTTCTACTGCTCACTACTGCATACTGTAAATATAGATAAGAAAAATACACGCAGATTTAACCAGTGTGTACATTTAGTTTTGGGAATACTGGCTCTCTGTCTTGGGGAGGAGGGTGAGGTGGACCAGTGCAAGATCTCCCGCTTCTAATATTTTAGTCCCGAACTGAAGGCTTTTTCCTCTGCCGTGTTGCAATGTGCTGCAAGTGTGTAACAAAATGTACCGATTCAAATTAAATTTTTAATATTGATGTCAGACATCGTGTCTGTTTCCCAAAATTATTGAAATCTATGATTCTAGGAAGCAAAAACACCAGTAGCAATGAGGATTCTGCTCCTCCCAAGTTCTGTGAAACGTGTGTTCCAACACGCCCGCCGTGGGAATTAAATTACATTTTCCAGACTGTCAGCGACACAAATGAGTGTGTGCAGTAATAATATTCTGAGGACTGTTCAGCAGTTTGTCTGTCATATGGGGGCCCTTTCCACATATTGATGCTCCAGTCATGCCAGTCTGATTGGCTGCTTGGCCTGTCATGTCCAGGCGACGGCCAATGGAGTCGTGGGGTGGCAGATACCAGCTTCCAGTCAGCTTGGACCAGACGGAATACATCACAGTCATTCAGGTGCAGAATGGTTAACTGCCAATATGGAGAATCTGCACGCTCTTACTGTTCTCCTTGTCTTCTTGCTTTCCTCCCTCAGTGTCCTGTGTTTGACGTTCCTTAGAATAACAGTGCATTTTGACTTGCATGACTGTTAAAACTGGCACCAAAGGCTTGGATCCTAACCCCAGCTCCCACTTCTGGCTAGTGGATCAATTAGCGGTTCAGTGACGAGTCCTGTCAGACACCAGGTACTCTCAGCAGGGAGCTGGAGAGACCGGCTATTGATCAGGAGTGGAGTGCTGGCAGGGGCTCGCTGGCGGGTGCGGCAGGTGACTTCCGGAGTCCTGCCTGCATGAATGGGCTCCCTTCGAATCAGGGGAGGCTGTTTTGGCTGGGGGGGATTTGTGGTCAGCGGCTTTCCGCCAGCTCATCAGAAACGCATTTTGTAGCTCAGCTCATCAGAAAGGCATTTCGCAGTTGGCTAATGCACGTGAAAGGCAGCTATGATGGGGAGTGCCGTCTGATTTTTTTTCCCCATGATTTTAATTCCACTTTATGGAGTATGTCCCTAAAATTTACTTTCTTGCATATGGTATCCTTTATTGATTATAGAAAATTCCAGGATTTCTGTATTGCCGCAATACGTCAGTGCTGAATTATTCACTCGTAATCTTTATGTACTGGGCAGTGAATAAATGTGAATGGCTTCCTTGGCTACCGCCCTTGGTGCAAGGGTGCTGCCCTGGGCCCAGTGAAGGTCTGGCATTTCATGTAATTTCATCAACCATGGATGATACAGTGAAGCACAGCTTTACTGGTACTTTGCCATGTTTATGTCATGCTTCACTTACTAGATGGTTTATGAGCATTTCACTGGTATACTGTATATTCCAAATCATATACTAATATCTTTATTATTGCTATCAATAGGCGATTTGTGCTTTGATTTTTTGTCCCTTTTGTGGTGCCGTACTGTGTTAGTAGTATTGCTCTGGGTCCAGGATTTCCTGTTACAGCATGGGATCCCAAAATGTTCATGCCACGACTGACAATGCCTGGGAGTGGGGGCAGGGGGGTGATGGCCATCCTTTGTAGATTTTCTCACAGGTTAAAATGTGATATTCATTCATGTTTCATGGTGTGGAAATCATCTTGTGACCCCCCCACGGTGTCCTGCCAATACGAATCTCCGAGGCAGATGAAGCTCTAATTGAAGGATCTCGAACCTGGAAGGGCCGCCTGTCCCTGCCACAGAGCATTCTGACCCACAGGGACGTGTGCTGGTGTGCGGCCAAAGCGTGGGGGGTCCGACCCCCAAGCCCGTCCCCCAGGGCATCAGCCCATCCTCAGAGTCGGGATGTAGCCACCTGGGCTTTGAACATCATCCCTTGACCTGGCCGACGCTCGGAGAGCCTGTCGTCGTTCCTATCGTATTACTACTGGGTGTGATAAATGCAGACGGTCCCTAGTCCCCGTCCTGGAATTCTGCAGGATTGGTAGCTCAGTTGATATGTCAGTCATGGTCTGCAGACTGATTGCGGAGGACACTGTACATGATAAGGGCGCGTTCGTGTGATAAAGACTCGGCCTGTTACACGCCCTGGCTGAAGGTGTTAGCGCACCTTTGCCAGACGTCTGGTTTTCATTTACCAAGCTGTACTTCTGATGATAATTTAGGCCTATGTTTTCATCTTGGAGTGTATCTGATTGTGGATAGTAGGTGTTGTCACCCATCTGCCATGATAAAATTCAATAGTTTGACCTTTATCATCAGAGTAGGACGTAGTATTGAAAATTAAAATAAATCTCGTGCGTAAATTGGGCAGTGTTTAAAAAGGGTATTTATTTGTGTGACGCTGTAGGTTATGCTCATCTGCAGCAATTTCTCTTCAATTTTTCGTAGTCATTGATAATTTTAATGGGTACCTCCGCCCCCAACCCTTCAAACATTTTTAAATAATTGCATAGTAACACACAGAAAAATCGCGCATTTGCCTTATTCTCACCAATATTCCGTATGATCTCGCTGTCAAAACACCCCAAAATTAGACAGCAAACGCGGTTTAAAATTACATATGCATAAAGGAAAATATGCAAAACGCCAGAAAAATATAATCGGTGTGGATATTATCGCTAATGGGCAGTACATATTCGGGGGTGTTACCGCACTCGTCGCCTGATGTGTTGGGATAAGAGGCTTGGCTTGCATCCGTCTATGTACATTGTATTTTTGTGCTGACGCCGGTGAGACTATATTTTTCCGCACACGGTCACTTTGACATTGCGATTTCTACTCGGAAAATGCAGGGAAATCCGATCGCGGCGGCAGCTCCAACGCGTTGGGTCCGCGCCCTTTCTCTCCGCGCTTTCCCCAGTGCCATTATTAAATATCTTCCCTCCGCTTGAGATTTTATCTGCCCTGCTAGATGAACATGGACCAGAGCAGGGCCTGGTTATCCCTGTTCCAGTTAGATCCCAACAGATGGGCGCGATGTCCATCTCTGAACCGTGTACTGATGGGGGATAATGGACCTGAAGACGTCTCATCAGCCTGGCAGACTTTTTAAATTCATGGCATAATGCGGCACTGTTATTATCATTAATTATTCAAATGCTGGATCTCACCAAATGGACCGCATTAGCATTGCTAATACACTTCTGATGATAACTAGTTATTTCCTGTGTTACTTCTGTCTTACCTACAATGTCTCCGTTTTCATTCCCTCTTCTCATTTTCCAGTGTGGATAATTTGGTGTGGCTGTTGGAAGATTTGAACTGCAACTGCGAATAGGCGGAAGGCTCTTAAAATAGCCAGTTACCATAATTTCCTGAGCAGTGACTAATTAATGTCTCAATCTTGCAGTCATTGGATTGGCATTGACACATTTGGATCTTGTCTCTACACCCATTTAGAAACACCCCAAAAATCTCCCTCCCTTGTGTTCCTCATTGACCTGTATAATTTAGACTTTGGCAACGAGTTTATACATCACATGCTGGAAGAGATTTGCAAAGTTATTCTCCTTATCTAGTTGTACAAAAGCATGTACAAGCATGTCATTCTGTTTATCTAGTTGTACATACTGGTACTGGCTGATAAAATGCTTTTTTTAGGGGCGGTTCACTATATGTTGGATTGAACCGGTTTTCAAAATGACAACTTTAAAGATCTCATTCAGAACTAAGAAGGAAACTCGAATGACAATGTATTCATGGCATCTCAATTCTGGGCTGCCTTCCTTCAAATTAATTGGATGAATCTGACCGTCTTTGAAGGACAAGTCTGCACTGTATTCTCATCCTCCTGAGTGTTAATTTAAAGCAAACACACATGGTAGATCGTTTGCTTTCCATCCATGAGAAATTCGATGTGCTAAAAATCAGGGACACTGCGGAATACGTTTCGGAGTACGGAAACCAAAGCGTTTCCATTGTTCCCTCATCCTTGTGCCAGTCTGTCATTCTGTGTGATGTACGGGGAGATTTAATTACGTTCCTTTAGATCATTATTGATTCAGGGAGGGTTTTTTTTCAGCCTGGTATGTATTGCTTGGCTGGTCAGCGCCTAGAGCGCTGAAGCCGATTTGGGAGTGATTGCTGGCCTTATGGTCAACCCCAAGAACAAATCAATAAAGTGACATTTTAATTCCGATATTCCTCTCGCCTAAAATGAGCTTTAACCTATAGGTACTCTGAAGTTCTTTTCGCAGATTCTGTCATTGTCCTATAGCCTAACTGCAGCAGTCAGTCTGTCTCGTGCTTCTGTCAGTTTATTGAATTCGGAGTGGGCTTGCTTTGTTGGGATTTATTGCATTTGGCGTGCTGTGCCCTGTGTAGGTTGTTTGTTAAGGCACCACTACTATGCACCTCTCCAGTTGGGAAGGTATCGCTTCATTGTTCTGTTCTGCATCATTTTGCATGTCGTAAGAAGCATTGAGTTGAGAAGAGTGACACTGGTCTCTCCGCTCCTTCTTTTTTGATTGCTCACGCCTCGTGCCTCCTCCGATTTGCCGAGCCGGAGTGTCTTGCGGCGCTCTCTGTCAAGTTAGTGAGTATTAGAGATCAGCACGTTCATTGTTTGGACAAGAGACCGCCCTGCTAATTTTCCCCTTCCTGAACGTTATTGTGAGAGTAATCGCTCTTTCTTCTGTGGTGTCATCAAGCGTGCTTGGACATTCACTCGTGATTATGGCATCTGTCACTGTGGACTCACAAATAGAAAAATACTGCCTATTTGGGATGTGTTAATGTGAGATGTGGATCATGCTTGTGTTGGCTTCCGCTTTGAAGTCTGAAAACCGAATTCATCGTGGGTCAAGTTAAACGCGGCAGACAAGTACATCAGTTAAATGCGGCAGCCTTGCTTTGCGAGCGCGGTTATGGAGGACGGATGTATGGACTCGCCTTGTTTTGCGGTGCCTGGCAATTTTACTTAAATACATTGTTTAGTAAATAGAGTGGGAGTTATGTTTATCACCGTGGTTAATCGTGTTTTTTCAGCTTTGTTTGGACATCATCAGGCCCACATGCTAATCTGACCTCAGACGTTACGCTCGGTTTTAGTCAAAGTAAACTTTATTGTCATTCGGGCCATACAATTTGAGAGTGCGTAGTAGAACGGAAAAGCGTTAATCCTGGCTCAATGTGCAAAACAAACCAAAATAATACAGGCTACACACAATACAATACAGAAGTACTTGGAGACTGCTATTCAGCACAGAGGTAAATCTCGCGCAGAGTAAATAGTGCTCAAAGTTAAAATATTGCATAGAGTTAAATATTGCAGAGTGTCTCACACTTGCCGTAGGGGAAGGGTCCTCCGTTTGGACGGGGGAGGACCAGAGGGCCGTTTCCCGGGTGCCTCCCCCCTCTCTCGTGCTGCTGCCGCCTCCTCTTCATCTGAAAGCCGCCACCAGATCCGCGGTAATGATCCCCCAGCCAGCCAACCCGTCGATGCACCGGGTTTGATGATCGGGGTCACGCAGGGCAAGAAGAGGCGCCGTGAAACGGTACGGGAGGCGCTTATACAGAGACGGCTTGGAACTGCGTGTTCTGTGGTCCGTTATCAGGCGCTGGGTTAGATGTATACAATACCTGGCTGCCAAGGACAACTACGTTTAAATTATCGTTGTATTGGCGTTAAATTATAATTTTATGTCTGTCGACGTGTGTTAACTTCACCATTTGAAAATCTCCCTGAAAGTCACCCCTGGATGTACAGTAACCACCTACTATACCCATGCCTTTGTTGCTAATCGATACATTATCAAGTTAACTCGAGTATTAATTAATATTAATGTCAGTTAATAAAGCCTGCATGCAGCAGCTGGGGCATCCCTGACGAGAGCTTTGTGATCTGAAACGATGTTCTTCTAGCCATCCGGCAAGATCTCAGTAACTTTTTGGAGATCAGAAGAAATTCCGTCTGTATATATGTGCATTTCAGCGTTGGGTCTCATTTCCAGAAGAGCCCCTGTTAATTATGGCTCAGTCAGCCCTGTGTTCTGACGGCGCTGCTGCGCTTCCTCTTCCTGCTGGTCTTTGGCTCTCTCCGCCGTATGTGTGTCCTGGGCGGCGGCGAATCTCCATCATTCTGTGCGTCTCGGACGGCTCCTAGGAACCGGTGCTCCAACGTGACGTGCGGCGGCTGTGCTCTGAGATGCCCCGGTGCCGCCCCCGCCGGGCCGCACCTCTGCCTGGCACTCCGGCTGCCCGCCGCGTCGCTGTGCATCTCTAACTGAGGATTAGAGGACCTCCTGCGCTCCGTGGGAGATCCAGCGCAGGGGGAGAGTGGACTGTGTTTTGGGGCCGCAAACCTGCAGCTGCTCATCCAAGAAGAGAAAAAAGAGAAGCTGGATGCGCGACATCTTATCATTCTCTGTGAAAAACCCCAAGAATCGCGGAGGTGGCCTGTAATTTGCATGAGAATGGGCTATAATTGTATGGGCAATGTTCAGTGGCGGAGTCCATTAAGGGACAGAAAAATGACGCAGACTGACATTGGAAGAAGCTCGTGGGCTCCTGCCAGCGCCATAGAACCAGGATCCAAAGCCTTACAAAAACAAGCGCGAAAGCGCCCGTCATTCGGAATAATAATACATCTAAAAATAGGCCTGAGAGTGTTTGCGGATGCTGCTGGTGGCGCGTGCTTTGTGGCCGCGTCTCGGCGATGGAGGGGCGCGGGAGGCGCTGGGAGCGGGATTGATCTTTACAGCCCGTGAAAAAGAAACGCGAGCCTCTCACTTTTCAGCAGACTTTCTGCAGTGGGCACGGCTGTTTTCCAGATTATCACAGATTAGGTGCAAGACGCAGAGGGAGGCTGGCAAGGCTGCCGTCAGTCTGTGTGTGACCTCATACCCCAAGCGCAGGAGCAGCTCCAGGAGTCTTACTGCTATTCACTTTTTTATTTACACACTTTCTTTTTTTTTTTCTCGTGTCTGCAACTCATTGCCATCGTCAGTAGGCGTCGATCTCAGCCCAGTGCAGACTGTGTGCACGGCTGACAGCTTACAGTTTCACGTAGAATTTACAGAGAAGATAAAAGCCTGTGTATAATCGCTGTTAAAAAAATTCTTTTTATCCTCCTACTGGTTAGTATGTCCCCCTCACCACAGGTAGCCTAACTAATTGAAATCGTGTTTACCTGCCGCATTACTTATGGGCTATATTTAGGGTGCGTTCTGTGGACCAGCTGGTGGGGACCTCAGGAGCTTCAGGAGATCCTCACAGCTCCTGGGTGGAGCTTCCCACATTTTTCCTTAATCCTAAAATAAGGGGGATGTGTCAGGCGAAGCACCAGCAGATGTTCCTGGCGAGCGCCGGGGTCCCGTTAGCATTAGCGGCGCCTCTCTGATGGGCGGCCGTTTCCGCTTAGCGCTCCGCGTCCGGCCCGCCTGCTCACTGCGACATCATGAGCGCCGCACACTGTGAAGGTCGGCCGCTTCATTATTTCCAGATCCCCTGCGAGGCAGCGGTCACAAATGCTCAGAGGAGATGCCCCCAGTGTTTGTCATTTCATGGTAAATGCTTCCCCTCCCACCCAGCCTGAAGGTCCCATTCCACAGACTCTCCAGCAGGGGTCAGACTTTGGCCCGTGCAGTGATCTATCGGGAAACGGTAGCTTTGAATGACTGGTGTAAGGTCCCTGCAGGCAAAGACGCGTCGTTCTCAGATTGTGCTTTTTTATCTGTAATAACTCATCTTTGTTTCGCAGGAGAATTGTGGCCGCAAATGTTAATTAGTAAAATAATTTTTAAATATCATAGCGGGGCAGCTGCACAGATCATATCTTCCTTAATTAATATGTATTATATGCAAAATACTTTATACTTTAAATTAGATTAATAATAGATAAAAAATATCTACCTATTGTAAGTTAGATATTGCAGAATTTTTAATATGTCAGCCCTGATGGAGGGTGACAGGCTGACAGCTCTGTTATGGGGATGTAATCGCTAATATTTTTCTCAAAAAGTTGCCATTTCCTGCAGCTGAAGCTGACTGGTGCATGCGGATGGAGCTCCCGTTCTGCAGGTGCTGCTGTGCGTCCTTTGATGCTGCCCCCCCTAGTGGCCGGCTGCCTGTCACTGCTGCCTCGCCGTTCTCTTCCACGCAGTGAGATGTAACTAATCCCCGAGGTTTATCTTAATCAGTTCTTAGCGTCGTGTAAATGATTAGCGGGGAGCTGGCGAGGCTGTGATTGGCTTCACGAGGCCTCTGCGGTGGTGAAAATGGCCGCAAGGTGGACCAGCACACTGGCTAATTAGCCGTACAGTGGTCTGTCATAATATGAGCATAATATAAGAAGAGCAGTGGTGTAGTTCTGTCCCAGATAGTTGGACCTGTGGGGCATTTTGTCACGCAGGTTCCGCGGTGTTAGTGTGTCAGTCGCATATTATTCAGTGATTGGTGACTAATTGTGATGCTGGCAGTGCAGCAGCAGCGCGAGAGCCGCTGTAAGCTAACGGCGCTTAATGAGGGGCCAGGCCGTGCCCAGAGGCCTCAAGCTGCCCCACCAAGCTGCCCGCCTGTCCCCACCGGGAGAGTCAGATCCCCAGCAAACACCCAGTGTCTGAAACCCTAGTGACCGATTTAATGGCTCCTCCATATTAACTGATAGTCCTGGGCTCCTCCCTGAGCTCTGGCACGGGCCGAGCTCAGGACTGACCTCTGGAACACATGAAGGTCATGCTAGATGTTCCCCGAGCAGCATGTGGTAGCTGGCAAGGCTGTGAACAGGGCTGCATGTCAGTGTGGATCGAATGTTTGGAATATCTTCATATTGGGAGTTTTGGATGTAGGTATCGGTCTTGAGTAAGGTTTTTTTAAGTTCTGTGTGGTGATCGATAAGGTGTTATCCCGTTTAAATATGTGATTCTGTTGCAATTTCTTTTGGGGGTGTTTAGATTTGCGCAGTTCTTCAGTAATGGAATTTCAACCAGGAAAATCTGGCTACAGTTTAAAAAGAACTGACGTCTGTCGACGTGATCTGTTCTCTGTTGGTGCCCTGAATCTGCTGTTGCATCGAATTGTGCTGCATAATGGTATCGCACCCCTTCACCACTTGTGTATCTTTTTGGTAACGGAATAACCTCTGCTGTAGAATTGCCCCTTTGCAATGTCACACGGTGTCACTGTGGCACAGTCACCATCCATGTGGGAATCGGCTGTGGGTTCACTGTGATCCTGTACTGGATAAAAAGTGGCATAGATGCATTTATATCGGCAATAAAATGTATTAAAGCATTCATGCATTTTAATATCACAGAGGTGAATTATACAACTTCTGAGTTAGTGTTTTAAAATGTTGAAGAATACACTGTTGTTGTATTTGTGTTTCCTGTTGTGCGTTTCCAATGCTTTGTGCCTTGCAGTGATAAACTTGGTGGTGTCTAATTAGTGCTGCTGCCAATTCCATTATAAGTTGGTGTTTGACCGGTGGGAAAGTGGAGTTTTCTTTAAAGATCTGGCACGACCTCAAGGGGCCAACTGGCTGATGATGACCTGGCCAGGCGGCCTGTATGAACACAGCGAGACCGCAGATCTCAGGTCAGGACAGCATCTGGACAAAGTGCCTGTCTCCTTGTCTCTTGTCATTCCGTTCTACAGTTTTGTGACCTTACTGTCTTATTATCTTATTCGCTATGGAAGAAACGCATACTCTTTCGCATGATTTTGTGACATTTTCCTCCAGGAGAAAACGTGAAGCGTATGTAATCTTCCAGTGACTGCGATGTCGCCATGGTTTCTCATCTGTAGGCTTCTCCCGACGTTCCTCGTCTGTCTCTTGCGCGTGCCACGGTGCCCGAGGAAACGGTGGACCGCAGGAACAGAGCAAAGGTAGCATATTGAATGTGAAGGTTAACCGGCGCCTTGTCTGTCCTCGGGGAGGATGAAAGAGCGATAGATGAGAGTCCTTTGATACGCAAACCAGATCAGCAGCTGAATGGTCAGTGCTGCTAATCTTTTTGGATGGTCTTTGGATGCGTCAGTCTAAGACGTATGTAAACAAGGTTGTGGTCAGCGAGCCGAACAAGAATCTTGCCCAGATGACGAGTGCTTCATGAAACGCGACTCAATTCAATAACTTTTGCCTTGTTTAACCGACATAATTTCCACCTTTGTTGGCTGTAATTTTCCTGCCCAGTGCTATGCCAGTACAGCTTCCCCATCACAATGGAAAACAGCCATAAACTGGTTCGTTTGATTGCCATAAGCCTCACATGATTACCCTTTATCACCCTTGTTGTGCTGATGCGTCTTTTGAAGACGTCATTAAGAGGGCTTCTTTAATTAGCCCCAGCTCTGAGCCTTGTGCAAACCAGATGTCCACGATGGACACCACAATGCTTGATCTTTATGACCTTTATGATACCATAGTTGTGTTTCATATGTCCTTGTGATAGACCATACCCTACATGCAGTATGTGTGTTATGTCAGTGTTCGTCACATTAATCAACAATTTCTGGTTATGTAAAAATGGACCTTTGTTTTTCTATGCCATGCAACGTAGTAATTATAAGAGTGAATTACTGACATTATCTTTGGGATGATAATTCGGGCCTGAGTTTTGCTTGTGTCTAATTAAGTCTGTCCACACAGTGATAAGGTGGTAAGTGCTGAATTAGCTCGGGCCCCACTCTCAGGCCTTGGGCCGGTTTGACCTTGTAGGCAGCGGCGCTTTCCCAGTTTTTTCACGGATGCTTGTGAAGAGAACAGAACCTTGCAAGAACTGGACAAACGTCAGCAGAAAGCCGTGGTGCCGCAGTGAAGCCCATTGAGGCACGCCATTGGGCCGCAGCCTGGATGGCACCCCAGCACATCCCCCATGATCCCTGGAGTGTGTGAGTCATCCCTGGGGGACCTTGTATGTCCCATACCTCCATATGAAATACTCAGTCCTGTGTATGTCATGGCCTTTAGTGAAGATCACACTTTGGGTTTTAGGAGCTAAGGGTTTATCTTAACTGTTTCTCTACTAAAGGTCAAGTAAGTCAAGAGCAATAATGTCAATAGTTGGTTATGCCACCAGCATAAAAATATCTTCTAACCAATGATAACCAGTGCTATGATTGGTCATCAGTCTTGGGAAACTTATTCCTGTCCTGGATTGTAGACGTGAGTAATGACAGAGCCCCGTAGCAGGAATTGTGTTGCTTCTGGGGCCATGCTCTTGACATGGCGGCCTACGCTTGACATGTCAAACTGTGCTTTAGCGCAGTGCTAAAGACTCGTCAGCGTGTGTGACCTGAGTACCGCACAAAGGCAAGTCTGCAGGTTTGGAATTTTGAAAGCGCCACTGCTACCTGCTGATTACACAGCTACTGCTGTCCACTCCTTACTCTAAGCTGAGTAACTGAAGATCAGTATTAACCACATACTGCTACACTCAAAACTGTAGAGATGAAGGAGTCAGCCATGATGGTTCACTCTGACATTCTGTGTATAGCACCCACTGTCATTCATGGTACACACGGTTGGCTTCGTCGAAAGCTTTGCCGAATTTTACATTTTATGAATGAAACGGGGAAAAGTGAAGAATTGACTTTTAACTCAATGCTCTTAGCCATCAAATTTAACTGGGCATCTTTGTTCGATAATTTGTCTGGTGTTTTATTCCAGTGTGACTTTTTGAAGCCTTTCATACATCTCAGTGTATTTCTGTACTACAGCACCACTTGTCCTGGACTTTGCTGTCTCTGCTCTACGTAGCACAGTATGGCCAGAGCAGCTACCTTCCTAAGGTTTGTGTGTACGACATTTCAGTAGTGCCAGCCGGGTCGGTGCCGGCGGTGTGGACCAAGCAGTGAGGAGGACTGCAGGTCCGGAGCTGCCGTGGTTATGTTTATCCATCAGGCGAGTCGCTGAGCTCTAGGCAAGGCTGCAAAGCGGGGCGCCGTTTTTAAGTGCGGTGGCCGCGGCCACTTGGCGGAGATGATGGACGTCTCGGGGGATTGCGCTGTGGGGTCCAGATAAAGAAGGCAGACTCTGCTGGAGCTGCCTGCAAAGCTACTCCTGTGTCTCGTGTCTCTCCCCTCGGACGGCCGGGAGGCCTGCTTATGTCCGCCGGAGAAACGCTGTAATCCTCACACCAAACACACATCCCCCCCACTCCCCATGCTGTTAGATTCCTGGTACCTCCTAGGTTTTTTTTGGTTTACATTTTATCTCCCTTCAGAGATTCCATCAAATTAGCCATGAGGTGGAAGGAGGCGGGACCTTGTCACTTCCTGGTCACCATCCCCTAACTCTCCGGCCAACTCGCTGTCCCGAGGCAGCCTGATCTGCTTTTGCCCTAACCTGTAATGCGTGGCGACCGCACCACCCAAGACATGTTGCATCAACTAAGAAGTGTCGGCTGCCTGGCTCTGAATTTCAATGACCCTCTCTGCGTGTGCTGTCTTTGAGATCAAAGCCAGGGAATGGTGGCGCCCACGATCGCAACAGCCACTGCTTCTTTTCTCCAGGTGCACTAGAGCCTTCTGAAGTTGTGTAGAAGTAAAGAAGCTCGTTAATCCGCAAAGAGAAGCAAATGTTGGCTGTCGAGGCATTTTGAATGTTTCGCAATTTAGTCCACTTATCATGACCAATAAATTAGCGTGTTTATTTCACAATGCAAAGGTGAGAATGGCGTTCCGTTTGTAGTCTTCATGGATCCCATCCGAACTCATTTGCATGTTTGAATACTATATTCGTATGTTTTCATATATGGTTTCTGCTCAAATTATCAAGTTTCATCATTATTGTTTTGGTAGAACAATAGTATCCTCAGGCTTTTTGCTGTCTTGTGAATGAGCTGCAGTTATTTATGTAGAATGGTGTCTGTGCTGAAGGCTTGGCATCCACTTCAAGGCCTGTCTCATTGTTCAAGGTCTGTCTTATTGTTCAAGGCCTGTCTCATTGGCTTTCCTTCCAGTATAGTCATGGCTTACAGAGGTTACCGTCCAGCGTCACATGCTAACTCTCGGATGAGTGCGTCACAATGCAATCTTTTTAAACTTTGCTTTTCCTTAAACAGACAGATTGACTCTATGAGTCAGAAAAGCTGCAGATAAACAAACTGTTTCCTTTGTAAATCCTCGTACAGAATTAGTAGGAAGATTAGGTTAAGTAATATTTAAATACACAGATATTAAACTTTAATATGTGTATGAAAGGGATGCCAGTCTATCATGTGTCCCACACGCAACAAAAGGCAATCTACGTGAGCCAGGAGTGGGAGTTCAACCCACAACCCTGGAGCCATGAGGCTCACATTGCCCAGAGAAGCACCTCCCAAAATAGCTTTTAATGATTCCATACATAATGGAAATTACAAATAGAATAACTAGGTGTTAATTACACATTTTAGGAGCTCTATGGACCATAGCACAAGGACAAGTTTGCTGTTAATGAAAACGCACTTAGTTACAAATTAGATAAAGGTCAGATATCTAACAGACCCAGTATAAAGTGTAGCAGCATACAGGCCTGTGCCAATGGCCATTGATTTTATATCTCCATGAAAATTTTATCCACTGTTTTATCAGCTTTGCATAACCAAATAAAGGCTTTTCGAGTTGCTTTTGCTCCTATATTTGTGTTGTGGTGATCATTGTTTCCTGCATCGTTAACATGTATCCACTGTACCTTTAGCTTACTTTTAATCGGCAAGGGGAAGACAGAATGTATGTTGCAATCTGTTGCTCTTCGCACTGCAGTCTGAATAATTATTTGCTTTCCCTCATAATGAGAAGAAAAGCATATTAATGTTCCATAATGCAAATCTTTCTGTCCTTTTTGCACCAAATGATAAGCAAATAATCTATTTTGAAATAAATGTCGCTAAAACTGGAGCTCCATAAAGGGCATAAATAAATATGTATGTTTTCTATTTTATTTTCATTCTATGCTATTATTGAAGTGACGTCCTATCTAGGGTGTCGAATGTGCTTCTTGGGACAGGCTACAGGGTTAATGTGACCCTGTGTAGTGTAAGCGGTTATGGATGAATTATATTATATTATTATATTCAAGACAACCAGACATCCACGGAAATGATTTTTTCGACCTTGACAAAACTCGCTTTCCCCGGACTATTTTCGCCCGCGGATAAAGCACAGGTGCAGGTTAGTTGTGCGTAACCGGCGTTTATGTTCCCTGTTTGCACAATCTTCTGCTCTATGGCCATAGGTACGGCCAGGGCGCGCAGTCATGCACACGTCCCCACGGGCGCCCCGTAACATCAGTGTCACCAACTTTGGTCAGCTGGCTGCTGTGACATTTACATGTATGTAACAGTTTTATAACCTTATAAATAGTCTGTAGGGTTTGCAAGCTACCCCAACGCTTTTGATTTTTAGGTTTATAATGGAATAATATAGATTTTCCGAACGATTTCTCATGTTTTTGAAAGCGTGAGTGACACGCCACATGCGTGAGAGCTGGTATCCCTGCCGTTTTGGCGCGCTCATTCCCCACGTTTGACTGGAACCTCGTGCCCCCCCACAGAGATAATTAAGAACGAAATTATGCAGTTATCATTGCGTTGCCCAACCCCCTAATTTCTGTCTTCCATAATCATTTTGGAAGACACCTTTACAAGTAATTTAGAAATCTTAATATAGTTGGCTTTAAAACATTTTTAAATTGTGGTATGAAAATAGAATCAGCGTTTTTTTGTCTACGAACCTCCCTGGGGATGATACGCGCTATAACGGAAGCCGCAGATGCTTTTGGGTGACCCCTATTTGTCAGAGGCATCTCCGGTCCAGCCTCAGGTGCTGTTTTGGGAAAATTATTCTCCAGAAACATGGAAGGCTTCCAGGTAGGATAGCTGCAGTGGGCACCAGTTTCTGCTCATGGTGCTGTTTCGTTTTTAGTATTTTCCTAATGATGAGAAAATTATATTTCCCTAAGCAAAATCCAAAAATCTGTCTTTCAGGGTCAAACAAATTATGTTTGTTTGCAGCCACACACAAAGCCTGACTGTGAGCTGCATGTACAGCAGCGTTGGCAGGAAATGCTCAAGCCCATGGCGTGCCAGCCTAGGTCGTGAGGGGGGAAAAACAGAAATGGAAAGGGTCGGGAGTGGATGTGGATGCTGGAATGGAGAAGGAAGGCATAGAATGAGGCTGAGAAGCAAGGGGGTGAATGAGGCTGAGAAAGGAGGCGGTGAATGAGGCTGAGTTGCAAGGCGGTGATTGAGTCTGTGAAGCAAGGTGGTGAATGAGGCTGAAAAGGGAGGCGGTGAATGAGGCTGAGAAGGGAGGCGGTGAATGAGGCTGAGAAGCAGGGCAATGTATGAGGTTGAGAAGGGAGGCAAGTGAATGAGGCCGAGAAGGGAGGCGGTGAATGAGGCTGAGAAGCAAGGGGGTGAATGAGGCTAAGCAGAGAGCCGGTGAATGACGCTAAGAAGCCAGGCGTTGAATGACACTGAAGCAAGGTGGTGAATGAGGCTGAGATGGGAGGCAGTGAATGAGGCTGAGAAGCAAGGTGTGACAAGGAATTGGTCAGGGAGTATCATCCACAGTGCTGAGTCTGCACTGCTTGTAATGGACCATTGAGCTGCTTTGCTGACACTTTTTCCCTGAATTATACATATAACATGCATTTGTAACCAGGGACTCAAACTTGTGCACATTGCTCTTGCTCACACTAGGGGCGCTGTTGCTTGTAGATGGTCTCAAAGTGACTGGTTCTAGCACTTTCCAGTTGGCATGGGCTTGCTGGTGATCGCACCACTCGTCACCATAAGTGGGTCCTCCAGGATGGCGTGACGAGTGCCTTTTATGGCACGATTGTTTACTGGACCATCATCCCTTCCTGTGTGTGTAGGGATGGTTCTTTTGAATCAGTTCTGTTCAGTGATAGAACTGTTTTTCAAATTTAAAAGAATCTTTTTTTAGATCCACACATTGTACCGGTACACGCCATAGATTATAAAAATCTAAAATTGACGTATAAAAAAACACAGCGACCTTTTTAAATTCACTTACATTTGCTTCTTGTAGACTGGCTGTAGCCATGTTGCTTTCAGTGCCACTCCGCAAACCGTAATCATATTTGTGCTGTGTTCATGCCCAGGCGCGAGATGGCTGTGGCTCACTACTCCCGACTCTCGGCAATCGACAAGTTAGCGAGTTCAGCACGCTCGGTTGAAGTGGTTCACTGACTGTCTGAGTAGTTTGGTATTTTGGCACGTTCGATTCAAGCAGTTCCTTGGCAAGTCTCGCGAGACCTAAACCTCACAGAGTGACCAGTTCTGATTGTGCCAAAAGTCTGCTCAAGAGTTCAGAGATCCGGTTAGCATTTGTTGTATTCTGTTTGTTGTGGTTTTGGTCTTGGTTTTTATCCTTTGATGAAAGCATTTTAAATTATATGTTGCGATGCTATATAAAAGTACTTGAGATTTTATCGGGCTTTTGGAGGCTGACTGTAAAACTCTAACGCGTGCTTACTTGCATGATTTTCATTAGACCTGAAGTGATCAATATACACCCATGAGACTGAGAGATGACCAGTATTTCAATAAAAATATGATTTTAATAAACATGCAGTTTCAATAAAAGTAATTGAGCAAAGTGCAGCGGTCAAACAAATTATTACTGCACACCCACCCCAACCGACACTTTGAATTGAACGTTTGATTCATTTAAACAAACAGCTCGATACAATCAGTTCTGTCAATTGAACTGAACTTCCCATCGCTAGTGTGTTGGGTAAAGCGGTAGCTCCGCCTATCTTCAGAATGGGGAATTGTGGGAACGAAATGCCTCTGCATTCCAACCGCCTTTTAACTCTGCACTACACTATACATACAACAAACCCGGCTGCATAAAAAATAGATGCATTATTCTGTTCCAGAAGATTATCTTTTTTGCATAACTTTTTGAAGTGTGTCAATTGTTTAATTGTGTTAATTGTTCAGCTTTGACTCTGGTTTTTTAACCTTTTAATGCAAACCTTGATCTCTGTATAAAAGTTTGTCCTCGTTGCTCTGTGGCTGATTATTGAGTACATTAGGAAAGGTATGAAAAAAATGGTATCAGAAAGTGGAAAAATATGGTGTCCCTGTGAATTAATGTATGTGAAGAGCCTGATGGCACAGCGCCACCCCAGGCAACTTGTGTCATTACACTTGAGGGAAATTGCTCGGCGCAATTCAGATTTGTGTAATCAGAGGAAGCAGGCACCGTGTTTCATGATGGCCGTGTGAGACTGTGTCTGGCTGCTGTGGTCCTCTCTGCTCATACGTACTGGTAGTAGAATGTTGCTCAGCCCTGGGACGGGTGATAAACGTAAATTGATTGATGCACACATTAACACAGGGTGTTTTTGTTGGGGACATCAAAGAGCTTCTGACGCCAGCAGGAGGCACAGCTGTCACTTGCAGATAAATAATTTGAAATTTATTCTTGGAAACTGTAATCGATCGGGCGGATTAGGATTTTAAAGTGCTTGTTAATTGTCTATCGTTCGGCTTTTGAGTCTGGATGCAGCTCTGCCTTCCAGGGAGTGAAATATCCTCTGTCTTTAAGAAATGAGTGGCGTACAGGGGTGTAATAGCTCCAGTTGTTAAAGCTCCATTCGGTTACACAGCGCAGCATGGAGCTGCAGGATTACAGCAACGCTGTTAATGCAGAAACTCAAATGTGTCACAGGTGTGACTGGCTAAGAGGTTTGGGGGGGGGAGACTGTGCTGCTCTCTGGGCTAAAATTCTAGAGAAAAAAACCCTACTTCTCATCTCAGATGCTCCTGTAATTAGATACTGTGTTTCTAAGCAAAGTTGAGTCTGTTTCGCAGAACATATTGCGTTTAAGCCAGTATAGCTCCCTGGCCTTAAGGAGGATCAAATCCCATTGTGCCAAGCCACTGTTATAAAGCCAAAGCTTGTAACAGTCGATTCCCACATCACTGCGGGAGCCGTTGTCCCGTTGTCAGGGTACATATGGTTGGCCTCTCCAACGATAATGTTAGCCGCTGACAGATGGCCGTGCTGGGACTCCAGTGAAGAAGGTTAACGCCACTGCGGGCCTCGTGGGGAGCGGAGACACGGGCGGCGTCTCACAAATTAAATGGGCCTTTACTCATGACTCATTAGGCTGGCGGGACCCGGAGATGACCAGCCAGAACCAGAAGCATCGGTTAGGGCCCAGAATCGCAGTTTACCCGTCTGCTTTATTTCCTGATGAAGGGGTTTTATTAAAGGAGAGAATTAACTTTCTGTACTTTTAAAGACTTTAAGTTTACCTTTCGGTTTCTGTTTATTCATTGGAATAGAACACGCATGACAGTTTTAATGTATTATTGGATGGAAAAATAATATGAAGACTGTCCCCGACTTCAGACCGGGTTCTGTTCTGACAGTCAAAATGGACTCGTGTGCGAGTTTGATAATCGCACTGACTTGTGTCAAAATGAGGCTTGGAGATGCATGTGAGGCTGGGATGGTCAAACAGTACAGAACTTTCCCATGGCAGGTATCGCACGCTGCGTACTTGGGCAACTCAGTTAAATTTAGTGATAAGCAAATGTGGGAGGATGGGCAGGTGTCCTGGGGGGAGGCGACGTGGGCGGCAGAGGGGCAGGGCTTTCGGCGGCTTTTTGGGTCTCATGTGGAAGTGGGGTTCTGGATTGGTGCCTGGGGGTGGCGCTCTTGGGGCTGGGGGAGCATCTGGCTGTGACATGGATGAGGGAAAAACCAGCTTCTCTGCCCAGCAGGCTCCCCAGGTGGGCGATGGGGACTCCGCTTTGTGTGAGACCCAGCCCACACGCCGCTCAGCAACAGGCACACAACGCTCCTGTCGGGACCCCTGTACGGGCCCGGCCCCTCAGCCTCTCCTGAAGGTTGTTAATTCTGTTATTCTCCTTGATTCTGTCAAACGGGGTCCTGTCAAGATTTTTCTGGGATGAGAGAGGCGTCGCAGAAAAGCCGGCGAAGGGGGGCCGTCCTTTCAGGCGTGCGGAGGGATGGCGCCGGTGCCCGCAGGGTGTAATAAGCCCGTTAGAGGTGCTCCCTCGCGGGCCGCCTCCTGGTTTAGGTGGGTGGTTGTCTCGGGGGCGCGTGGCCGTGGGCCCCCCCAGCGGGCCTTGGTTGCCTGGTTTCCCCTGCCTTTACCTTGGGCCTGGGGGTGGGTGCTGTCGCTTCCCCTGACGGCATCAAATGCCAGCACATCCAATGACAAATCAGTTCACACCTACTGCACTTGCACATACAAGAACGGTTAGAATGGTTGAGCGGTCAAGGTGAATCGGTTATGTGGCCACTTTCTGAACTGTTTCAATATTACATCTGTAAATTACAAATAATTATAAAGGATATGCAAATGTAGCAATTGGGGGGGGGGGGGGGGGGTGACACTTTATTTCGTTTTAGTAATAGTAGGAGAGGGCTTCCAGTGCTGTGCTCCGTGATGAGTCTGTCACTCTTTGAATTGAAGCCTCTCATTGGTTATGGGGAGTCATGTGATGCTGGTCTGTGCACCCTAGCCCAGTGTTTCCCAATCTGGTCTTTAGGTACCCAGAGCCCGTCCACGTTCCCCCCCCCCCCCCCCGAGCTCAGACAGAACGGTCTGTGGGCCCCGAGGACTGGATTGGGAAACACTGGGCTGCAGACGGGGAGCGAGCACTTTGGGCGAGCCCTCCATGGGCCGCTGACATGTGGGTGTGGAGTGCCACGGCTCACGGCTCTTCTGCCTTTGGCGGGGGTGGGTGGGCCGTCGGGCAGCACATATGCTCATAGGAAAACATTAAAATATTTAAATGCTTTCGGGGAAACACTTTGAAGATCCTGTTTCCTAGTGTTCGTATTCTTATGTAAGTCGCTTCATAACCAGTTATTGTCATATAAGTCTCCTTTCTGATGGCTGATCCTGGTCAGGGTCGCTGGAGCCTGCCCCCCCCCCCCCCCAGCTGGACAGGGAGCACATGGAGGGTCTATCTACGGGACACAGACACACACACATGCACACACACTTTTATCTTTGTGAGGACCATCCATTAATTTCTATGGCCGTAACCCTAATCCCAGCAATGACACCCTTAGCTCCCACCACGCCGTAACTTTAACCATAAGTAACCAAGGAAATTTATATTTATAGTTTTTTTGATTGCAGGCACAGATTTTTATAAAATTCAGTCTCCCCTTGTGAAAATGCCCCCAAGAATTTCCAACTAACAGGTTTTTATTACATTGCAGGGCCACGTGCATGGATACGCACACACAGACACACACACACGCACACACACACGGCCGCCCTGGGATTGTGAGGCCCACTGAGCCATTCTACCATGTAACCTTAGCTTCTAGAAGTGCGTTGAATCTGAGCATCTGCAGAGACTTGGCCGCAGTGCGACTGCCTGTAATGTTCAGGTCAAGAGCAAAAAAGCCTATTTTGTTCAGCCGCCTGGATCTGCTCTCCAAAGTGCAGCCGTTGGCCGCACGACGCGGAGCCCAAGCGTGCGCGTCAATCCTGCGTCACTTTCCTGGCTTTTTTGGGTCCTTCTGCCGCCATCTGCAGACCTGATGGCCTCTCCAAGGTCTAAGGGCTTTGATGTCTGATTCCAAAAACAGGCTTGGCCCCTGAATCAAATTCATCTTTCTCCACAAGTGAAAACCACCAAATTGGCTAATTTAGAGCGCAGGGGTTCTGATGCATGGTGACATTTTGGCTCTGAATGCCGCCGCCCCCCCCGTCCATTCCGGGCTTTTGTCACGGACTTTCAGGCTCTGTCACAGTTGTGATGGGAATGCTTGGGGGGGTGGGCCCACAGGATTTGCCTACGTGGGCCCCAGCTGCCATAGTTTCTTCCCATAGGTTAAATGTTCAGTCCTAAAACATACGTGTGCGACAACTGGAATGAAGCCTTTCTTGATAAATTGTAAAGCAGGCAATACGATAAATGAGCGATTTTCCTCAGTCGCCGTAAGGTTATTATAAGTCATTCGCTGCGGCGGCTCTTCTCATCTGCTGTTTATAAATCGAGCTGGAAACGTCCCGAAGCCCTTTGCCAGTCTGTTACGCTACAGTTTATTGGTTCATTTGCTGGCCCTTTGTTTTCTAACCCTAACCCCCCCAACTTGTTGACATGCAGGATTAGACCGAGCCGGGAGATTTAGTGGCTCAGACCTGGGCGAGATGTGAGGCTGGCTCCTTGGACGTTAATTACCGCCAGCCAGTAGGAGAAGCGTGGCGTTTAGAGAAGGCAGCTTCGGTAAACCAGCGGACTGCGGTGAGAGTGATCTGTCTACTGCTGGCCTCTGCAGAATATTTATGAACCTTTATGAATATTTATAAGCATTAATTGTAGCCAGTGAGGCGTGAGCCTCAGGTAAGTAGCTTGAAAGTCGTTTGCAGCCCACAATAATGATTGTAATCGTGTGCATTACAGGTGAAGAGTGGTTTTACGTATGTGTTTTTGTTGCAAGCGGTGGTGTGATCTCACAGTACTATTTCGTTAATTTAATGTAAATAATTTGAGATTTTGTCACTTTAGTGCCTTGATGAAGGGTGGGGGAAAGAGCTGTTTGTATGCCGTGTGCCATTAAGCTACTGCGATGACTATCAGCTGAGCAGGAAGGTGTGCGTGAGTAGCACGTGCGAGTAGTTACACAGAACGCAAACGCGTGGACGCAATCGTCCAGCAGCTGCTCTGCAGATCTGCACAGGAGCGCAGGCTGCGGTTTTTTTGCAGCGAGGGGGGGTGTGTGAAAGGGGTCTGTGAGGGGGTTTGTGAGGTCTAACAGATGAATGACCGCTCTTGGCCTAACTGTGTGATGGTGGAGTCACCCCTTCGCTGTTCTCTGTCTCCTCCACCCCCCGATGCAGAGGCTTAGTCACCAGGTCCCTGACGCAGCGGTGTGTGTAGACAAGCCGTCTCGGGGGCCATTTCCTGATTTACTTTCCCCTGACAAGCGTTGAAGGACTCTCCCCTGGCCTCTCAGACAATTTAATTGGTGGCCCTCACTGATGTTCAAGGTTGTTCACCGACATGTGGTCATCTGATATGAACGTGCGAGGAATCCAGCATCCGTGTGAGGTGTTCCGATACCTGAGAGTCGATGGGAGTTCATCCAAGGCTAAATACAACGGTGACTGAGCTGTTTGCTCACTGATCACAGCTGGTTTTTAAGTCCTACTGACTGAGTGACCAAGTCGAAGGTTCTGAAATAACCGTTCACCCAGTGCCTGTGTTGCTGCTTGTTGCTCTGACAGTGGTGGGATATTCTGGGAGATCTGGATCGGGGTCAGTGGCGTATAATCCTGGAAACTACACCGTGAAAAGTCAGTCACTCATCTCTCGACGGTGAGCTCTGTGCTGCCATCCTGTATTAGCCCCAGTCCACAGCAGATGCCCCCTGCTGGATGGGAGTTTTCTGTACATTTTTTGACTGCGTGAATGAATTAATGTGCCTGTTTTTGAGATCGTTTACGTTAAAATCAGTACTGCCAATATCATTTGAAAGATTAGCTTATTTTTAAATGATTCTTAATACCAAAGTTAAGTAAATAAACCCTGGAATACGCTTATCACTATTACTGATGTTGAAATGAATGAGGGGGCCCCATAAAAACAGGTATACCTGACATGTGTGTGTGTATGCGCGCGTGTCTGTGTGTGTGTGTGTCTGTGTCCGTGTGTGTCTGTATGTGTGTGTCTGTGTCCGTGTGTGTATGTGTGTGTGTCTGTGTCCGTGTGTGTCTGTGTGTCTGTGTGTGTGTGTCTGTGTCCGTGTGTGTATGTGTGTGTGTGTCTGTGTCCGTGTGTGTGTCTGTGTCCGTGTGTGTATATGTGTGCGTATGTTTGGCTTGATTTCCAGGCCCGAGTTACTGTTTTGACTGACGCTCCCCGTCTGTGGGTGGTGCCTGGCGCTTTGTCTCTCCTCCAGGAGGGATGCCAGTCCCAGACCAGGCTTCTGACGTGGAGAAGACAGGCATGCTGAGCCCGGTGCTGAACGCCTCCAATGGCGACGGGTCCGAGACTGAGACCACCTCCGCCATCCTCGCCTCCGTAAAGGAGCAGGTACGCGCCGCCGTCTGCCTCGTGGAGGAAGTGGCTCTGATGCCCCTCTTTACAGAACATGGATGGGCGACACTGCGGTGCCAGGGAGCTCTCTCTGAACTCCTAGCTTATCAGCTTGTTTAACTTGCAGTACGAAGCCCATAAAATTCAAAGCTAATCAAGACAGTCCAGCTGGGCAGAAGCACTTGAAGATCTTCGGTCTCCTTGAAGAACCTTGGTCTTCACCTTAAGCCAGCTGACACGTCTGACCGGTGGTTGTGTCGCATGTTACATTAACATAAGTTTGCCGTTTGAGTTTAGCTTAACCAAATATGTCTTTCTTTTTAGATTATTCTTATGTCGGTATATTGTTGTCATTCGCAGTTTTTGAAACTTGAAAAACGTAAACATAGCCGGAGTGTTGATTAAGTAGCAGATGCTTTTAAAAATTGAACTATAAAAAAGCGAAAATGCAAAATACCACCTTGATGCGTCCTGTGGTGTGTGACGCGTGCACGTTCACGCGTGTCATGCATGCACAGGTGCGTTCTGATCTGCCAGGATGCACTGCGGTTCTTTGTGCTCAGGATATCTGCTCCAAGCATCTCCCACTGCCTCCTCCCTCCGTATGAGTGCCAGGGTCTGCGGGACCCCGATAAGAGCAGAATCTCACGCATGATCTGCGTCGCGTCTGCCGAGGTGTCGGTGGGCCGAGGCGTGGCGATGATGGAAAGCACCTTCAAACATTTGCAGCCCGGGTGCCCTCCAGTCTGTGCTGGCTGAGCCAGGCCGATTGACACGCTGAGGAATCGACAAAGTAGATCTGTCTTCTCAGTATCCCATATGGAAAACTCCCCAAAAGCAGATGGATCCATCTCCACCTACTTTATCATTTTTGGTTTGGCTCCTGTTACTTAAGAACAGAAAAACAAAAGCACCATTATCATGAATTATTTCATTCATAATGGTTTTAAATCTTTGGCAGCGCTTTACGTTAACTGCCCCTTCGTAAAGCCTTAATAATGCATTCATAGAACAGTCAGTCTCCTTCAGAATGCATTCATAGAACATTCATAAGCAGCATGAGAGTATACCTTAACATCCTACCTTACTTTAACAGCTATAATATACAGTAATAACAAACATTATATGATTATACGATTATATTGTTTCTCATTATCATGTAATATTTGTTATTAATGTATATTAAAGCTGTTTGTTAGGATGACAAGGTATGCTTACACGCTGCTTATGAATGCATTATGAAGGTGCACTTGATTGTGAAGCAATTCCAAATATTCCTTTGAATTCTCCTTTATTTACATTTGCATTTACTTTTCTTTAGCAGATCCTTTGTCCATAATAATACGCCGATGAGGCAAATTGCACATTTGTCCCTGTTTTCTGTTGTTTTATTTGAACAGCTTCTCTCTGGGTAACTGGCAAACAGGGTTCCCTGGTACCACGTTTGCTGCAGTGCTATGCTTTCCCAGAAGAGAATTTAAAAATCTACCTTTTATTGAGCTCCATATCTTTAATGGACAGAATATTAATGCAGAGAATTGAATGTATGAGGCAAAGGTACAAAAACTTGATTTCACCATTTGCATAATTTAGTAGTATCAGTTAGTTAATACAGCGAGTGCAGAGCAGTTTAGTAGCATCAGTTAGTTAATACAGCGAGTGCAGAGCAGTTTAGCAGTATCAGTTAGTTAATACAGCGAGTGCAGAGCAGTTTAGCAGTATCAGTTAGTTAATACAGCGAGTGCAGAGCAGTTTA
>JABFDZ020000127.1:7548-23833 GCA_019775955.2 Pollimyrus isidori
AAGCCAGTCCTGTCTGTTGATGTGCGTATTTAAGACTGCGTCTGTGTATCCCCGGCAGTGCGGCATTAACGTTTCCGGCTCTCCTCCGGCACTGAGACCAGAATGACCAGCAGAGCTCAGTCACCCAGACCTAGCCAGCCTCCAGCAAGGAGTCACCAAAAAGAAGGTAAAGCCCTTGCCTTGTTGACACTGTCATCATGCGGTGAAGCAGCACATGCCCCACCCACGGGGCACCGTCACCGTACAGTGAAGCAGTGTATCGCCACATGATTGACGCCATTGTAGAGTGATGCAGCATGTCCCTCATTGTACATGAGTATAAAGGCTGCCTGTAGCCATGCCGGCTCTCATTCCCCTCTGTGTTCTTCCTCCCTCTTCTCTCCATGTGCCTTCAGCTGTGTACATCGAGAAGATTGTGCTGAGTGGGGTGTCACGTGGCAGGACCGAGAGGGAGTACAGCTTTGTGGTATGTCTGCAACCCGCCCCCTCCCCCATTCTGGATGTCGCCGTAAACGGTGTGTGGGTCGGGAGGGGTACCTTCTGGGTCCTAAGCAGGGAAATTACTTTCTGCAGCAGGTATGGGGACATAACTACGCAAGTCACGATAAATACGTAAAACGTCATCTTATGAGCGGTGATGCCATTGGAGCAGCCTGTAGTCTGCTGGCGTCCGCAGACCTGCTGGCAGAGCTGGCTCTTCGCCGGACCCTGACTGTCACACGGTTCACACCTGGCTTTTATTAAAGTAGCCTCATCCTACTACGTTAGCGTGCCGGGGGGGTTCATCTTGGACCCCGAGAGGTTTATTTTCTCCTTACTTGAGTTTTTGGTTTGTCTGTTTGTCTCTTCTTTTCTTCTCTGTCTCTCTCCTCTGTTTCATGCATCGTTTTATGTAAATGATGTACTAATGGTTTGCCTCAAACTTCTTTGAGTATTGGAGTTATAAAGATAAGTGCCAGAATAATGAAATGAATAACGCCTGCAATTAATAAATCCGGCGTGATGCAAAAGGTTCAGTCATACAGTGTAAGGCCACATAACAGTTACTTGGGGGGTGTGGCTTCTCAGACTGCAGCCCCCGACCTGCAAAGTTAGTGTTGGAGACCCGCGGCCTCTGTTTTGGCAAGTGGGGGGGTACGTGCTTGTCCCCCACAGTAGATGTAGTCCCGCACAATTAGGGTACCTTATGGTTAAAATGGAATCTTTTTTTCCACATTCTTAGATTTTTATACATGCTTTGTGGAAATTGTTGGGGGGGGCGGGGGGGCATTCCCATCCCCCACACTTTGAGGACACCATCATCACTAAGAACCAGCACGGAAATCTGTGCTGGCTGCTGGGAAATTATACGTAGTGTGTAAACAGCACTGCAGCGACATCGCTGGTACAGTGGCACAAAGCAGCCGGGACACTGGAAACTGGAAACCGCACTCTGACACGTGCCAGTGGGCCCCCATCCGGCCAGTGGGCCCCATCCAGCCGGCCATTGCTAGGTGTCTGAGTGAGTCTGCATACGGCAGGAGTCTCCCTGGGGAGACGTCATTGGGGGGTGAGGCGTGCTCCGGGTAACGGTGGCGGTAGGATCTTGGTTGTGACAGGACGGGTTTGGCTGTGAGACTCACAGCAAGAGCCCAAAGATGTGGCCACCTTGATCATTTTATCTTTATCTTTTCAGTTGAAAGTTCAGTGTTTGCTACTTTCGCTCAAAGTGTTACAAATGCAGTTGTTGATAAAGTATAGTTTGGATGCATTTGATTGTGCCAATCACAAGCACACCTGCCCTGGTCAATCAGTACGGCTTATCCATTTATCGTAAAGTGTTTCATCCAGCGGACGGGTCATGCTTTGAGTCAAGAGGTGACTTCATCTCCCGGGTGGAGTGTCGGGGCGTAAGAGACCCACCCCTCGCTCCCCCCCCCGCTCCAGAGCGTGAGGCTCCCCGCTGAGTGATGGTCACGCTAATCCTCACAGGCATGTTCCTTCCTTTGAGTCTCGCTGGGGCCAGGGGGCGGGCAGTACGTGGTCTTCATTCTGTCCACGTAGAGACCTGGAAGGGGAGCGAGTCGCCGACTCGCCCCTGGCTTCGTCTCGGGAGTCATGCCAGGCTTAAACAGTCCAGTTTTATCTTTTAAAAGGCGACTGGCTGAGGGGGGCGGGGGAGGCGGCCCCTGGGGGTACTGGTGTGTCAGCTTGTCCTTCCCAGCTTGCTCGCTTAAGCTGGACGGAAACGCAGTGGCAGCTCTGTGTGGCTGATCCAAAGCTGGGCGGGGGGGTATGCCGGGGGGCGCCGCCGTCGTCCTCGTCGCTCTCGGCTCAGCCTGTGTCTGCCAGCCGCCAGTAACGGGAGTATGACGCGCTTTCTGTACACGAGGGACCCCCGGAAAACCCGGTCACGTTTGTCCGTAGGCATGCCATCGCCATAGCAACCATTGCTGCTCATACTGGAAGGAAAAAGTGACATAATGTCATGCTAAATCAGCTAATGGGGAGATTAGTTCGGCTCTGTTTCCAGGGCATGTTCCGGGACCGTGCCGATTGGCTGCCACAGATCGCCAGAACTTTCAGCCCATAATTAATGAGCGACAAGCAGGAGAAAACTTAACTTATCTGAGCCAACATGGGCTGGTGTATTTTTGTTTCCTTTTGTAAATGTTTGGCACCCAGAGTTGTCTGCCATTTGCGCAACAGCTTTTGAGCCATAGAATATGACGTGGCTGGTAGGTTATTTAGACATTACACCTGTACCACTACCAGTCAACGGTTTGTGCACCACTACCAGTCAACGGTTTTTACCACTTTTCAATTCAAACTGCAGATTTTTTATTCTTGTTGAGCATTGCAAAGTTGAGTGAACGATTAATATGTCAAATAAAACAAGTTTCCTTTATAACATTGAAAGAGCACAAACAGTGTTTATTAACTGGTTGTGTGGTGATGTCATAGTCAAATTGTAGGCTGTCCTTTAACTTTAACGGGCATTACCCCGTGCCGAAGTTTGCTCTGTATCGCGCCAAGCAGTGAGTACCCCCTTAGGAGGGATGAGGGAGAACTCGCGTTACACGCTGAAAATGAAACTAAGTACATCACCCTCAGTTATGTTTTTTACTGATATTCCATTCAGAGAAACATAAAGTCACAATCCGTTAATATGATAGCAGTTTGTGTTACTGGTTATCACTCTGAATGAATGGTATAGTAGTATATCGGTAATAACCAAGGAGGAAAATGCTGAAAACTTACTGGTTTTGTGCGCCACGTTGTATAAAATGTAATGGTTTTTGTCACCTCTAAAGGATCGCGACTGAGGCACATATGGTGCTTGAACGCACTAGTGAACCATTTCACCCCATGAAACGGAGCAGCATTTAATCTCCCGTGTAGAAAAGAATGCCCTGAATTTTCTCTGCTGTTACAACTGCTAGAGGACTTTTAGTTACTTTGATGAGTCAAAGATATGACATTTTCTTGCTAATAAAGGTACTCAAATGGTGAACATACTGTGACACTGTTGGCAAGGAGTGCTGAGTATAGTTTTAGTAAATGTTAAGTGAGTAACATGCAAATCTGCGTGCAAAAACCTTTGACTGCTGGTGCATGTGCATCCCTGGTTATAAAATATAGTGCTCTGGGACTGTAGCAAGTCAGGGTTTGTTGTTTTACCGAAAAATAAATACTTTTTAATATCTTTGTAATTAAAATAAGGTTTATTTGGGTGGAGTGTCTTTTAAACATATTTAGGCAGAACGTCCCTCACAATGAGTATCAGATTTTGAAATCATCGGCCATCAGTTTCGGCCCGAAATTTTCTTATCGGTGCATCACTGTTAAAAACCCAGAGAAATGCTAAAATTGGCGATTGATTGTGCCATAGTGTAGTCATATATGGTAGCTAATTTTCTGTGTGTGCAGTCCTGAACAGGCGCAATCATTACTGTAACTGTATTCCTGAGAATATTTGAATGATTTGAGGAAATCCAGGCATATCTAGTATTCGGCATTTTATTTAATAAAGAATCATAAAATCGGGCGACCCTAAGCCCACTTGGCATTTCATACGATGATCTCCGGTCCCCTCGCTGCCAACGGGCACCCTGACATGGGCTCACAGGCAGTTGGGCACTTTTCAGCTCACTTTGTGAGAGACTTGCTTGCCCTGATGTGTCATCTCATCACTGTGCACACTGTCTGCAGTGGATCGATGGCACCTGTCGGGCCGTCACTGCGGAGACGGGAGGCGGGTTTTCCGCTTCCATCTCGCGAGCGCATCAACGGAGCAGAGTGGGGCAGAGCATCAACGGAGCAGAGTAGGGCAGAGCAGTCGGAGAGCATCTCGGGACAGAAGGTGCTGCCTGGATTGCACCATACCGATGCTGTCCACAGGGGGGCGTCTTCAGGTGTGCGTAGTAGCGGTAGGGTTAGGACATGGCCACCAGGAATGAGAATTATCGGCGGAGCTTTTTGAATGGAGCGCCTCTGCGCCTAGCTCATGCCTAGACGTCTGCCTGTCTCCATCCCTGCCGGTGTGTGTTTGCACGCATGCCTGTTTGCATGTGAATCCCTATGCCTGTCTCTGCCTCCTTGTCTATGTCTGTGTCTCTGCCTCGACTCCAGCTCTGACCTTGGGCTGTGGCAATCGCTGTAGATGGGGCATTTCACTGGGCCACATGTGTGACCTTGCCCTCCGCCAGTGTGCTGTGCGCTGCTTCTTGTAGGCGTCTAGTCAGGGTGGGAGTGATGACAGCGGAACAGTGCTGCCCCGTACTACTGTCAAGATGGTTTGCGGTTTGTGTCGAGGTGTCTCACCGATTTTGCTCCTCAATCCCAGCAGAACCTGACGAGACTCAGGGCTGCCCGGTGCGAGAGCGCCCCCCTGAGGAGGTAAAGAACCTCAGTGACATGGATGCTGTGCTCACTGTGACACGGAGTACAAATGGTCTCACCGTGGTGCTACTTGCCGCATCAGTTCTGTGGCTTAATGAAAAAGAGGGTTATGTTCTGCAGTGCAATGGAAACACAAAGCCAGTCCCTGTTAATTCTCCATTTCTCTCACAGACCATCTGGCACAGTCTTATATTTTCTCTTGGCCTTTCCACAGGAAGCAGTCCGCATCTGTTTCTGCATAGTACACCGAAATTAATTTCTGAAATGTAGCTCCACATTTAGTACATTCAGAGCAAAGGTTTTTGCTTTGGAGTCCCTGGTCCCCTATATGCGTAGCGAACTTGGAGGAACTCGGCAGAAAGCCGCCGTAAATGGAGGAAATTTCGGAGTGATCGTTCTCTTTAGCCGACATGAAGAATGGTGACCACCAGCCCAGGACCTTAGGTCCTAGTTATGAATCTGCACTAACGGCTTCATTTCACTGCTCTATCAGCATCTGGGGCTCCCTGGTCTGCATGTGGTTTAATTTGATTTTTGTGTTATTGCCTGTTTTATCCAGTGAATGCTCAGCTGTGCTTTTCCGTGATCGAGCTGCCTCTGCTTCTGTGGCTTGCAGAGCAGCAGGCTGCTGTTCTGACCTCATGTGACCGATCAGCCTCAGGGTGCTCCGGACCTGTGTCGGTCTGTCTGCGAGCTGTGGCCGAAAACTCAACATGTTGCACTGCACTTTCTCCAGAAAAGACCATGATAAGTAGTTTTAAGATGTTTGAGATTCCATATTTTGCTGGGCTGGACCATGGGCCGCTGAGGCCTTGGGCATGAAGGTGATAGGAAGTTACTGCGGATTGGGCAGATTGGGTCCAGGTCGTAGCAACAGGTCTGCCTGGGGATGGGGAATGCCAAGCTGGACCACGGGCCACTGAGGCCTTGGGCATGAAGGTGATGGGAAGTGACAAGCTGGCCTTCTGGCTCTCATAAGCTTCCTTTGTCCTGCCAAAGGCATGCTCTCCTGCGCAGGTGGCGGTCAGAGCTTGTTACGTTTTGCCTTGTCTGTGCTGGGTCTGGTTTTTGTACTTGCTTGTCGCAGTGGGTTTTTGTACTCATTGCTCCCTTTAGACAGAATCACGCACTGGAAGCGGCGTGAATGCACTGGCCTTTATTTGGGTGTTTTATGTAACGGCTGCCTCCAGAGTTATATGCCCCTGTTGACTTTGTTAGAGACACTGGTAGTGACCCAAGTAGATATTTGCATATCTTTGGGTTTTGTGTGTTGATGTTCCTCAGCCATGGCACCCCACTAGGTGATGCCCGCAGGTTAAGCTTGGCCTCATACATGTCATGATATGAATATTGATGCCAGCTAATGGAGGTTTTGAGTTTTAGACTAGCAGATCTTGCTATCTTTTTCCGCTGCTGTAGGTCTTGTTCACAGGCAGTCCTGAATGACAGTATGGAGTTATTTAAGCCATGAAGGAGCTGGTTGTTCTCCAGATCCTTCTGTGGATTATGAGGGCTTGACGCTGGCCTCCCGCTGCCCTCCATGATAAACAGGAAGTTCCCCAGTCAGCTGGTCCCCACCCACTTTTGTCTACGAAGTTCATCTTGTTTTCTTTTTCCTGAGCCTCATTTTCATGTGTCTGCATTTCTCTAGCAGAAACCTCATTTGCATGTGCTCATGTCTGGTCCACAGACGGCGACGATTGTAAAGATAGGACAGTAGACAAGAATGTTCATTGACTCAACCGGGCATTGTCTGTGTGTTGTTGAGGTCCAGGAGGTACTCAAACCCAATAACGTTTTAAACGGGTCGATCGCTTGTTCAGATGATTGACGTGTCGCTTTGACTGACTGCAGGATATGTTGTGATGTGGCCTGGTATTGCACTCTGAACGTGCCTCTGCACAATCAGCCAGGCACGGAAAGCAAAAGCTGGTCCGCTGCAAGCGAGAGGATGTTCTCTCTACATTGTTTTTTGGAAGAGAGTTTGGAAACCTTTGGCTTTGTAGGCAGCATTGTGTGCAGCGTTGTGTGCAGTGGTGTTCGCTGAGACTTGATGCAGTAGATTTATCTACAGTGTTTACATTGGGAGCAGCTTAGTCTTCAGTACAGCCTTTCTGCGATTATGGCCACTTTAGGTTTGAGTCGCTGTTATAGATCTACCAAGGGATTTATAAATGGTTTGGACAGCCTTCCTGGCTGGGATATTATCGTTTTTTTATGAAACAACTTGATATCTACTTCAAATTTTGTATTCAGGCTGCTTGAGAAATACAGAGGATGGAAGATTTTCGCAGGTCGTGTGCTTCAAGAGTTTTGCTCAAAGAAGCAGTGGCTTTTGAATTCCAGTGTCTCACCATTGCGCCAGTTTATAGATCTCGATTAGTCCTCAGCTAGTGACCGCACTGGACCAACTATTTGCTTATGCGTTTCTGCTTTAGGGTGGTAGCTGCTCTTGCTGGAAGTGGTGGGTGATTCATAGACATTGACTGTATAGGAAGAGATGATCACAAAATTCAATGTCAGCTGTGATACTCTTGACCCTACTAAGGGGAAGTACATTTCAGAGCTGGCATCCTCATCACCCTGACCAACCCGGAGCCTTTACCAAGGTGATTTCAAGGTCTTCAATAACCCACTGCCTGTCCTCTGATTGGTCCCCCAAAACCTCCTCCATTATGTCTGCCTGAAACACATCTAACATCAGCCACCTCTTAAGATTCCTCTAACAGCCTTACTATATCTTCTGTTTGTCTCCTCCATGTTCTCCTGCTTTTCTGGCAGGACTCTTCTGAATGCTCTTGAGCTGCCGTACTGCCCTGGGACTCGCCTGCTTATCACGGGTCTTCTGGAAGTCGCCCACACGGTCTATTGGGATGCTTATGATCCAAAAATCACTTCCCTACATAAACACAAAAGATGATTCAAAGAAAATAATTGGTGTGCTTTCTTTGGTTAATAGACTTTGTTGATAGTTGTGTCTGCACTTCAAAGCTCCATGCCTTTTTCCGTCATGCAAATGTACTCTGGTGCATTTCGGCAAATTCTAACAGACCTGGAGGAGGTTTTGCTGCAAAACATGAACTTAATCTTTTCCTTTAGTCTCATTCATGAAATATTTTTGATGTTTTACGGGGGCGTAGAGTCTAAAATCTTCTTCTGTGAAACTTCAGTCGTCTGGTAATATTAGAAACGTTTAATATGTTGACATTACGAGGAAGTAACCAGCAGGTAAAAATGGGGTACAGCAATTTGGGAGACGCAGTAATACTTAACTTATTTGTTCATGAGAACTGGTCAAGACACTCTTCATTTCTAAGAACGCCGGTTCTAGGAATGTGTCAGGATCTCATGATCACAGTGATGCTTAAATTACAATAAAAAGCCGGTTTTCTAAATAAAATAACATGGTTGTTACAGATGCAAAGCGTGGTCATTAGGGATATAAAGGCTCCGAAAGCGTAATAGGTGGTGATAATCTTCCCTGGAAATGTCGGGGCGGCCGAACCGCCGAAAGGTCATTAGGTTCTGTTTAGCACGAGCCACACGGACAGTTCCCCTGCGCTCGGCTCGGTGTTCCCCTGCTTTATAGCAAGTCATACGTATCTGATGTCTGGCTTTATTAGGTGTTTATTGTTGCTGGGAACGTCTCCAAGCGCGTCTCCATTCCGGCACAAAACAGGGCCTGTGCTGGTTGCCAGGCGACCGCAGATGCCGGGAGGTGTGGGGGTTGTGGGCCAGAACTTCACCGGACTGAGCTGTGACTCATTTTTCCAGAAGCAGTCTTTACCACCCCTCCCACCCCCCCCCCACCCCCCCCATATGTACACTCCCCGGTCAGGGTGACCTCCCCTCCCCCACCTTTTTGTCTGTCTGTTTGGTTGGTGTCTTCCTTCGTCCGGTAGTCGCCATGCTCCTATCTGTGTCATTCACAGAGCCATTGCCGTTATACATTGTAACAATGTTGAAGGTCTTTGGTTGGCTGGCTGTTTGTAATTTGTTTGAAGTTTACTCTCTTTGGCTTTAAGGCTTTGGAATCCCCTCTGAACATCCCCTGAAATGGCTGTTCTTGTGTTTCATCTCAGAAAAGGATAGTTATGTTGAGTTCCTTTCCGTTCCCATTAAACTCCATGAATGCCGCACATGTCTGGCACTTAAAGCAGACCTTTCTGGTGTTGGGTTCCTTAAGATAGACTGCTCTTCTCGAGGGAGCTGCTTGTTCCAGCTTTATAAACAATCAACTTGCCGTTTTCTTATTCTGTCCCGTTATGTTTTCTGTTAAAACGTCCGGAGGGCTAAAATTAAAAAGCAGAATTCTAAAGATATTGTTTTGTCTCTCCCCTTAGTTGAAGTGGTCTGATTCCACATCGAGCAACGTAACGAAAACCCATCTTGAACTGGAGAACTTCTTGTTAAAGGTAAGGAACGTTTTGAGAGCATGCCCACTTCTCGGCTTGGTATTTTGGGATTGAGCTCGAGTTTGTGGGTCAGGGCTCAGCTCAGAGTTTGCATGCACTCCTGCTTCCACAGGGGCTCTGTCACTTCGGTAAGCCTCAGCCCCAAAAGATGTGCTGCTCTGGGTATTGGGTCTGCATTGTTTCTTGGGTACGTGGCTAAGTAACACGAGATGGTGCCCTGCCTCTCCGAGAGGTAGCCGGTGCTTTCTGCCTTGGCGGCTCTCCTCGTGTAGGTCTGACACCTAACCCATCACCCCTGCTGGCTTCTGAAACGCAGCTTCCAAAGGAGCAGGTTGTGGACTCCTTTGAGAAGACCATCCTGAGGATACTCAGCCAGGGGGAGGTGCTGGAAGGCAGGGAGCTGGAGGGGACACTGAGGTGGGTCTCACTGCTCTCTCCCTCCTTTACTGGCAAGGTGACCTTAGCCGGTGACAGCAGGCCGAACAGCTTGAGTGTGTGAGCCGTGACATTGCAAGGAGCGTTATTTCTGTAATCAGTTAATGTTTGTTTTCTTACTGGTTTATGGCTTTGATTGTAGTTTTTATAGAAATGATTGTGCTGTGTGTATCTGTGTGATATCCTGGCTTCCTGAATGAAACTCAGCCCTGTAGCCCAGTGTCACTGGAGTTGCCCATATTTGGAGCTGGTGCACTGTGAACATCAGCCAGGCTGCTCTTCTGATGGCTCACAAAGGCAGCAGTACCACCGTCTGGAAGCCAGCAGGGCTCGGCCTGCGCTCTGCCGTTTCGTTTTCCGCAAAACGAAACCATTGCGCCAGCAGTGCCCTGGGGGAAGGCAGGGCTTCGGTTCACTGTGCTGCCCGGAACCCTCCCTCCAAAATAAATAGGATGCACGTGGAATTTAAACATCTGTGTGACCCAGGGTGCAATTTTATTCTTAATGCCTGGTCTCCCTCAGGAGGGCAGTTTTTCAAAATAAATTATCGATTCAAGGGGACCAGATTGTTTGCATCGCATTTTTTAAACAGATATTGCTATGCGGCGCAGTCGCTGCCTGCAGGGGCTGCTTGATGTTGCCTGGTGGTTCCAAGCTGTGCGCTTCTTAGCGAGGGTCTTGCGTCGTCGAAATGGAAAGTTTCCCTTTTAAAGCACAACTCCCTGCTTTCGGTATGTAGGTCAGCGTTGCTGATGTCATTGCCTTGGGCTTTCGTCTTCCTCTGCTGTTTCTGAACAGCTCCGTATCCATTCAAGCTCTGTGTTCGTTATTACTCTGTGTTTGGCTTCTCTCTCTAAAGCATGAAGACCATTATTTAAGCTGTACTTACTGGTACCGTATCGCTGGTGTTGCTCGAGTGACCCGAAAGGGCCCATGTTGGGAGACTGGCCTTTAACCAGCTATGTCTGTCCCCCGTCTGTGTGCTACAGGGAGAGGTTCCTGTCCATGCCTCCTGCTTTTCGGAAGTCTGCCAAGGTCTGTAGCTTCTTCCTCTCGGACTCGTCCAGTCCAGGCTGCAGCCATTGTGAGTACCTACAGGCCGTCTCCACTGTAAAGCGGTCTGGGGCTGCTGTACAGTCCTCCAAAGAGACGGCTGCTCTCGCGTCAGTCCGCCTTATGAAACCGCGTCAGGGCTCCACCCCGCCGCACGGTCCTGGTCCTCAGCCAGACCGTGACGTTCCCCACGGGGGTGTGAGATGGCAGGTGACTGTCCTGATCTCAAATGGAAATGACACTTTCACTTCATGGGGCTCCCACTGCAAGGCAAAGCCGCCCCTTGGCTTTTATGAGAAATTGCTTACAGTGAAAACCTGAATCCCCCCTCTCCCTCCCCCCCTCACACTGTGCCCCCCCCAAACCCCACACACACTCTTCAGCCATTGGCTACCTGTGCCCCCCCCCTTGCCAAAAGGCTGTCGACGTTGCTCCAGATGTCATGGTGCTTCTGATTATGATTTTGTCTGAATTGTGCACAGTGTAAATCTTTTGATGGTTGTTAAATTGCACTAGTGAGCATAACACAGGGTGCAACATCCCTGCTTCCTCAGCCACAACACGTGTAATCAGCTTGAAATGGGCGGTTTCTAAATACAGAATGAGTTTCCTGCTTTGATATCGACATCTCCAATTGCCTCATTAAAGATAATGCGAAGTTTTGAATTAAAACACATTAGCTTTGGTTATCATCCATGGTATAAAAAGCAGTGTGAGATGCAATTCCCCCTTGTTCTTCCAGTTAAGTTTGTTTTTGTTTGCCTGTTGATTTTATTTGCTCTTTACCTCAAATGTATTAGTACTGCAGAGGAATCCTTATTAGGAAATAATTGGTGATGATCAAACCAGCAATGGATTTTTTAAGAGTAAATGGCCGGAAGAGGCAAGAGAGCATTGTGAGCACTGTTGTGTTCCTCTGTGTACAGAGGCTGTGAAACGCTAATGAGACACGAGCGCTAATAAACAGCATGTAACTACAGCCTTCACTTCAGCTGATGAATGGGGGAAAACATCCTGAATTCTGAGGTTCCTGTAACTTTCTGAGTCGGAATTCCGACTTCGAGGGGGGGGGGGGGGGCATTTCAATTGGAATTTACGACCAGGAACTTGGAAATTCTGACTTCCCAGTTCAAATGGAACATAGCGCAAATCACAGGAGGATGGAGTGGTGCATTTTGGGATAAGAGCAGGCAGAGTGTCACACTTCCAACCACAGGTCGCTCTGTGTCTCTCCCTGCTGTTTTTATGAGGATACAAAGAAGGAGTATTTATCAAGTGATTTTGTTTTACCCAGAGCCCAGAAACCAAATATATCTCGACTGTGGAGGGTGACATTCCAAGTGCCATCCTACCAGTGCTGGTGGGCTTGGTTCTGTGAGGTCCTAGGGCTCTCTGACGTTCTGCAGTCCCCAAACATGTTTGAAGGCACAGTACCAATGTCTCAGTCCACAGGCTGCGCTTAGACTGGGGGTGACTTGTGTGTATTGAGGAGATGTTATGCTTTATGTGTGGCAATACATCTGCCCTCTGCTGGTCTGGTGGAGTATGACTGCTGTGTGCATGCCCCAACCACAAACATCCACTTCCACAGCTAAATGCAGTTAAATGCAGACTGTCCCCAGCCTAAAACATGCAAAAGTGAAGTATGCTACACTAGGCTTTCAAGCACACTCACGCTGGTTTCTGTTATTCTAAGTAACTCTGCAAATAACACAGAAGGCACAAGGCAGAGGGTTTTCACACGTCACATTGATGTGTTTCTTGAATCATAGACATTCTGTGGTTGAGATGCATCTTTTAGACCTGAGGAAAAACTTTAATATTGGTGATTCACCTGTAAATATCGGAAAGTACAAACTGATCAGCAGCAGGTTAATGCAAGGCAGGGCGGGGAGCATAAATTTCTGTGCATATTTCTTTTGAAATAGCCATCACTGCGATGCAAACAGCACCTTCGTACACCGATGATAGCACAGTGGGTTTGCCTTCATGTGGTTGCACATCCAGCTGCTCTTCTGTTAGTGAGCTGTCCTGGTGAACCCACACCAGGGCACAATGGCCGCACGATTCTAGTGCTCGTGGTGTCCAGACACCTGCGCCCCTCATGGCCCTGGCCACTCTCGTCTACCTCTGCAGGTACGGCGCCCCCCCTGGGGAAGCCTGCTACAGCAGGCGAGCACTTCACGGAGGATGGTTCCGAGGCCTCGAGCCAGGAGGAAGGTGTGCGTGAGTACCACCTCTGCCGCTCCAAACACGGAGTGAACCACCCTACACAGTGAGAGGGGGGTTCAGGGTCTGTGTGTCCCCACATGGCTGTGATCAGCCTCCCTCTGCTTTTCCTGAGATGGAGCGAACCACCCTACACAGTGGGAGACTTGATCTTAATTTACACCTCTATGCGATCTCATTTCTAAATTACAGTGGTTCTTCTGCATTGTATTACAAAACAAGCGCTCCAACTCTTCCCCAGTAATTGTGCATTGTGTTTAAAGGGTCCTTTTCTACTGCTTCAGGTACCTTACTTGTGGTACTTCAAGGTACCAAGATTACAGAACTTCAAGGTGTTGGTTTTTCACTAGTGTAAAAACTGTCACTGGCACTGAATGACATCTCAGCTTGAGGTGGATATTTTGTACTGAATTTTAAACATGGCTGTATATTATAAGGCTGGATGATATGCAATATTAATACCATCATGTGCAGTTCTTACTTCGGCAATCGGGTGGATTAAGATGAGGCTTTGTCTTGCTTTCAGTTGTGTACAGACATTACAGCACAGGGAGTTTAGGATTCGATGAAACGTTTGTACTCTGTCCTAGAAAAAAAAAGATTGTTTTACAATTTTAATGATTATACTTTTCAAGATAATCTTGAATGTTTAAAGTTTACCTCTGCTGCTTTTGCATGACCGCTGCATGCATTCTCTGAGATGATCATAATCACTTCCATCTTTGTTTAAATCATTCCTACATGGGTTTTTGAGAAATTTATGGCGAACCTCTTTTTTTGTTTTATTACTACCGCAATATTTATTACAACATCACATTGCAATACTTAGAAATTCTCAAATACCATTCGGGCCTATTACAGTATACAAAATACTTTTTCATGCTATCCTGATCTCTGGTTCTTCTGACCAAATCACAGTTTACACTTGGCTCACTTCATTTATCCACGTATTATTTATTATTATTATTTGACCTCTTATCATTTTATTGTAAGTTCACGATTGCCTTCAAGGCGGCGGTAATATCACGTTTCAGAGGAAGGCTATTTGTATAACCGTTCGACAAAGAAAGTGTTTCATGTTCCACTCCAAAGTACCAAAGTATTACCCATCTGACCCTTTGGTCGCTGGAACGTTTGGTCTGGCTGTCTTGGTTGCCCTAATCGAATGGCCAGTTGAGTCTTTCCTTTCTATTGTCAGGAGTTGATATGTTGGTCGTGGATCAGTCACACGTTTGGCACAGTCATGCTTTGTTGCTTCCTTTTGCAGTTTGAGCACAATAAATGTTAAAATTTAAGAACAAAAAATTGTTACGGAGAATCTAATTCTAAGCAAAACAGTCGTAATTCACCCTTTTTGTCAGAATCGCGCAGCCCTTACGTGGCCCAATACGCTATATAAGCGCTTCTAGACAAAGAAACAGTAAAGCTTTTATAAAGCACAGCTCATTACTGTGTGTTTAAATAAAGCTCTTTGTACCCTAACGCTGCTTCCCGTGCCTGATTACAGTGCTTAACGCGGCCTGAAACTTTCTCTGCTCGCTAATTACCGCTGGCGCAGCATGTCATGTGGTTACTCCCAGATTTCACCCCCCCCCCCCAAACCCCCACTTTCCCAAGTTAATCTGCGCTGGAAAGTGGCGCACACGCTATTTCATCATGTACATTTCTATTAGATAAATTGTAATTACACAGCGAGGTTTAGACATGGTCCCCAGTGACTGCCTGCAGTGCGTAAGCTCAGGCAAAGACTCTCCCAGGCACCGTAGGAAGCAGTTTCCCTGTGTCTGTGTTTTTCTTTTACGGTTCATTTCAAATGAGATTTGATTTTTAATGGTCAGTTCAAGCTGCAAACACTGGAAATCCTGTAATGGAACAGTGTTGCTTGTACTGTACTTGTTGTACTAGCCGGAATGCATGGGCTCTATGTGAAATAAACACTAAAACGAATCCTTTCCGTAAATCTGATATGGATGCCTCTGCACAGCCGGGGCGGGACAGGAAATGAGAGCTGAGCATTCTTGCTCTCTGTAGGAATGTCCCAGGCTGCCATCTCCCCAGCGACCTGTGGGAGGTGGTGTCACGGCCACACTCACTCTGCTCATGAGTTCCTCTCTTCCCTCCCCCCAGACATGGAGTCTTTCGTTCTTGGGTACCGCAAGAAGCCTGGCAGCAAGAGCCCGAACCTCGGGTGAGCCTGCAGGGGGCAGCCTCGCGTAGCTGCTTTCTCTGCTCAAAGCTTGGATTGTGCTTAGGCTTGGTGTCTCCCATACGCTCACGGCCCCTCCCTGTCCCCCTCAAGGAGCCCACAGACTGACGGTCGGAGGCCCCCCCACCCAGAGCTGAATGGAGTGACAGACTGGAGGAGGAAGAATCCTGTGCAGAAGTCTGGCCCAGATTCCTGTGGGGCGGGACCACAGAAGGTATGTGAGGTTGGGTTGGGCCGGACATTCAGGTGTGTGCACAGGTCAGAACCGGCCGGGCCCCGGCTCAACAACAGATGTCAGAACTGTGTGTGGGTGTTATTCTCCCATGCTCATGTGTGCTTCGTGGACCCCCCTCCCATCAGTTTAGCTGATGGAGATGGATGATCATTCAGTGGGTGGTAATGGCAGGTAGCGTGACGGGGCTTTACACCAGGTTCAGGGATGTGGTAGGAGCGACAGTGAATCGGGTCTGCTGCTTCCTCAGTGCTCAGATCCTGAGAACCCCCCAGCATCAGCTGGCTTGTGTCCTTGGCTCCTGAGTCTGTCTTCCGTCAACAGCACCCAGTCGATGAGAAACGGACCGGGCCCCCAGCCAACAAGAGCAAAGTGAGAGCTTCGGCAGCAGACCGGTAAGGAGCATCACACTGGGGGCTGTGGGCCAGCGGGACAGCTGGGCACTCTTAATTGGGGGAAACGGCACAAAGTGGGCCATTGTTATCTGGTTAACCTGTGGTTTAGTGACCCTGGGTCGCATTCCAGCGCGGTAACCTGGTTTTGGCAGCTGCCACAGGTTCCTCAGAGAGCCTGAATTGCTGGTGGTGGTGTCAGAGGGAGAAGGGTCTGGCTGCAGACATACCTCATGGAAGATCTCCCTCATAGTGTGACTGCATATCTTCTGTGAGGCAGACACCTTGTGAGGGAGATCCTCTGTGAGGTATATCCCAGGTGAGCCAAACATGCTTTGAGGGAGATCCTCTATGAGGCAAACCACGCTTTGAGGGAGATCCTCTGTGAGCCAAACATGCTTTGAGGGAGATCCTCTGTGAGGCAAACCACGCTTTGAGGGAG